>CM044445.1:94457332-94468675 GCA_024363595.1 Xenopus borealis | reverse complement strand
TGTGTTATTTAGATGGGGGCAGGAATGGGAGAAGTCCCTACTAACTAAGTTGTATGGGGCACCACAATTTCTGATGGCGATCCTAACAGCAGCATTTTCATGATGAAGGGTTACACATAAAGTTGGACACTCCCTGGAATATTTTGTAATCTCACAAGGAAATGAGCAGTTCGTCAGGGCTTTTAGGTGTAGGAAAGGCAGTCATGTTAAATAAACATAATAAGAGGCAGATGCATCAATGTTTCAATAGCATGAAAAACGGAAGAAATATTCAGTTTGAGTGCTGGCTGGCAGAAATTAAACTTTGCTCTCTGATTTTCATCAAATGGCAAAGGAACCAGGAAACTACAAGGCCATGTGTCTTCCCCTAAGATACACATGCCATAACTTTTATCAAGACAAGGAGACATTTACATTTGCATTTCCTTATACCTCCCAACATATCCAGGGCAGGTTTAGATTTGCCTTTGATCTGAGCAAACTAAACCTGTGATACTTGCTATGAAACCCCACCGCAATTGTGTTTATCCTCCCCTGAGAGGTCTGCATGGTCCCCCCATGATCTGGGCCACTTTTAAGCATTTAGTGGAGATGTACCGACATAATCCTTCAGAGTTGGTGACTCAGAAAAAAATGTCAAATATAACTGCTGTCTGTACAGCTCTATTGACTGATCTTATTTTGCCAGTGGGTCAGTACCAACTATAACAGGGATCAACACTTTATATTCACGTCAATAGGACATGTGCTGTCTGTTTGCACAGAATTGCCTAATTTAATTGATGATTATATGACAAAGCCCACAAGGAAGTCGATTTCCCCACAAGGGACATGTAATTCAACTACAGCAGGAGTGGCACAGCTTTGCTGGCCAATGCTTTTCAGTAAATATTACTCACACATTGTCAAGGAAGAAGCAGTCGGCCCTTTGCTGAAGCAGATGCATGTGTTGTCTCAACCATATTCGGGATTCTTGCAGCATGTGCTTCCTTCCCAGCACAAGCACTCGCTTCCCCCCACAAGACAGGCTGCTTACAACTTCCAGGAGCTGATATGGATAGAGTAAGGTAGAGGAGGCATGCATTAATTACAGACAGTTTAAATAAGTGAAATTGCACCATTTAAGAGGTGACCATGTTCATATCACCAAGGAGATTATGTGGCTGAACCCCAGATGATGGAGAAAGTACTGAGACATCATGCGGTAAATGGCCTAACATGATAAATGCAGAAAGAAATTACTCTTCAATCAAACAGTTAGGATGCAATATCAAGTGATATTTCTTTGCACTCAGCATAAGCATTTAACTGGGAAACTGCCCAATATCAGACTTGGAATGGTAATTGTTAAATCTTTTATAATATATTCTGCTATGTTTTACCGTATCCTTACAACATCAGGCATGGACTGGTAATTGTTAAATCTTTTATAATATATTCTGCTATGTTTTACAGTATCCTTACAACATCAGGCATGGACTGGTAATTGTTAAATCTTTTATAATATATTCTGCTATGTTTTACAGTATCCTTACAACGGGGCACCAGGAGCAGCTTTCCCTTCTCCTCAAGATAACTTCAAGACGAATATACTTTTTTACCTAATGTAATACGATAGAAAAACAATATTTCTTTGCACTCAGCATAAGCATTTAACTGGGAATTCTGCTCATGTGTGTTTGGCCCACTGTCTGTGAGACAGAAGAAGTGAGTGTTGCAAGATGTTCCCTGTGAACACGGATTACTAGCAAGCCATTTCAGAACAAGGCCCTCATTACTGTCAGTGTAGCCTGGGCAGCACAGTGAACGCTCTGGCAAACCCAGGGGAAACCCCATATGCAGTCTGTGTGCGTATATACCAGGTTCTCACAGTACAGCACTTCCCGTGTCAGGGCACTGAGCCATTCTTTTGTAGCTCTGCTGCTCAGCTAAATCATGAGAAATGTGCAAACCAGTGAGAAAAATCAGTAAGAAACTTTAGTCAGTGTTATTAGCTGGGGGCTATTCTGCAAATGGCCGTGCCCTTTAAAGTTTCAGATGTGCAATGGAAATGCAGCATGTATATTCTAGGATGAGTAAAACCATATCGTTTGTTATTTTTTTTTAAACCTATTTTTTTGAGAACAGGGGTCTCCAACCAAAAAACGGGAAATTCTAACCTAAAGGGCACCCAAATAAGTTTTTCCCAGAGGGTTTTTAATCAACACATGGGGCTGCTGTACCATTCTGTATAAATGCCTATTTTTAATATGGCACCCCTTTTAGCTGATTTTATAGGTCTGATTCCCAACCCCACGGAGCATCATGCACATCATGATTGCTGCTGACCCGGTAGAATGTTAGATTTTTATTACATAGTTAAGGAACCAGGCTGCTGATGGCATTCTATGGGGATTATTCATGGCAGGCTCCCAGAGGCCAGGCTACTTTAATAATAAGGCTGAATGAAATAAATCCAGCCTATGCTTAAGTGCCTAAGGGCCCTTACACCTAGGCGTTTGTGACCTGCGCTCCCCTGCGGCTGAACACAGCCAAACGGAATGCAGGGCACAAACGCTCATGTGTAAGGGCCCTAAGTGCATGAAGTGCATGACACTAGGTCTGTTATTTTCCTAATAAAATCTGCTTTTCTTTTACTTTGCTTGTCTTTGGGATCTGTGAGTGCCTGCTGTTTATTTCCTTGGTATGATACCTCCACCTTGAGTTGTAGGTTTGGGCATGTGCATCCAGACCCCACAAGACGTGTAATTATAAGAATATGTGCCAAGAACTTTTTGTTAAAATCGATACTTGGCCATTTACCAAGGGCGCACCATCAACACTTTTTCGGTGAAATATCATAGCAGCCCCCTACATTTAATCAACAGGAGTAGCTCTAGGGCGTCTGTCAAAGCTGACAACTGTAGACCATAACCATGGCATGTTCAGGTGCTAAGGTGATGGAATTTACTGCTGCAAATTGAAAGGGATGTCTGCACCTCAACACAACTGGGATCTACAGAGAGATAGACATGTCTAGAAGATGCTGCTAGTGACTCTTAATTAAAGTTCATTCCTGTTGGATAAAGCTATGCTGCTGCTCAGTTTTACCGACAAATACTGAAATACAGTACAGCAGGTATGTGTGAATGGCCGTAATTCAAAATACTGTAATAATTGTATCTGGTAATAAAGGAGTAGTGAAAAGTAGTGCCCATAGAAAGCCAGCATGGTATACAAACAGGGCCACCATGAGGAACAGACTGACATTATACAAAAGGCCACATGAAGTATGGCCACTATTTTATTAATCTGGTTGTTTAGGTAAACAGCTTAAATGACTGGAATAACAGAGGTGAAGTGGAGTTGTGCCCCCCACCCCATCAAACTATGCAAGTGAAAGCTCATCTCTAAACATGAGACTTCTGTTTTGGCTGGAGAAGGATATAAACATTTTATGGCAAACTGGGGTCACACAAGGTCGCAGGAGAGTGAAATGTAACATTTGGGGGTATATTTATCAAAGTGTCAAGTTAAGAGTGAAGTTCCGCCACTAGAGGGAAATTCCACCGCTCTCCATTCATTTCTATGGGATTTTTAAAGGTGTATTTATCAATGGGTGAATTTTCACTTCACCCATTGATAAACAGGCCTTTCAAAAACCCATAGAAATGAATGGAGAGCGGTGGATTTTCCCTCTAGTGGCGGAACTTCACTCTTTGATAAATTTACCCCATAAAAATTCTATGTGGCATATCCATAAGAGCAATAGTGCAAAACACACTTTGGGCCCATGTGATTTCTCACTCATGGGTCGGACAAAACTTTGTAAAATACCCTTTGACACAGTAGAACCCTACCAGGCCCATTACCATTAGTGTCAGCTGAAGGGTATTTTCCAGTATTTTGTACCCACCTGTGAGAAACAGACGTGCGGGTGCCATTGCCCTGACTGCTTTGTTAAAAAAAAATGTAAGGTCAATATCTTGTAGGCTATGTGAGAAAAATGTTCTTGTTTTTGTATTTTTTTTAAAGCAGTATGTAACAGGGCAGTAGGTGGGTACAAGAAAGTGCAACATTTGCATGTTAGGAAACACTTACTACCCACTTGTATCATCCTTCAGTCTAGTTGTGTGAATTATTTGCTTTTAACAGACATTAATCTCTGTGTCTACCACAACTTGCTGAGTGCACTGGTTCAACCACCAAAGTTTAGAATAGACACTGCTGGGGTCACTCTGACTTGGTGGTGTTTAACCTACTCACTGACAATGAGATTGATAGAAATTGTGTGACTGATTCAATGTTCCAGGTTCTGTAGATGTACATATGTATAACCAGGACTAAATAAAGCACAGCTATTCCCCAGTAGAACAGCAGAGGAAACTGTGAGGGTATAGTTACCCTTCAAAGGAGAAGGGAAAGGAAAACCAAGGACATGCCAGTGCATTATAGTCTTTTAAATATAGATGGATTGTGTTTAAAAAGTGTTTCAAGTTAATTTATTGAAAATTTCTGCAAAAACCCAACTGTTCCACTTTCTGCTGTCTCCAGGATGTGCAGGGGAGTTGGCAGTACTCAGCAAACTGCACTGTAGAGTAGGAACCAATCAGAAGCTAGGCTGACCTGATAGGGAACGGAGGCCTGCCTATGCTTGTATGACTGCACGGCTGTGATTGGCTATCCTCCGCCTACTTTGCTTCTTGCAAGGCTGTTTGAAAACACCCATTCCTCATTTGAAACACAGCTATTTTTAAAGATAATATTCATGTTTAACCCAAAATGAAACCACCACCATATAGCATTCATTATTGCCTACAAGATTAGAGGGGGTTTCATGTATGCTATATGTCTCCTTTAAATTCATGTGTGCCTGACATTTTTACTCATTAAGGGCCCTTACACACAGCGTTTTCGTCCTGTGCTCCCCTGCGTCGCGTTTGGCTGCGTTCAGCCGCAGGGGAGCACAGGTCTAGACGCACCTCATTCTTTTCATTGAGGTTGTACCCACGAGACGCGTGTGCGACGAACGCAGATTCAGACGCAACATGCTGTATCTGAATCTGCGTTCGGCACTTACACGCGTCTCGTGGGTACAACCTCATTGAAAAGAATGAGGTGCGTCTAGACCTGCGCCTGAACGCAGCCAAACACAACGCAGGGGAGCGCAGGTCGAAAAACGCCCTTGTGTAAGGGCCCTTAGCCAAGGGTAACTAGCTTATGCAGGGCAACCAGTGGGGGTAAAGTTGTTAAAGCGACTGGTCAGCGAGTTTCTTCTTTTCATTGCAGACGAACACTGTCCCCCTTCTCCGCCCAAAAATGCTGTTAGTATTATCATGGCTGTATATATTAAGCACAGATGCTTATCCTGAATAAGTAACAGCCTGACTGAATGCACCATCTAAAGTTCAGTACTTTAGTTCAGTACTATTTTTATTTGTGATTATTATTATTATTAGTACGGGTATGGGATCTGTTATCCGGAAACCCGTTATCCAGAACGCAACGAATTACAGAAAGGCCGTCCTCCCATTAATGCCATTTTATCCAAATAATCGAAAGTTTTAAATGATTTCCTTTTTCTCTGTAATAGTAAAACAGTAGCTTGTATTTGACTCCAACTAAACTATAATTAATCCTTATTGGAAGCAAAACCAGCCTATATGGTTTATTAAATGGTTACATGATTTACTAGTAGAGTTAAGGTATAAAGATCCAAATTATGGAAAGATCTGTAATCCGGAATGCCCCAGATCCCGAGCATTCTGACTAACAGGTACCATACTTGTAGTGGTATTTTTTATCAGACACTAACTGCTGTACTCTCATATGCACACAATGACTTGAGCGTGCATTTCCTAGAAAAAAATTAAATTATTACTGCAGGGGGATTTGTTAAGTGTAGTTCAGGTATCCCTTATTTATGTAAAGGGGGTATTGGAGACACAACAAGAAACAATGGAATTTTACTGTGTTCTCTTGCTGAGGTCCCAGTGCCAGTGCACAGAATTAGAAAGCCAGTTCTAAATTTGAAAGCACCCAGCAAAAATATACAGGGTTAAAAGACGGAAGGCGACAAGACAGATTCAAATTTAGGTCAAGTCTGCTGTGCACCAGGGAGACCACACAGGAAAGCCATTTAAGACGTATAGCTCATATCAGGAGGGCTGAACTCGGCAGGGGTCCCATGTGAGAGACAGTTGGGCAGCACTGGGAAATGTTTCCACCACCTCTCTGTATTAGGAGGTCACCACCTTTATGCAAACACAATGCAATGTTCAGCTGAAGTACTGGCCTGTGTTACTGTAAATAAAGGGGAACACCACCTTTACATCTAGTATATTTGAAATGGACCAGTTCTCAACTGGTTTTCTAGTTTCATTTATTTATTAGCCTTTATTCTGCTACCTTCCAGGATGAAAATGCTACCAGATTATCCAGCAACATTAAAATAGATTGACCGCGAGGCTTACATTTTATTTTTTATTGTTTATCTGAGTATTCAGGCCCTTTGCTATTTATCTTCTGTTCTGACTTTCACACTGCTGCCAACTTGCTAAGGTATAAAGGTATTTCATCCACAACAAAAAGTCCACATTTGCCACAGTGCTGCACCAGGCCAGCAGTAATGTAGTTGGTTTTAAATGTTCCAGGGTAGGGGACCGACAAAATAAAAATTGCAGCTTGTATACTAATACGTATCAGCAAATTGGGTGTCCTTGTCCTTCATTAGTGTAGCAGTTGAAGCAACTAGTGATGAGCACTTTTTTTTCAACAGACAGATTTGCGGTGAAATTCTGCAAAATTTTCTGCAAAAGATTTCGAGTTTTGCGTTTGACGGTCGCAAATTTTTCAACAGTTTTGCAAATTGCGGCGAAGATAAACAGGACAGATTTGCTCATGGTTAGATACAACTGATCCAGTGGCACCCTATTTCCTCCAAGTTATGGTGGTCTGTAAAATTTTATGGGGCTCTAAGTTTAATCCCACCACTGCTGGAAGCTTCTTGGGCTCCTTTAAATTTCTCTCAATGTATATAGATATACATGTCTTACAGCACTACATGCACAAAGAACACTGTATAAATAGATATACATACTTACAATGCTTGAGAAGCATGTCATTATTTTTAACTTCGAACTAAATTTTTTTAATTGGGAAGTGGTGAAACACTGCACATGCTAAGCAACTAGAATGCCTGCCTCTAGGTATACCTAATCCTCTGCCCTTTCCTCACGAACAAGACTTGGTATTAATATTTGTAACTATTCCAGATTCTATAATGATTATAGTTTCTGTAATCATGTTCCTTCCTTAAAGAAGAACTAAACCCTTAATGAAAAAAACCTTTCCCCCCCCAACCCTACATAGACCTCCTCCCTGCTCCCCCCCGTCTAGGTGTGACCCCTGGTAAATGCCCCAACTCTTAACTTACCCCTTGGTGCAGATTCAGGGCATCAGAGCTCATGGGCACCATCTTATGTACTGTAATCTTCATGAAGAGAGATGCGTATCGGCGCATATACAGTTGGAGCAATCTTCTAATTCGTGACAAATGTACATGCTCCGAAAGTCATGGAAATTGGCAAAGTGAAGGAAAAGAACCGAAGATTACAGAATAGAAGAAGATGGTGCCTGTGAACTCTGAAGCCCTGAATCTGCACCAAGGGGTAAGTAAAGAGTTTGGGGAATTTACTGGGGTAGCAGCCAGCTGGGGGGAGGATGGTCTATGTAGGGTTTTTTCATTAAGGGTTTAGTTCACCTTTAAGAACCACTAGGGGATACAGTAAAAGTAAGCTGAAAGATGAAGTAACACTTCAAAAGTTTCAGATATGAATACCCAAAAGACCTACCTACTGAAAAATCGGAATCCTAACAGTGTTTTGACGTGTTTCCACTGGCACCAGAATAGCAGCCCAAATGCAGTGTTGGATGGTGAGTTGAGCGTCCCTTATATCCTCCTTTCAGAGGGATTTGGCAGGTCAAACTGTGGTGTCATTGCAAGACACAATGGAGAATATTTATTATGCGGTGCAAAAAACGACATCACCAACATTGGGATAATACACCCTACATCACCAGGCTTCACGGTGTAAAAAAACAGTGCATATTGTTCTTTTACATTGTTTCTTGTGGAAGTCACACAAAAAAAACCACGGAAAAAATGTACACCGTTTTTTAACACCGTGAAGCCTGGTGATGTAGGGTGTATTATCCCAATGTTGGTGATGTAGGGTGTATTATCCCAATGTTTTTTACACCACATAATAAATATTCTCCATTGTGTCTTGCAAAGTGGCAAATCTGGCATTTGCATTAGTGCTAAACCAAACACCTTTTATGAGCAAGTAACGGTTAAAATGAAGTGTCTGCAAAATGCTTCCATACCTATTTATACAGATATGGCATTGTTATCTGGAAGCCATTATCCAGAAAGCTCTTAAAAATAATCACATCCAAATAATTTACTGTACATTATGTTAATGACAATGTACAGTAGCATTTAAAGCATCAGTAACATCAAAAAAAGTAAGTGTTTAAAGTAATAAAAATATAATGCATGGGTAAATCTGCGGTGTTTGCTTCAGGAACAATACTATTGTTTATATAAATAAGCTGCTCTGTTGCAATGGGGGCAGCCATTCAAAGGAGAATAGGTTCAAGTTAAAGGAGAACTAAACCCTAAAAGCAAATAGGGCTACAAATGCCATGTTTTATATACTGAACTTATTGCACCAGCCTAAAGTTGTAGCTTCTCAATAGTAGCAATGATCCAGGACTTCAAACGTGTTACAGGGGGGTCACCATCTTGGAAAGTGTCTGTGACACTTACATGCTCAGTGGGCTCTGAGCAGCTGTTGAGAAGCTAAGCTTAGGGGTCGTCACTAATTATCCAGCAGAAAATGAGGTTGTTCTGTAATATAAACTGATGCTACAGGGCTGATTATTATATTCTGATGCTAGTTGCACTGGTTTCTGTGCTGCCATGTAGTAATTATCTATATTAAATACTAATCAGCCTTATACTGTGACATTTCTATTCTATGTGTACTGTATATTGTGAGTGACAGCAGCACAGAGCATGTGAATCAGTAGAAAGGAAGATGGGGAACTACTGGGGCATCTTTGGAGGCACATATAAAGGACTGTGGTTGCCCTGGGCTGGTACATAAGCCCAAAACATAATGTACAACATTTTAGCTACATATTAAGTTTAACTTTCCTTGTCCTTTAAACAAGAGATAACAGATAAGCTCTGTAGAACATAATGTTATCTGCCATCCTCTATTTAACCTGTGCTATATAGCCTTTTTTTCAGTTTCCACCACTGCTACACAGCAGCTTGTTTATATGAACTATAGTAGTGTTTCTGAATAAAACAGATTAGTTTTACTAGTGTGGGGCAACAGTACATGATATTTTCATTACTTTAAAATACTTTCATTTTTTTGATGTTACTGCTTCTTATTACTGAAAAGTCTTGAAGAACTCAGGTCCCAGGTATACACAGATACACAGCACCCTGGAAACATAGGTTTCATTTCATTATCCCAGGGCTACACTTGCTAGAAATAAAGCCTGATATTCAAGGGGCTTTTTGAGAAGCTTCATTTTATTTTTTAGAGGAACCACTTAGTTTCAATACAATATAGAACAAGCCAATTTCACATCTCATTTACAGTAAACAAATATGTAGCATACCAACAGAATACAGTGGATACACATGACAGGGAGCTTGCTGGGAACTATATATCACATATACCATATATATATCAAAAAAAGGAAAAGAACAGCACCATACAAAATATTGTATTATATTATAGCATGGTATGCCCAACCGACATTTCGGTCCCCATCGGGACCTTTTTCAACCTTTCAACCTACAGTTATTTGGGGATTGATTCATCAGTAAATTACTGGGTAACACTGACTTCTTCTCATAGCCCACAGACAGGCCCAGACTGGGGATTTGTCCAATCAGGCAAATGCACAAAGGGCAGCTCCATCTACTATTAAAATGGTCCGCTTCTGTTTTGTGAACTTAGGCTGGGGACAGACAGGGAGATTCGGGGAGATTCTGTCGCCTGGCGTTTTTAGCAGGCGACAATCTCCCCGAATTTCCTTCTCCCTGACTGCCGCTAGTATAACTGACAAAGCGCCTGTGCACACGCGGCGCGGCAATTTCCCGAATCGCCCGAAGTTTCCTCACGAAGTATCTTCGGGCGATTCCGGAAATCGCCGCGCTGTGTGTGCACAGGCGCTTTGTCATTAATACTAGCGGCAGACAGGGAGAAGGAAATTCGGGGAGATTGTCGCCTGCTATTAAACACCAGGCGACAGAATCTCCCCGAATCTCCCTGTCTGTCCCCAGCCTTAAACTGTGGTCAGTCTCGCCAGAGCTGCAATTATGGTTATTGCGAGCGGCTGGGCAGGCCTATAGACTACAGCATGAACGCTGTGCTAGTGTGTTTCTCCCATCGTTCACACACCTACCAAGCAGCCTTTTTTCCTCCCTCCTCCTATGATTGTCCATCAGGGAAATCATAGGACAGCACGCCCCCTGATTGCCCAGCAGACACGTTGGCAGGGTGTCTGAGAATCATCTGTCAAGAAGCTCCGGGGATAGAGAGGTAGAGAGGGGGAGTTTTGTGTGTCTGTCTGTGTGTGTGTCTGTGTATCTGTGTGTGTGTTTGTGTGACATAAGTAAAGGATACTCAGCAGTTGCCACTGCATTGCATAGTCCTTAGCACTCTTTTCTTTTAAGAATAAGAAGCAGGTCAGATGTGCACCTTAGTCTTCCTATGGAATACAGCAGATATAGACACTGGCACAGGAACAGGAGGAAAAAAACAATGGGGCTCATAGACTAACACTGGGCAAAATTTGCCCATGGGCAGTTACCCATAGCAACCAATCAGTGATTAGCTTTTTAAAGCCAGCTGCAAGTAAATCAATGAATGCAGCAATATTATTGGTTGCCATGGACAAATTTTCCAGTGTTCATAATCCCCCAATGAGCTCTAGTTGAGAGCTTGGGACTTATCAAGGTATAGCCCACAGAACCCTGAAAAGCACATTATTTACCATTTTCATTTTTTTCCCCTCAAACAGTCAAACTCATTACTTATACAAGTGATGCTGTTAACCATAGCCATTAATCAATTACTATATTAAAACACATGGTTCTGATAGTTACACATTTGACCTTGTTTTGCTGTATAATATTTACATCATTGTGATGTGCCTTAAATTGAGTCTGCCTGTGTGCGCGTCTGCCTGTGTGCTGTGTGCGCGTCTGCCTGGGTGCTGTGTGCGCGTCTGCCTGTGTGCTGTGTGCGCGTCTGCCTGTGTGCTGTGTGCGCG
>CM044445.1:94429955-94453312 GCA_024363595.1 Xenopus borealis | reverse complement strand
GCGTGTCTGTCTGTGTGTGCGTGTCTGTGTGTGTGTGCGTGTCTGTCTGTGTGTGCGTCTCTGTGTGTGTGTGCGTGTCTGTCTGTGTGTGCGTCTGTTTTTTTAAAATGATTTCCTTTTTCCTCTGAAATAATAAAAAAATATATTGTACTTGATCCCAACTAAGATATAATTAACCCTTTAAGTACCAGAAATATTACACATTTCATTTACACATTGTGCCAGATGTTTTTTGTGGTCTCTCATTTTAGGGGGGGGGGATTTTTAGTTTACCTAGGAAAACTATACATTGTTTTTTTAGGGAGAACCTAAGGTTTCTAATTCTGAGTTTTGTATATTTCCACTTTTTCAAGATTTATAAATATTAAAAAAGAAAAATCACAATCTAGGGATTTATACCAGAAAAAATACTTTATTTTCAACTGATTTAGAACGTGCTAAGTTTAGTTCTATGATGATTTCTGATTTCAATAGATCAAATACTCCCAGCAGTAAATTACCAAAATTCAAAGCACTACAGTAGAATATGCCATATTTTGGATTCCAAAGCCAATTAATCCTGGATCAGTAGGTATACCCCAGGAAACTATATAGTTTTGAAAAGTACAGATTCTGATGAATCCAAAATGGGTAACTATGTCATTGTACTCCTAATTACCAAACATCAAAGCTTTACTGAACTGTATGAAAATTGTAAACATTGTAAAAAAACTCCTCAAAACTTTCAATTGGCAAGTTCATATCTCCCAAACATCCTAAATATGAATGCCAGGGGTTCACTGAACTGTTTGATGCCCATTCTGCATACGATCTGCTGTTTAGAGACATATAACTTGCATATAACTTGTCCTGGCAGTCACCAGCTATTGAATAATCATTACATTTACAGCATCTTTTGCTGGGTAAAAACACAAAAATAGTTGACCCTCAAGACCATAATTTTTTTGCAAAGTACACTTTCAGTCAAATCCAAAATGGGTAATTACAATGCTTTCCCAAAATTGTCAGTGTTTATGTAATACTTCATAATTGCCTCAAAAGTTCCACTTTCTAGCATCATATCTCACAAAAAACATCCCAAATATGAATGCCGGATCTCTAGTGAACAGTTGAATTCCCAATATGCATAGATTTCCCAAACTATTTGGTGTACAGAGAACTCCAAATGCAAATATAGCAGAAGCCCCTTTTTACGTTTTTCATAAAAACATGGTGTGAAAGCTTGTGAAAGTGTGTGCGAGTGCTGTGAATGTGTGTGACCCCCCGATCCCCCAAAAATTTTAATGTGTGTGTAAGTGGGTATTAGTGTAATAAGTGTATATTTGTGACACTAACCTGAGGTGGCAGGCTGAGGATCTGCCAGGATGACTGGAGAGGGTGCAGAAACCAGGAGAGGATCTGGTGGGGGGGGGGGGGGGGTGGCGCTGGAGCTCCAGGAAGTGCAGGCAGCAGCAGGACGCATAGATTTTACGTGCCGGCTGCTGCCTTGGGGCCCTTGGGTAATTGTGCCCCAGGGGCCACTCATTCTCCGCTTCTGGCTGCTCCTCTGCTCCATAACCCGAAAGTGCTGCAGATCGGAGAATCTACAATCAGTGGTTCTCAAGTCCTTTTATCCACGAATTATATATTCTACCATCCGTGGCACTTAAAGGGTTAATCCTTATTGGAGCCAAAACAATCTTATTGGGTTTATTTATTGTTAAAATCATTTTTTAGTATAGAAAAAAACTGCAAACATTTACCATACATACATACATAAATCCCAGATGAAATAGACTGTATTAAATGCATAAAGCTGGTAAAGCCTTTCATGCTTTGTACCAAGAAACATATAGTCAGATACATCCAGATCAGTTCTTGCTACCGTAACTCTAGGATACCTTGCATATTTTTATTTTATACACCACATCTATACATTAGTTTTCCATAAAGGCTTATGGGATCCATGAGAATGTAGGGACCCTGAGATTTGAGTGTAGTTTACTCAGGCAGTTTCCCCTCTATATTTGGACACCTAAGGGTCCTTAAGTAACTCAGGCAGCTATGTTCCTTTTCCTGGGTCCATATTAGTTCCTGGGGATTGTACACGAGATGGCACTGTGTAACAATATAAAATGATATAGCACCATGTGCTCAGGGTCTTACTCCTTGGACAGTGCCTCCCAGAGAGGTGTTACAGGGCCAGGGTCTGGTTCCTCTAAAGTTAGGTTTAGCCAGTGGTTGTAGTTACTGTGATAGTCACTCTAGGAGTGAAAGGCAGCTCAGGGTAGATAGTGAGCAGCCTCGGCTCCACCAAGGAGAAATAGTGGGGTAAGGACCCCGTGGTATGTACACCACTAGATCAGGGATTACAGTGGGTGAGTTGAGGACCAGATAGGGTACCAAGATCCAAGACCCCAGGCTAAATACAGTGGGTGAGGTGAGGACCAAATTGGGTGCCAAGAAACAAGACCCCAGGCTGTGAAATCCAGGATCTAGTGCTATCCACCTGAGAGGGGACCCTACCTAGTGAGAGGGTAACTATCCTGTTGAAACATTAATGATTGCTGCGGGCTATCTATCTTGCATATTGTCTGTATTATCCCACTGGAGGGGTTATCAAAGTATCCTACTACACTCTCGGTTCAATAAATACGTTCAAGTTTGCTGCAAAGAACTGTGTCTGACTGAATCTCCTGCTGCACTGAACAACACCAGGTACCGGGAGTTGCACTGGTACACTGGGGGTCCTGGGCACAAGCTAAGCTGTTAGCTGGGTCACACACGTTCCACAAATCCACAGCTACAGATAAAGCTGCACCTACGGGTGCGCTACAAGAAGAATAGTTACTAAGACAGTGTGGTTCTCAGAGAGTAAGTACCAGCCTGGGGTCAAAATAAGCATTTGAATTCCCTAAGGGGTTTGTAACACAATGGCATATTGGTTATTGAAAATCACTTTCCTTGCCCTTCCAATAGTTTCTTCAAAATATATATATAAAAAAAAAAATCTTTGTTGATATTGATTCTGAGTTACTGATTCACTTGTTTCTTTGTAATAATGGTTATTTGTTGTTATGAAATCATATCATTAACACATCTGGACATAGTTAAAAGGTTGGTCTTGTGCTATAGAACAACCAGTGGAGAGAGTGTAGTACTGTTACCAAACATTTCAGGTATTGTTTTTTTGGGCCTAATTCTTACTAGTAATAGTCACTACATAATTTTCAAATGGAAATAAGTAAAAGCATTTCACTGATGTTCTGCCACTATAAGCTTTGATATCCTTGCAGAGGTGTACAAGAGAATATTAAAGGCACTGTGTCTGCTAATTGATAGTCTCTGTGTTCCAAAGTAGAGACAAAGCTAGAGTACCATTATTAGATTTATTTGGTGGGCCTAAGTTTTTAACTCACCGTCTGAGAGCGAGGTCCTTTAGTGGTAAGGTAGGACACGTTTAGTCCATCAACTACAATGTCATAAGGTGGACGGGATTTCACAAACTGACAAAACTCTTGCAGTTCCTGTAAAACAAGGTAACAGCTATTTAAGCTAAAAAACAAACAAATATACATAAAATAAAATATGAACCATGTCGACAATACAATAAGTTCCTTCTTCAAGGAAATAGTCCACAGAGGGAAGGTATACAATAAGTTAGTAGACCTGTGTTGTCCAGCAGCAAATTCACAACATTCAATATATCATAACTGGGGGTGCAGAGGTGTTTGCCTGTCTGCTTACTCCTAGTTCCAGCTCTGGGGTATGCAGACTGTGTATGGGAATGGTATACGTAAAAGCCTTGAGGTAGAGTGCCTCCTCCCTCCTGAAAATGTAAATCTTTTAGAATGATTGAGTGACTGTGATCCAACATGCAAAATGAAAAAGTCTTGATTAGACATAACTAACATTGATCCTTAACAGCTGTAAACTGTTTTTAATCTTGGTCCTGGTTGGATGTCTGACCTTTAAAAATGAATGCACATTAAGGGGGTTATTTATTCAAGGTCGTTTTTTATGCCTCAAATTAACTCAAATGAACTCACAACTCAAATCGTTTCTAATTTAAGAACAAACTCAAATGGGAAAAATTCAAATCAGCGAGTTGGGTGTCAACAACACGAAAACTCTAATTAATAAGAGTTTCTTAGGTTTTTTTTTTTTTTAATCTGAAAATGTGATTTTTGACCTAAACAATTTACTCCAAAATTTGAATTTTTTGTGGAAAACACAACTTAATCCTTAACAAATAAACAACATTTTTAGTTTCTGCAAGTCCTTACATAGTTACATAGTTAAATTGGGTTGAAAAAAAGAGTCCATCAAGTTCAACCCCTCCAAATTAAAAACCCAGCATACATACACACACACATCTCCGCTCTTTCACACAAACCATATATGCCCATAGCTATACTAACTGTAGAGTTAAGTATCAAAATAGCCTTTGATATTATGTCTGTCCAAAAAATCATCCAACCCCTCTTAAAAGCATCAACAGAATCAGCCATCACAACATCACCCGGCAGTGCATTCCACAACCTCACTGTCCTCACTGTGAAGAACCACCTACGGCCGCTGCTTCAAATGAAAGTCCTTTTCTTCTAGTCTGAAGGGGTGGCCTCTGGTGCGGTGATCCTCTTTATGGGTAAAAAGGTCCCCTGATATTTGTCTATAATGTCCTCTAATATATTTGTAAAGTGTAATCATGTCCCCTCGGAAGCGCCTTTTTTCCAGAGAAAACAACCCCAACCTGGACAGTCTCCCCTCATAATTTAAGTTTTCCATTCCTCTAACCAGTTTAGTTGCATGTCTCTGCACTCTCTCCAGGTCATTTATATCCCTCCTAAGGACTGGAGTCCAAAACTTCACTGCATACTCCAGATGAGGCCTTACTAGGGATCTATAAAGAGGTATAATTATGTTTTCATCCCTTGAGTTTATGCCCTTTTTATGCAAGACAGAACTTTATTTGCTTCAGTAGCAACAGAATGACACTGCCAAGTATTAGACAACTTGTTATCTATAAAAACCCCAGGTTCCTTCTCACTTAAGGAAACTCCCAACACACTGTCATTTAGTGTATAAATTGCATTTATATTATTTTTGCCAAAGTGCATAACCTTGCATTTATCAACATTAAACCTCATTTTCCAGTTTACTGCCCAGTTTCCCAACTTAGACAAATCACTCTGCAAAGTGGCAGCATCCTGCATGGAACCTATAGCTCTGCACAATTTAGTATCATCTGCAAAAATAGAAACCGTACTTTCAATGCCCACATCCAGGTCATTAATAAACAAGTTGAAAAGCAAGGGACCCAGTACAGAGCCCTGCGGTACACCACTAACAACACTGGTCCAATTAGAAAATGTTCCATTTACCACCACTCTTTATAGTCTTTTAGCCAGTTCTCTATCCAGGTACAAATACTATGTTCCAGGCCAACATTCCTTAATTTAACCAGTAACATTCTGTGTGGCACTGTATCGAATCCTTGTTTAAGTATATAGATTTTCACTGCTTTTCTGACATTTTATTGGTTCTCCACCTGCTACTGTGCTACAATCACTACATGGGTTGGCTATGGATACTGGGAGATTTAGGCAGCAACAAATAAAGAGACACAGGGCAGCTGCTGCTAATTGTACCTGCACAGTCACATTTTACAGGGTACACACACACAGACACAGACACAGATCTTTAGCTGCTTGAATACAAGAATTCCAGTTATTCCCTTCTGGTGCCGTTGCCATCAATAAACGATCATGTTTACTAACCTACATACACAGTTCTGCAGGCGGATCTACTACTTCCCTGTCATTACAGGGAGGCAAAAGGGGAATTCCTCCCCAGCATCTCAGTGCAGGTAACAGGTAACCAGCAAACAGCATGACTTTGCATGGAGATGATAGAGGAAAAGGATTACCAGGAAACCCACTAATAACAGCAAGTGCTGCTATGCCAGGTACGTTTTCTTTTGTGAAAACGAAATGAGCTATTGAAAAAAGACAGACAAGAAAGCTAATTTAATAAAGGCAGTGCAAATCACCCTGGGGGTCATTTATAAACTTCGCGCAGGGCAGATTGGTTCGCAGAGTGAATATATTTGCCCTGCGCCTGGTTATATTTATAAAGCTGAATAAGAGTGCAAATTCGCAAAACAGATTTGCGAATTTGTTTTTCACATTGCGAATGTCTATAGGAGCTTTTTAAATATGGCAAAAATCACAAATTGCGAACACTCTGAGCCACAACTTTGGTGGCGGAGAAAATATTCGCAAAACTGTTTAACAAATTGCGAATTTAAGTTACATTTAACGCTATTTTCGCGCAAAACAACCTTGCAAAGTGCCTGTACTCACGCAAAGACCCATCTTGTTTGCCAGTTGTCTGCGAAAATTCATTCACAATGCGAATTCGCAAAAACCGGAAAGACGGGCACAGTAGTGCAATATTGTAGCGTTCAGGAAAAAGCATGGGCAAAACTAACATTGTGAACAATTATGCGCTGCGCGAACTTTATAAATGGCCCCCCATATGTTTTACCCAACATTGTCCCTCAGAAATGGCAGCAACAAGTAATAGGTCCTACAGAAGATGCAGTCCCCTGTGAAAAATATCTTTAAAGGGGGTGCTCACCTTCAAATTAACCTTTAGTATGATGTATCATTTTTATTATTTGTGGTTTTTGAGTTATTTAGCTTTTTTTAGCTCTCCAGATTTCAACAATGTAGGGGATTTGAACTGATTTGAACAAGAGACAGGAATATGAATAGGAGAGGGACTGAATAGAAAGGTAAGTACTGAAAAGTATCAATAATAATAAATTTGTATCCTTACGGAGAATTTGCTATTTAGATGGGGTCAGTGACCCCCATTTGAAAGCTGGAAAGGCAAATAATTCAAAAACCTATAAAAAATAAATAATGAATACCAATTGATAAGGTGGTTAGAATTTGACACTTTGTAACATACTAAAAGTTAACTTTGAGGTGAACCACCCATTTAAGGTATTTTTGCTGTAGGGGCCACAGCCAACGTGCATCAAATATGTTACACGAAATATAGGACACAAGGGGAAACCCAAGAAGCCTGAGAAAACAAAAAGTAAAGGAGGTGCATAATGAAACTGTGCCAGCAGCAGGTCTCGTGCGTAACAAGTAGAACATGTTTCGGTCACCTCTTTATATGCACATTACCAATCTGACGGGAGACACCCAGGAATATGGAAGAAATAGGATAGGTACATGTAGTTCTGAGAAACACAAACTACCAGGATTTAGGTACATGCAAGTATTCAATTAAATGCAACATAGATGATTAAAAGAATTTAAAAACAAAATTGGCTTGCAGGGCATATTCTTTGCTGCCACTTTTGTGGGTGTAGAACCCAGATCCTTCCCCGGATGCAAAACACCTATTACATCCATGATTACTATTACTCATACAGGTTCAGGTGTTCTCTGCTAAAGAATAAATCCCCTGTACCGTGAGCCACCGTATAAACTGGACCATATACCATCTATGAACATCACATATGGGTTTTTTTTTTATAAAAGGTTGAATGTGAGAGTTTTTAATACCTAGAATGAACTCACAACTCAAATGGTTTCTAATTCAAGAAAAACTGGAACGGGAAAAGCTTGATTCAGCGAGTTCAAGTTGCAAAACCCGAAACGTGAGTTTTAAGAGGGAAAAAAACTCGCTCGAACTGAGTTTTCAGGCAAAATCCTCCGAAAAAATCTTGAACAGCATGCAGGCTATTAACATCTTCAAATGGTTCAAGGGACCTCTGGTCAACGACTCCTACATGACCTTGAAAGGTTTTAGATAGTGTATTTTTGGATTCAAGCTATTTCCAGGGTCGGATATAATAAATATCTTTTTTTTTTAACCCAGAAATGTGAGTTTTGACCAAAATAATCTTCATAAATTTTCTTGGGAAAAAAAAAAAAGAACTTTAACATTAATAAATAACCCCCCATAATGTATGCAAGAAAGGATATAAATGTGTGTGTCTGTTGGTTGAAAACCATGAAACAGATATTTAGCAAAGGCACAGGCCACTATAATAAATAACCCCCCATAATGTATGCAAGAAAGGATATAAATGTGTGTGTCTGTTGGTTGAAAACCATGAAACAGATATTTAGCAAAGGCACAGGCCAATATGAGGAATAAGCTGTAGAGCAACACAGGTCCTCTTTGATGTGAAAGTTAGGCAGCTGTGGTGGCTTATGGAAGGCAGTAATGACAGTCTTGGCTCATCCATGCCCCCTCTGTCCCTTAAGCTGGCCATAGACGCAAAGATCCGATCATACGAATCCTTGATCCGTACGATTTTCAGATTGTGTGCGGATTGTCCTGACATTTGTCTTGCCATGCCGATCTGTTGTTCAGCCGATCAGACAGGTTAAAAGATTTCTGTCGGCTGCGGATGATATCGCTGCATGTATTGCGGATGATATCGCTGCATGTATTGATCTTCAGTGGGAGACTGTCACCAGCTTTTGTCGGACATAAACTTCTGTACAATTGCTATAGGGCAGAACATCGGCTGATCTGTTCTTTTACTGCTTTATTACAACTCAAGGTTAGTGGCAGGTCGGGAGATGGGGATGTAGAGAGGGATATTCTGAGACGCTATAGAAATACATGTTAATAATAATAATAATAATAATAATAATTTGCAATTGGTTTTCATTTTTTATTGTTTATGGTTTTATAGTTATTTATCTTTTTATTCAGCAGCTCTCTATTTTGCATTGTCAGCAATTTGGTTTCTATGGTCCAAATTACCCTAGCAACCCTGCATTGATTTGAATAAGAGACTGGAATATGAATAGGAGAGGGACGGAATAGAATGATAAGTAATAAAAACTAACAATAACAATACATTTGTAGCCTTACAGAGCATTTGATTTTAGATGGTGTCTGTGACCCCCATTTGAAAGCTGCAAAGAAACAGAAGAAAATTGCAAATGAATAAAAAACTATGAAAAATAAATAATGAAGACCAATTGAAAAGTTTCTTAGAATTGTCCCTTCTACAATATACTAAAAGTTAACTTTAAGGTGAACCACCCCTTTAATGCTTGTTTTTTTTTTATCCAGCATGAAATACAGAGTGCAGCCAGAACAGGGGCAAAAGTGCTTCCTGAATGAGTACCTCTTAGTTGCTTTTTCACTTCAGTCCAGTATCACCCCCATTAGCTGGGGAAGCCTTCAACTAGTTAACACTGTTCTTGAGTGAATATTATACACACATATATAATCTCGGTCTCTATATAAATAGACATAGATAAATACTGATAACGGCAGTAGTTTTTGAATCTTTACTCTGCTGCCACCTGCCGGTGGATGTAAAAAGAACAAGGAAGTGGTAACTTTTAAATTCAAATTCTCCCATAACCTTTAAGCTCTGCTATTCAGTGTCATATTTATTCAGACTGCATACTTTCATCCAGTTTATGGCAGCCATTTTATTGTTTTAGTTAAACCTCCCTCTTTTTCACTTAATCTAAATTTAGCCACAGGCATGCCAAATGTCAGTGTAGTAAATGTTAAAGAATCCTTTAGATAAAGAGTAATTTATGATGGGGCTTCTGGTGCTTTCCAAAAATAAAGGAGAAATAGCATCCAGATTATAAAGAAATGAAGGCACTCAGGAAGGCAAAAAAAAAAAAAAAGCAATTCCCAGGAGTAAACTATTTCTTTCTCACAAAACTACAGTATAGTGCACAATTCTTCAAGCACAAGTAAACTATACAGTCAATAGTACCTCTTTAATATATCTGGAACATATTTCCCTTGAAGTCATTGTGTACCAATCTGGCACATAGATCTGTACACTGGTTTGGCTACTGGAAGCTTTAGGGGATTTCACAGTTGTACTTTAGCACTCTGATTGCTACAGTAGTCGTGTCCTACTTTTAGTCACAAAATGTGACTAAATATGTAATCTTTTAATCCAATACTGGACATTTTTTTTAATGTAGGCTGAATACAATGGGGTGTATACCTCTGGGAACTTTAATGTTAAATATTAATGTCTAATGGTGTGCTAAGGACCCAGTGAGCACACACACTTTCTGGTCAACTAACCAAGGGATAAACTATTAAGCAAAGTGCATATTACCTGGTTTTTAAGGCCACCTAGCATAATTATACTAAGCCCCAAACCAGGGACTTTAAAAAACAATATGCAATATCATGCTTTATTGAGGACACTCAAATAATAAAGACCATAGGATAGGAACATATGTCTCTTTAAATAATGATAGGGGGTGTCCAAAAGGTAGCTCAGGATCTACCAGTAGACCTTTAGTTGGTGATCAGTAGATCTCAAGACACTGTCACCAAACAGCTTGACTAAATTATCCTCCTTTTCATTATATATTTATTCTAAATATTTATATTAAATATTTATTCTGTTAAGTTTACGTAAGAATTTTTTTGTTTTTTTTAAACAAAGTAATATAAATTCTCTTACAGATCAATATAATATTTAAGTAATATTTTCCATGGAACAGAATGCTAACAATGATTATGTATGTAGATAATAATGGGACAACATCACTAAAATTAGACCCCATATTAAAGTAGGGGAACTCCTGGTTTACATTATATCAGTAAATATATGCATGTATTCTTTTTTTATATATACAGTGCCATCAAGCAACACTGGACATTTATAATATACATAAGGAGAAGGTGTAAATGAAGTATTGCATTCTGGTTCTTCATGTCCTTGGGATCTCATCTACAGAAGGCATTTGCAGAAGCGTATAAACTCTGATAGGTGCCCAGGAGACATATTTGCAATGCTCATCAGTACCCAGACTCTTGGATAGCTAGCAATAAATACATATTAAGCTAGGTGGGGAGCAGGTAAAAAGTCTATGAAAGCTCAAGCAAAAGACAAACACAATAGGCAATGTGCATTAGAACACTACTAGATGTGTTGTTAACATGTAATCAGTGAGCTTTGGCTGTTCTTTAAAGTTGATGAACTAAGAACACCAGACCAATTTAAGCACAGAAATTAGCAGGTTCTTCACCTAGTATAGGTATGGGATCCGTTATACGGAAACCTGTTATCCAGTGGCATAACTAGATCTTACTGGGCCCCACAGCAAATTATTTTTCAGGCCCCCAAAATGTCCAGTGGTTGACCTGTTTTACCAGTATTTATTGTAATTGTATACGAATTAGGGCCTCATGGGGCCCCTATAGCTCCTGGGCCCCCTCTATAGTTACGCCCCTGCTGTTATCTACAAGTTTCCAAATTACAGAAAAACTGTCTACCATAGCCTCCATTTTATCCAAATTTTTAAAAAGGATTTCCTTTTTTTCTGTAATAAAACAGTACCTTGTACTTGATCCAAAATAAGATATAATTAATCCTTACTGGAGGCAAAACCAGCCTATTGGGTTTTTAAGCAGGTTATTTCATCAACCTTCGAATTTATCTCAGCATTTGCTGCTACAAACTCCGAGCAAATTTTCTTTGCAGGAAAGGATTTTTTCCCCCCGAAAACTATGAATTCCCCCCCAAAATCTCCGAAAACATTGTGGAATTGCAAAAAACCCAACGCACATCAAAACATCTACCTGTAGTGTGTCCTTGTCATCCCTTTAAATGTGGCATACATAATACATATAAGCTGCATGGCACATCAAAAGTAAATTTTCCTTTATTTCCATGCAGTTGGGCGACTATATGATTTACTGTAATTTTCTCGGGGGGGGGGGGGGATAGTGTCCTATACTGAACTTTGCACAGTTTAGGGGTAGTCTGGGGGCCATTAATTATTCCCTGCAGGCTATATCTATCTGGTGCGGCTACAACTCTGGACAGCTCTGGTTGAGATGCATTAGGCAGAGTGTCTTCATTTATATGCAGCCATGCAGAATGGAGGTAAATATAATGCTACATTGTTGTTCGATACAGGGTTTCTAAAAGGTACAAGCTGATTTTTTTTTTTTTAATCCTGAGCAAGTGGGTTAAAGATGAGCAAATAACTGTTCCCTTTAACAATGTTCTTTTTTTAAGTCTCATATAGTTTTGTAGAACATTATGCCAGGGCCCAAACTCCTTCTTATAATGACTATATTAGAAGGTTCAAGGAGAAGTTGGAGTTATTAGGCATTCATTTTTTTCAGCTCCTCCCACCACCTTTGGTAACTGAGCATCTCTTTCCTTAAAGATGTAATTATATAGCAATGATTTAGAATTGCATAATGAAGCTCCAAACTTCCTTTGGTATCTCACTTACAATAAGTCACATTTATTGGAGTCAATTAAAATTTTCAAGGATTTTTACTGTATTTGAACATGAGCTGAGTTTATGCTTCCATCCTTATCAGTAATTGCTGTGACATTTTATATTTCTAGGCACACATTTTCCCACCATCTGCTGAGATATATATATACATTCATCCTATTTGTGCTACGGGAAGCCCCTTGACTGCCACAGTAATATCACAGAATCACAGACCAAGACAGAATGGGGTTTTATTGCCATGGTCAGTTGTCAGATAGGAAATACTGATTCAAACTGCTTCTATAACTGGGGATTCCCAAAGTATTAGTACTAAAGTCACACAGTGGAACAATAGCCTTCTGTGTAACGCTTAAATAGTCCTGATAGGAAGTAATGACACAAAATCTATTTCAGCGGCTGAAAAGAATATGACAACAAGGATATTACTAAACTGAAGGGGATACGATAGCCATTGCTGCAGCACAATAAGACCAATAAGATCACTTAGTCACTGGGAAGTGTCTTTGTAAAAATCCAGTATTTCTTATTGTGCTATGTAGTGACTACTTTATTTCTCATAATATAAAGTCATGCCTTTGTAAAAAATACACAATCAGTATTTATTACTCATTTATAAGCATTAGTTGCCCCATTTCCTTTTACTGGACGATAGGCAGTAGTATAAACAGTGTGAATATTAGGCATGTGGCTTTGGATTTCACTTATAGTGAAATGTTTGGATTCTGCACAAATGAATTAGAGTCTGTTTGGAATCAGAACTGATGGATTAGGACTGTGTTTTAAAATAAGGCACAAATGCACTGTGGTTAGCTGCTAGAATTAGGCATGAATGAACCCTAAGGCTCAAAGGGTGGTTTATCCACCGGCAAAAAAACAGATAAAATCGTGCGTTGCCTCCTACTGACCTTTAATGGGCACAGCCTGAGAACACTGTTACAGGCAGTTTAACCTGTGGTTATTCAGGGTTCCCTCACACTCAGTTCACCAGAGCAGACTAAGGTACCTTCTCACAATAATTAGTAAATAGTGCTTGCATCCGTAAATAAGCCCTTAGGTTTTTAACTACTGGGTTGTCCAAACTGACAATGACACATACTATTGATGGAGAAACTCTTACGTTGCCTACAATTAATAGCATATTGGTGCAGCTTTTTTATAGCAGGAAGAGCACTGGGCACAGAATTAGAACCCATACTACTGTATAAATAATAAAGATTATCTGCCTAGTTACAATAGGAAGAAATTGGCTATGCATTGATGAACTATGCAGGTTATGAGGACAATGTTCAAGGTTAAAGTGACCCTAGAACCTCTACACCAGGGGTTCCCACAACCCTTTCCACCTGTGAGCTAAATTCAGATATAAAAAGAGCTGGGGAGTATCACATGCATGAAAAATGTTCCCGGGTAGTGCCAAATAAGGGTTACATATACTGCCAAAAGTAAAAATGCCAATTTGGACACACACATTGTAGCAAACAAAAATCTCATCTTTCATTCCCCAGTGAAATTCCCCTAAGATGTAATGAAGGGAGGAGGAAGACAGAGCCCATGAACACCCATAATTCGTTTGTGAAGCAGCATCTATTTTAACGGCCCTTGTTCACAAAATCACCAAGATAAACAGAGGAGGCGGCGTCTGACCTTAAGAGAAACAATACAGCGTTTTCCCCCTTCTGTTTTAGGTTTTCTTTTCTTTGTATATTTTTGGATAATGGACAAGTCACAACAGAACAAATCTGGCTCTTAAGTGACTGTCTGTGGTTTCTGTTAACCTTTGACAAGGGCATAAAAATAAAAAAATGGCACAACCTGCTGGTACACCCAGCTGTATATATGAAAGTGGGGATATGTGACCTAAAATCCATTTCCTCATTAAGCAAGGGTCTCATGCCCAGAGTGGCATCACTGCCTTTGCTGCTTTTTAAGCCCCCTTCATATGTGGGTGTCTTTTTGTTCTGCAGTAGAGCTCTCATATCTAGTTAGCTCTTCTGAGAGTTGAGTAATAAATGAGCCAGTGTTGTAACTAGCAATCAGCAGACCCAGGGGGATGGGGGGCCTGAGTGAATCTTTGTACCCTTCCATAATACCTGCACAAGTAGACCTAGACATATGTGATTGTGGGCACTATCACATGAACTGTATGGATGAAAGCTTTGAATTTTTTTTTTTTGCAATGGCCCGGGCATATTCAAATTGCCCCATTGAAAAAGTTTGTCTGATAAAGGGCATTTGATCTTGTTCTTGTATTAAACATAGCATCACATAAGTAATTTCCTCTGCCTGTGTACTTCAGGTATTGATTTCAATCAAACCACTTAACACTACAGGTATAGGTAGTTTTCAGCTTGGCATTACAGGTGTCATGGATTCCTCTCTGCTGGATGAAATCCATGGTGGAGAAAATGCTCTATGCTCTATAACAAGCCTTTTATTTTTTATTTGTGCTAGTAAGGAATCAAAAATAGTCACAAATCCACATTCTATTGGAACACAAAAAAAATTCAGTTGCACATAAAACCCCATGCTTGCAGAAAAATGCACTCCTGATCGAGGTTTGATAAAGAGTCCTGCAAGGGCCGAAACGTTGCCAATAAAATCACATTGCTGAAAAGCCACCTCATCTGACAGTGTGCTGCAGTTACTGGACTTTGCATAGGACGTTCCTGACCCGTGGCAGGTTGCATTAACTACTGCTAAGCACCTGGTTTGAGCGCTCCATTATTGTGTGGACTGAATGCAGGGCTGCCATCAGAAATCATGGGCCCCCATGTGGCATAATTTGGTCCCCAAATCCTGCCCCCAACCCCCAAAAAAACATTTATGGTCAGGGCTCCCTACAAGTTAAAAAAAAAAATAATTGGTGGTCAGACCTCCCCTATAAATTAAAAAAATAAAAAATAAAAACAACAGCAGCAGGGCCAAAAAGTAAAAAATAAAAACATTAGTGGTCAGGGACCCCCCTATAATTTAAAAAAATCATTAGTGGCCAGCCCCCCCCCCCCATAAGTTAAAAACAAAAAAAAAAAATTGGAGGTAGGGCACCCCTATAAGTTGAAAAAAATCATTGATGGTCAGGGCCCCCCTATAAATTAAAAAAAAAGTGATGAAAGGGCGCCCATAAAAGTTTTTACAAAAAACATTGGTGGTCAGGGGCCCCATAGAATATAATAAAAAAAAAAAAACATTGGTGGCCAGGGGTTCAATAAACTAAAAAAACAAAAACAGTGGCGCTCTGAAACTTGGCAAGGCTAGACGCGTCGTTTTTACGTTGCATTTTTAAAAAAGCTCAGTTGGGCGTAAATACACATAAACTGCACTACCACTGAAACTAATAGAAAATGCACTATGGCAATTCTCACAGGGTGATTGAAAGCATTGGCGTTTCTCAGCAGGAACACCAAATCAATAGACTACGGGATCCACACGTTTGAAAGCACACTTTACGTAAAAAAAATAGTATATTTTAAATATGGCGTACAAATTCTTGCGAGATAAAGGACACATATACATTGATAGGACAATTATGTAATTAGGTTTCGTATTGACAATCATTACTGCTCCATTTTGCATGGAAATTCTCTATTTTTTTCTATTTCTAGCCAGTGGAATTACAGGGAACGAGAACAATAAGAACTGCATATTGGGAGAAGAAACCTACATGCTGAGAAAAGCATGAAAAACGCATGCTGGCAGTCGCGAGTGGTTTTAGTGTCGTATTTACGCCCAACTGAGCTTTTTTTAAAAATGCAACATAAAAAAACAGCACTCGCTCTTAGTTTCTTCTTCAGCTTCTACAGTTTCCGGTGTCCCATTTTTTTCTGTTTGGTTTCCCTACAACAGGAAAGCCCCCCCCCCCGCTGCCCTCAGTAAGCTGCAGAATTGGGTAGGCGAAGCTATAGTGCTTGCATGCTCCTCCCCAGCTTCTATACTACTGTGTTTCTCTAAAGAAGGCCATAGACACAGATATCTGATCGTTTGGCAATGTCGCCAAACGAGCACATCTCTCCCCGATATGCCCTCATTGAAGTGGGCGATATCGGGCTGATCCGATCGTGGGCCCTGGGGCCCAACGATTGGATCAGGATGCATCCGCAATGGGCGGTCGGATTGCAGCGCCGCATACACTTGCAGATGTGGCTGCAATCCAACTGGGTTTTTTAACCTGCCCGATCGAGTATCGATCGGGGAAGCCCATCGGATGGCCCCACACACAGACCGATAAGCTGCCGACTCGGTCTGTCGGCAGCTTTTATCTGGCCTTTAAGTCCCCGTAGATCTACACAGAGATTGGATAGGCTGGAAGGTGAGATTTTTCCCTCCCAGCTTATCCAATCATCATGAGGCTCTACCGGGAAACTACCAATAGTTTAGAAGCTTGGGAAGGGGAATAGAAGCTCCGCCCTCCTGCCCGATTCTACAGCTTCCGGACAGCAGTGGGAAGCCTGGTTACGGAGTGAGCACAGTGGCCGGGTCCCCCTAAAACCCAAAAATCACTGGGCCCAGTACAATTGTCCCCCTAGTCCCCGCTATTGCGGCCCTGCCTGAATGACCCTTATGGTCTTCATTGTGATGACAACATTCCTTTGACCACGTTTACAGTATTAAAACACATCAACTGGCAAAATAAATTCAGTTCTGCAGCTGCAAGGCCCAAGCAATAATATTAGGCAAAACTTTTATAAACACTTTCTCTGCAATCCTTTTTAATAAGTATATTGAATTTCCCTGCCAACGTGCACTTACAGTGTGCATATTTGTGCAGCATGTGTGTAACTGCAGAAAACTGTCAAACAAAGAATGGTTCATCACATGCATTTAAATGACTCAGATGGGATTATCCTTCAATCAGGTCCCAACTAGCACTTTGCTAGGAAACCGTGAGTATCTTGCCATCATCAGGAAGTTTGGTTAATGTTTCCTGTCATTTTGCAGATGGATATGGCTTTACAACAGCAATATGAAGACTGAAAAAGTTGATAACATTGATAATGATTTCCTATCAGGCCATATAAAACATGGGAAATGTACAGGTGATTCCTGGCTGGAAAATATGTTGGGAGGGTGTTTTTGGTGAATTGTTGACGAGTTATTAGTGAGGTAATGTGAGAGAAAGATACTGCTCTGATTTTCTGCTTAGGAAAGATTTTGAAAAATGCTTACAATTGTTTTCCTAAGTAGAAGAACATTAAAGTAACCTCTTAATTTCTCCTCAACTTCCTTGAGGGTCAGTAACAGTACATGTATGCCTTAATCTCTTGGAATAAAAAGAAAATAAATAATGAATGTAAATGAGAAAAACTCTTAGAATAGCCCCCTCAGCAATAATACATTCACTTATTTCGAAGGTATACTTACCCTTTAAAGGGGTTGTTCATCTTCAAACAACTAGATAGATCACCAGAAACAACGACTTAATCCAATTACTTTCTATTTTCTACATGTGACTGTTTTGTTAATATTGACGTGTAAAGTGTCATTATTTTACCTTCTGAAGCAGCTATGGGGGGGGGGGGGTGGTTGTCGACCCTGTAAATTGATACATTTCTTATTTTTGTCCCTGCTGAGCAGAATCCCTGGGTTTCATTACAGACAGCTGTTAGAATTGATAAAATACTTGCTAAAACTCTGCCGAGAAATGCATCAATTCAATGTTGCAAAATTGTAACAGTTAGAGTGTGATTAGAGCAGGGGTGCCCAGGACATTGATCACGGTCTACCAGTAGATTGTGGGATAGTTTCTGGTAGACCACAACCTGCCAGGAGTTAAAACAGCGACTCCTGGCTGTGAAGTCAAAAGTCTCGCGAGATGACACTTCTGATGCAAAGAAATACATTCAGTAGAGGATCTGCTGACAAAAGGAATTGCCAAACGGGTAAGTGGATCCGGATCCCTGTGACCAAACTGCTGCAGGCTGTTGGGGCTGCACGTTCTCTCTGGGGCTCTGTGGCTGCTGCATCCCTGCTGGACCTCTAAATCATTTGCTCAGGATGCAGCTTGCTCTGAACTACAATGGGCTGTTATGGGAACATTGGGGCTTTTAGTGGTTGGTTTTAACCTGTTACCTGCAGAAAGAAAACCTTGAGCTGTGAACTGGAGAGGATTAATAGGGCTCCCCCTATCCTTTATGATTTAATTAGCATCACCCATGGAGGGAACAGGTGGGCTGCAGCAGGACCTCATTGGGTGCTAAATAGGTTAGGCAGGCACTGGATCTCGAGTTCTGCAACCTCACTTACGCATTAACTTTGTCTTCATGAGCAAAGTGGGAGCCTTAAAGCTGCTGGAGAGCAATTGGTTCCACTCCTCACTCATAGTAACTGTTCGTAGGCTGCCACACTGACACATGAGCAGTCAAGACTAGAGTTGGGGGGGGGGTAAGAGGAGCCCTTGCAATTCTCCCACTTACATCAATCAGGGATAGACAACCTGCTGCACCTTCAGGTGTGCTACAACTCCGGATATGAGTATAAATAAACTATTTTTATCAAGGTAAATCTATTCTAGATACTTTTATAATCATTTTGTGGTCTTGGGATACTTGTTCTTATGCGGTACGGTAGACGGCCCACTATTTTTTATTAAGGTATATCTCCTGATGGGGGCCAGGTGTCAAGAGTAGATCACAGGGTAACAAAGTCACCCCTGGATTAGAGAAGTCCTTATTTCTGGGGAACAATCAAAAAACAACTGAACTGGAAAAAAGTGTTTGGTGAACAACTCCTTTAAGGGTAACAACTCCTTTAAGGGTAATCTCACACAGTGCATTTCTCCGCCAGTACAACTCCAAACCCATTAAGGAGGCACCTTTTGTTATTAATGGCAAATGCAAACAAGGCAAACTTCAGCCTGAAAATATTCAAGTGTGGATGAATGCCCAATATCTTTCCTGCATGACCAGAAGTGGCTTTAAGTGGGTACTCGCCCCATGTTAAGGCAAATTTTTAGCACAACCAAGTCAAGTTCCAGAATTATAGGGATCTAAAGCTGCCTCTGATCTACATCTCCCATGGATCATTAAAGGAACTAACATCTTAAAAATATATACATATTTTTTTTAATGAAAACAGAGATAAATCTTTAAAGAAATCGTTAAGTTTTTAATAAGAAATTACTTACAGATGCTCTGAATCCAACATGCAGCGCTCGATTTCTCCCCCCTGCCTTCTATAGGAGATAGGCAGGGAGGAGAAATTGAGTGATGCACGTTGGATTGTCGCCATATCGCCATCTCAGAAGAGGAGCGCATCCAGAGAATCGGTAAGTAATTTCTTATTAGAAGCTTACCGATTTTTAAGATTTATCTCTGTTTTAGTTTATTTTCATTAAAAAAAACCAAACTAATTAAAAAAAAAAAAAAATGATGTTAGTGTTCTTTTAATGTGACTGGGTGACTGGCAACCCAAAGAAAATCACTGATAAATGATGAGACACTAAATTACTTGGAGTGTAATTATAATCACATGTAAATAAATGTAAAGTTTGGGTCACAGTGGGACTGTACCTCTTGCCTGTATAGATTGCCCTAAAATGACACTGTACAACAAGACTGCACTACAGGGAGCTTCCCAGGAGACACCCCTATACACATTGTAACTTAGCCCCTAGGGTAGCTGGGATTTGAAGTTCAACAACATTTCGTGAGGCCCATGTTGTCCACTCCAATTATAGTGTGTTCCACTACAGAAATCTTTGCCATAACTGGTTGACAAAAGAGTAACTGAAATCGTATAAATGTGCATAGAGCATTACTGCCTAAATAGCAAATATAGCTTACATTCATGGTAAAAATTCCCTTACACTAATTATGAATTTGGGAGGGGGGCTGGTTTAACAACATTCTACTCTTCATTTAGTCTGGCAGGAAAAATGAGACAAATACAGAATACAGAAATAAATAAGATTTCCCTATAATTTTCCTACAGTCTAAATCCCCTCTGGAAACTCCGGTGACATTCCATGCATACAGAGCTATCTTTATCATATGTGAATTCTTTTCAAAATGATTAATATTGCCCACACACCTCCATTGATCTCCTGTAGCTACTTTAAAGCACTGGGGAGCCCAGGGAAAGATCCACATCAAACTACCAAAAATTTTATTTATTAACAGCAAAACATGGTCACAACTCAATTGTATTTTGTATAACACAGATTGCTTCATTTACTTATGTGCTACATGGTCCAAGTCTGAATGCTGGGACAAAATGTGTTTTCATGTACAATACAGTGTTTTTCTCAGAATTCCGGCACACTTGCATTAAAGGGGTTGTCCACATTCAAACAACTAGTTGTTTTCAGATAGATCACCATAAATAACAACTTTTTCCGATTACTGTATTTTCTATTTGTAACCGTTGCTCTAATATTGAGGTGTAAAGTGTCTTATTTACCTTCTAAAGCAGCTCACCAACCCCCCCCCCCCCCCCCCCCACTGTTCTAAACTGATACATTTAATGGATACATTTCTTATCTTTGTCCCTGCTGAGCAGAATCTCTAGGTTTCATTACAGGCAGCTGTTAGAATTGATACAATAGTTGCTAATACTCCAGAGATGTTGCTGTGAAATGTATCAATTAAATGTTGCAAAATTGTATCAGTTTAAAGTCTGCACCTGAATTACTGAGCTGCCAGACTCAAACACCAGAGACACCAACATTCAACTTTACACTTAGATTTTGGAAAAACAGTAAATGATAAATAATGGAAAGTAATTGAAAAAAGTCTTTATTTATGGAGAACAATCTGAAAACAACTGAACAGAAAAAAGTGTTTGGAAGGTGAACAACCCCTTTAAGGTGCGTCTATTGCAGCTTGTGCATCATGCACCAATACAGATGCAAATTAACAGTCGTTTGCAACCAGCACAACTTGCAAGCGATTTCCCAGTATCCACAGGATTTTTTTATTAGTATGGTTTCTTTTCTTGTGTGTGAAATTAAAGGGGTTGTTCACCTTTCAGCTAACTTTAATTATGATGTTGAGAGTAATATTTTGAAACAATTTGCAATTGGTTTTCATTTTTTTATTATTTGTGGTTTTAGAGGTATTTAGCCTTTTAATTTAGCAGCTCTTCAGTTTACAGTTTCAGCAATCTGGTTGTTAGGGTCCAACTTACCCTAGCAACCAACCATGCCCCAATTTGAGTATGAAACTGGAATATGAATAGGAGAGGGCCTGAGAAGAAAATGATGAGTAATAAAAAGTAGCAATGACAAAAATTTGTAGCTTTGCAGAGCATTTATTTTGTAGATGGGGTCAGTGACCCTCATTTTAAAGCTGGTAAGTCATAAAAAGAAGCCAAATAATTCAAAACTATACAACTACAGGTTAGGAGCTTGTATTTATGCAGCTTGCTAAAGGTTAGCGTAATTCTAAATTGTAAGTAACACTCGGGCAGATTTACTAAGGCTCGAATTGTCGAGAGCTTTTAGCCCTCAAATTCGAGCTTCGAATGATTGGCGAATAAATATTCGCCAAAATCGAATGAAGGGCAAGTTCTTTGACAGGCGAATAGTCGAGTGATCGAATATATATTTATTCAATCTATTCGATGTGACCGAATATTTCATATTCGATGGTCGAAAATACTTCATTTGCATATTCGAATAGTCGCACAATCGAAAATAGACTATTCGAGTGCATGTTCGAATCCTTCACACAAATTCAATCAATCTGCCCCTCGTTGTTGTAGATGAGAGGGAGGGGTAACTCCCAAATAAAAAATTATAGTTAACACGTCTAAAATTATTAGTAATAATTTCTTAAAGGAAAACTATACCCCCCGAACAATGTAGGTCTCTATAAAAAGATATTGCATAAAACAACTCTGCAACAACTATGTAAAATACTGCTTCATGTAAATAAACCATTTTCATAATAATACACTTTTTTTAGAAGCATGTGCCACTGGGTAATCCTAAATAGAAAACTGCCATTTTAAAAAATAAGGACAGCCTCCTGGGATCGCACGATTCATGGTGCACACAAACAAACCATATATGTTAGGTCACACGAGCCAATTAATAGACAGAGTTCTGCCTAGCAGTGTGAAACTGCAAATATCTCAGAAACCACCTAAAGCAGAAAATGAAAGCAAATGAACTATTCTGTTTACACCAATTCATATTTTGAGATTTAGATCGCATTTAAGAACTCTCACACACCAACTCAGTCCTGCCACATAACTACAGCCCTGTAATGCATGCATTAGCTTAACAAATCTAGGTTTCAGGAGGGGTGAGCTAATATCCAACAATGCTATAATCTAAGCATTTAATCCCTTTTAAAACTGAATTCCATTTTATGTTTTTAAATCTATTTTGCTTCATTTTTAATAGGTGAAGATCTAGTGCAGTAGAAAAATATGAAGACTAACAGCACATCTACTGTGACATTGCAGCACCACCTTAAGTCAAAATGTCAGTATGACAAGAATAGGGTTAAAGGAATAGTAACACCAAAAAAAAAAAAAATCAAAGTGTTTAAAAGTACAGTATTTAAGATTAAATGCAGCATTGACCTACACTGGTAAAACTGGAGAGTTTACTCCCGAAACACTATTATAGTAATATAGTAGTAAATACAGTTAGGTCCATAAATATTTGGACAGAGACAACTTTTTTCTAATTTTGGCTGAGAGGATCTGAGAGGATTTGAAGCAGCTGTTTGTTTTAACCAAAGGAAAAGGACATTGTAAAGGTATTGTGACTCTAGGGAGTTGTACTTTTGTGTTTGACAAGGAATCCCAGTAGGGGACGGGTAGTAGTACAAAGTAGCCCAAGCATGGCAAGGATTTTGTTTAATTTTATTTTGTGTTATACTTTTTTGCTCACAGAGTCTGTATATGTGAACAATAAATGGACTTTGCTCTGTTAAAGACCTGTCTGTTCGTCTAATCCTGCTTACAAGTAGAATTCTCCTGATAAAGACCACTGTGTGGGGTTGAAATGTTAAGTCTGCAATGAAGATCCTTTTTGTGAGCACAAGCAGAGTCCCGTGAGTGTTGTGCAAGTGTGTATATATGTATATATATAATTAAGAAGAAGGACCAGCACTCACTGTATTGCAAAAAAAGGTGAAGTTT
>CM044445.1:94366947-94421260 GCA_024363595.1 Xenopus borealis | reverse complement strand
TCCTTGATCCTGACTTCACCCCCCCTCGTGGGAGCCGGAGGCCCCCGCTGACACTCTGACGTATTGCTTCAAAACTGCATGTAGAGCAAATGTATTAAAGTTGTTTACCATTAAGTTAACTTTTAATATGCGTTAGATTGTCGTATTCTTAGCAACTTTTCAACTGGTCTTCTCTCTTTATAATTTTTGAATTATTTCTGATTGCCTTCTGCCTCTTTCCAGCTGTTAGATTGGGGTTACTGACCACCAGTAGCCCGAAAAACTAATACTTTGTGTGGCTACAATTTTATCATTATTGTTTATGGAAATATATTTTTCATCCCCCATGTACCTGCAGGATAGATCACTCTATGGCTTGGGCTAGTAATAATAAAAACAAGGTGTGTAAGCAGCAATATCATTAATTACAAAGCTGGCAAAGGACATATATACATCTAAAACTAGTGACCTTAGATGTACTTACGTGTTAGAGACTGTACTTAAATGACCCTTCCAGCTTTCATTTGGGATGCTAAAAATAAAACAAAACTATATTTATCTATAAGTCATAACATGGGCATACATTTTAGCTTTTCTGGTTCACCAGCTCTGCAATAAATTTGGAAAATGTCATAATGGAATTGTAAAGAGTTTGAAAATTATTGACCACCACATTACTGCCTTCAGCATAAATTAGATTAACAAATAACTTTAAAATCAGTGTGTAATTAATTAGTCATAAATTGCTTCGAACTATATTAGCTTTCATTAGTCATCATTTTATTTTTGCTTGCAACCCCTTTAATTGTGAAATCAGACCTGTTTTACACAGGTAAAATAGTTTAATGATGTCATAACTCATTAGCATATTCCAGTGTCTACTCTACCTTTTTAAGATGCAAAAAGAATGTTTTAAAGAGATAATTATACCTGCTTCATATAGGTTGGATATGGTCAGTTTGCATTGGGCCACACTCAGAATGTATTCTATGTTATGTGATAACAAAGCTATATGTTATATAACTATGCTCAATAGAGGATGCTGTATTATTATGTTCAATACCAAATGGTTATAATAACATAAGGTAGTGGGTCACAAAAAGCTAATCTTACCTTTCAAACCAAGACTTTATACTTTGCATTAGAGGCTCCTTTGGATAAATCTGATGGTCTCTGAAATAATCCAAGACACCAATGAGTTTTCTTCTAAAGGTCTCTTTCTGCGAGCCAGCGTCAGCATTGAACAAAGACTGTATGGCTTCTTCACAGGGGATGAGCTCATTTTTTAGCATTTCATCATACAAGGCCCATGCCAGCTCATCATCTTTGTGATATATAGCCCCCCGTATACAGTGCCCATAATTGACAGGGGAAGGAGTTATAGTTTTCTTTAGTGTTTCCAGCATTGATATTGAATCTCTCCAGCGATCGGTCAGACTAAAGCCTTTAATGAACAATGAATAAGCTCCTGTGTCGAAAGTCTTGAATTTATTTTTCATGATATCATAAACGTCACTCACTTCAGCAACCTGGTTCTGCCGAACGCATAAGGCTAGGTATTTCAACAGCAGCTTGTACGAAATGCCGCTTTGCTCTTTGGCCGCAAATACCAGAAGGGACTTGGCGACGTTAATGTCACTATTTGCAGAGATCATTTGTGACATCATAAAATCTTCAAAGCCTCGGACTTTTCTGGATTCATCTTTCAGCATGCTCCACTCTTTGGCTCCTAAGGGACCAGCAGGGATTTCTATCTGCCCTTTGTGGGGAAAGGTATTTTCTGAGTCAGGGAAGGTTTTGTCTTTGTGCTGCATCGCTTCAGATCTTGCCTTTGCTGCTCCTGCTGAGAACACTGTAATGGTGTGAGGGGATCCATTTCTGTTAACCTTATTTTTGGAAGGTATAGACCGTTTAGGGAACACGTTCTTGTAATTGTCACCAGCTGCAACACTCAAACACGTACTTATAGTCCGAACATTCTTAAGACGTTGTCCCCGACCTTCTTGGCAGTTTAATGGGAGACCCCCATGCCACATAAACACATTCACTCCAGATGATTTTATAGACAACGTCCTATACAACATCCGTACCGCAATCATAGTAAGGAGATACTCTAATCAAATGCAAAAAATGCAAATGCACACTGACACAATTATTATGTCGGGTTAATACTCAGTACCCATATTACAGCTTCTAAATAAGAAAGGCACACTGCAGCATGCCTCTCCTTCAGCCATGCACATTCTCCCAGCAAACTTCCGGACCAGAGATCCAATCAAAGCGCTTGTTTGCGTTCCAAGCCTCGGTCTCAATACATTACGCCACACGCTGCCGGTTCTTTCGATGCGCCGACATATGCGACCGTGATGACGTAATTATGCGACTCGCGGTGGTGGGGAAGTTTATAGCTAGCGAAGCCTGTTGTCACTTGGTTACCTGGCAGCTTAGGAAAGAAGCGGCATTTTTATAATGGAACAGTGTAAAATAACACAGGCTTCCCTGTAGCAACGGATTCCTGGAGTGAGGGGAGATTTAAATGCGTGATTTTATTATTATTATTATTATTATTATAATTGAGGTTCCCATAAGTATTAACTTGATGAGAGCTACGTAGTTTACTTTCAGCAATAATTCCTCATAGCTTTTACCCCCTCAATGTCCATGATAATAGGAGCAGATTGTAGCTTTTAACCAGGAGTCTGGAGAGGATCTGGCAACCGAATACTCATTGGTATCGTTATATTCTCTTTTATTTACTACTTTATTTACTGTAGGTTTGTTTTTATTGTAGGTGTAAGATCTAAAGCAAGGGTGTCCAACTCTCCCTACTTTACTAGAGAGAGTTTGCTACAGTACAGTGACCCATATTTCTATGTACAGCGCTTGTAGGAACAAGAGCAAATCAGGACTGACAGTGGCCTCTTTGTTTTCATTGCCTGTAGCAGTAGATCGACTAAAAATATTTTTTGTTAATAGTATTTAAACTGTATGCCTTCTTCTTCAAATTCTTTTCCAGCTTTCAAATGGGGGTCACTGACCCCCATCTCAAAACCAAAGGCTGGAAATGTATTGTTATTGCTTCTTTTTATTACTCCTTTTTCTATTCAGGCCTCTCCTTTTCAAATCAGCGCATGGTTGGAGGGGTAGTTTGGACCCTAGCAACCAGAATGCTGAAATTGCAAACTGAAGAGCTGTCGTATAAAAATCTACTTAACAAATAATGAAAAATGAAAGCCAATTGCAAATTGTCTCAGAATATCACTCTCTGCATGATACTAACAGTTATTTATATTTTCAGGAGTGCTTTACAGAAACTATACAGCATTTTCAGGTATTATTTGAGTGGACAGAATCTAATGAGTGACAGAAGTGTTTTGGAATAGCTGCAAAGCCTACTCTATAAATATTAATGTAATAGGTGCACAAACATACATGTTCTGATCTATAAAAACATACATTATAGAGCAGTGGTTAAAGGGTTAGGGTTTTTTTAAATTTAAGGTTGAATTCTCCTTTAAGCAACTTTTCAGTTGGGCTTCATGATTTTTTTAATGAATTTCCACCTTCTTCTGACTCTTTCCAACCTTCAAATGAGAGTCATGCATCTTAAAACAAATGCTCATTAAAGCAGCACATTTATTGTTATTGCTACTTTTAATTACTCCTGTTTCTATTCAGACCCTCTCCTATTCATATTCCAGTCTCCCATTCATATCATTGCATTTTTTGCTTGACTCATTTGGGCACTAGCTTGCAGATTGCTGAAATTACAAACTGGAGAGTTGCTGAATCAAAAGTTAAATAACTCAAAAACTACAAATAATAAAAAAACAATTGCAGATCGTCTCAGAATAACTCAAAGGTGATCAACTCCTTTAACAGACTGTGATACTACTCCCTCACCCCGACGCTGTGTCTTGGTAATTCAACCTTAAATCCAGTTTGGCTGATATAAATGGAGAGTGTGCATATTCTCCCTTGATATAGTTACAAAACTTTGCTTAAAAAAGAACAACTTTCCTTCAAGTTCAATCCCTCCAAATGATAGGGCTTGTGCTAAACATCATTTTGGTCTATTTTGTAAGGTAAGAAAAATCTAGGGTTTTGTAATTTATTGCAGTAAACAAGAAATTGAAATTATTACTTTCCAAATTCCTGGTCCCATTGAGTCAAAGTTTTAGGAATTGTAGGTAGTAAAGCAAATTACCAGTGTACAGATATGCCTGCTGTTTAATGAGCCTGAAACAGACTGCAGGTGGAAGAAGGAAGGGGTTTGTTTAGAGCTCTTTACCTCAATTTAAATAAATGATCCTGGAATTAAAAGAATGGGCATAATACAATTTAATCACATAGTCCATTTATTGTGCACACGTAGAATACAAATTAATTTAGGTAAATACTGTCTCTCTAAGTCTTTAACAGCCTGGGTGTTTAAAGGGGAAGTCAACCCTCCCAGCACAAAACCCCTCCCCCCATAGGCCCACCTCTTTCCTCCCCTCCGGCCTACCTCCCCCCCCCCCCCCCCCCCCCCCCCCAGGCTGTTGCCCCTAATCTGTTAATCACCCCAAATTCCAGGTCCCTTGCAGGCAAGTTCACGGGTGCCATGTTGTCCCGAACCATCTTCTTCCTTGATCCAGCGGTGTTTGGCAGCGAATGCGCAGTAGGATGCATTTTCTAGTTGGTACTGCTGCGCATGCGCCTGAATTTCACAAAGTTTCCAAAAAAGGAAATCGGGAAAACTTTGTTCGGGTGCATGCGCAGTAGTACCAACCGGTAAGTGGCGTCCTACTGTGTATGCGCCGCGGGATCAAGGGAAAAGACGGTGGGGGACAAGATGGCACCTGTGATCCTTCCTGGAGGGGACCTGGACTTTGGGGTAATTAACAAGTTAGGGGGCAATAGCCCGGGGGGGGGGGGAGAGGTTTTAGCACAGGAGGGGTTGACTCCCCCCTTTAACGCTTCTTGGATTGGTATTGCTTTGTATGGTATGGAATCTATCATCTGGATCCTGTTCATCAAAAATCATCAAAAAAAATTGTTCCTGCCTGGATCATTGTATTGTTTTTATCTTTTGAGAAATGCAGTTAGAAATGAGTTAGTAATCATTTGGGGAAAAGTTTGATTTTGATGGAAATGTCAGTGTTTTTCTATGTCATCTATTTTATTTTGTTTTGTCCACATAGGCTTGACATATACATAGTCCTTAAAGAATCCCACTGCACACCAGAATGGATTGGAAAAAGAGTTTAAAGGAGAAACTGCAGAGGGATAACTATGGTAAGACTGTAAATAACATTATGTGGTAGTGTTTGAGCTCTCTCACTTCACCTTGTAAATGCGTTAATATTTGTGACACAAACACTCAGGTCCATGAACTGTGGTAGTCGTAGGGCTCTCTATGGCCACTTCAGATTACAGTAAAACCTAGAATCTAAAGAAGAATGCAGAATTTTGGAGAAATTACATGACCTGGTTACTGAGCTCCTTTTGGGCCTTTAGTCAGGTGCAGTAATTATAAAGATGCAGCAAACTGTTGAGGGAATTCTTCAACTGTACCGATATGCTTCATGTAAATAAACCATTTTCATAGTAATATACTTTTTTTAGTAGCATGTGCCATTGGATAATCATAAATAGAAAGAAGGGCCTCCCCCTGGGAGCCTTAGATTTACGGCGCACACAAACATACCAAACAAACAATACGTTGGGTCACACGAGCCAGTTAACAGACAGAGTTCTGTCTTTTGCTTCCACACTTCTTCCTGTTACAGTTAGAGCTATATTATTTTTTGGTCAGGTGATCTCATAGATAGAGCATCACAGAATGGTGGCTCAAGGTAAGAGATGCAAACGGGCAATATTTACCAATATCAATATTCAAGTTTGGTAAGGTTCATTAATAGGCCACTTAATACGATCCAAATCTATTGCTTAAAGGAAAACTATACCCTGAAAATGAATACTTGACCATCAGAATCTTACTAAACTGGTATATATATTTAAGTTAATATTGCCCTTTTACATCTCTTGCCTTGAACCCCCATTTCGTGGTGGTCTGTGTGCTGCCTCAGCGATCACCTGACCAGAAATATTTCAACTCTAACTGTAACAGGAAGAAGTGTGGAAGCAAAAGACACAACTCTGTCTGTTAATTGGCTCATGTGACCTAACTTTATAGTTTGTTTGGTATGTTTGTGTGCACTGTTGAATCCTATGATCCCAGGAGGCTGTCCTTATTTTTTAAAATTGCTATTTTCTATTTCTGATTACCCAATGGCACATGCTACTAAAAAGTATATTATTATGAAAATGGTTTATTTACATATAGTTACATAGTTAAATTGGGTTGAAAAAAGACAGAGTCCATCAAGTTCAACCCCTCCAAATTAAAAACCCAGCATACATACACACACACACATCTCCACTCTTTCACACAAACCATATATGCCCATAGCTATACTAACTGTAGAGTTTAGTATTAAAATAGCCTTTGATAATATGTCTGTCCAAAAAATCATCCAAACCCCTCTTAAAAGCATCAACAGAAGCAGGGTTTTACATATGAGTTGTTTTTATCTTTTTATAGACACCTACATTGTTCAGTGCGGTATAGTTTTCCTTTAAGTATTCATTTTGGAGGTAAAGTTTTCCTTTAAAAGCCCACAAATAATACATTTGTTGACCAACTGCAAATTGTCTCAGAATATCACACTTTACATCCTACTAAAAAGTTAACCAACCACCCCTTTAATTGAATTGCTGCAAATGTGAGACAGTGATAATTCTCATGGCTAGTTAGTGTTTAAGTATCGTCGGTCTATGGAGTAGGGCAGGTGACTCATATCTTCATGTTCATGAACTATGTCTAAGCATTAGATTTAATTTCACCTGCTCAGGGCTCAGGGGGAATGGTTGTGCAAGCCCTGAGATGGGAAATTTTATTAAGAGAGGGATGTGACATACTTTCAATCTACTTGCCAATAATTTGGAATTCGATTTCAGAATAATTTCACGAGAAAACTCAGTTGGAGAAAAGCTTCTCTTAAACAGATCTTAACCCAGTGGCCATTACTATGACCTGTATTTGTATTTTAACTTTAGTTCTCCTTTAACCCTTCAACGTATTGCATTGTAAGGATGTTTTTTGTGTTTTTCAGTCAGAAAAAGTGAGCAGGAAATGAAAGAAGAAGAAATGTCCCTCTTTACAAATTATTATACGGAGTGGAAAGGAGGTGGGAAGGGCTCAAGTGCCCAGAACATCCCTCGTTTCTATTATAGGGTAAGCATCACAGTCACAGGGAGTCTGTCAAAAGCGTGATTCTCAATAGGCTTAGTTATTTGTATTTAGATTTAGGATCTATTATTAATTCTTTGTTTTGCAGGGCATGTCTCTTGTTGTAAAATGTAATCATCCAGCATTGTTATGTGTTTATTTAGAACAAACTCCCTACCAAGACTTCACACAGTTTAACATTTAAATGTAGGACCTTCTGATAGATGTCTGTATGGGCTTACGTATTAGTCGCAGTCCAGTGCTGAAGAGTTGGATATTTGGGGTGGGTAATGGTATGTTATTTGATAAAAGCCTATTTGGTGACCTAGATATTTATGCAAGGCCAGTGATGGTGATAATTCAGGTGACTATAACTTACTTTATATAGTGCTGTTTTCTTCCCCACACAGCTCCCTGCAGAAGATGAAGTACTCCAGCAGAAACTAAGGGAAGAATCTCGAGCCGTATTCTTACAAAGGAAAAGTCGTGAACTCTTAGACAACGAGGAGCTACAGGTACAAATGATCTTATCTTTTTGCTTCTGTCCTACATTAATTTTGAGTCATTATTTCAGCAATATAATAAAATAGGCACGTATGTTAAACTTTTCCTTCCAAAGAATCTCTGGTTCCTATTGGACAAGCACCAGTCTCCGCCTATGATTGGAGAGGAAGCCATGATCAACTACACAAACTTCCAGACTGTTGGAGAAAAAGCTGGAGAAAAATGCAAGTAGGTCGTGGTAGGGTGTAGTTGTCTTGTTTGGGATGGTGTAAATAATATGGGGTGTTCGTTAAAATATACATTTGGAAAGGGTTACAGCTACCTTTGCTATGCTCAACCACTTCAACCAATTCAATCATCTCTGGAAGATTAAATCTACTAGGTTCTTTATTTTATATATGATCTCATCTGGGGGTTAGCGTTTAGGTGAATAGTTAAGTATAGTGCAGTGCAAAATCAAAAAATCATTTACATTTGTTTCTGTGTTTCTCATTTCAGGACATTTTTTATCCCTAAAGTGTTTAGCAAGCTTATACACAATGATCCATATGGCAGAATATCAATCATGCAGTTTTTCAACTATGTCATGAGGAAAGGTAAGCTCTAATTATTACATTTACACATCATTACACTATAGCATTATACTCTGCATTTGGTATCCCTGGAACTACAGATCACATATGACTTTTTTTTTTTTTTTTTTGCAGTGTGGCTACACCAGACGAGGATAGGTTTAAGCTTGTATGATGTGGCTGGCCAAGGCTACCTTAGGGAGTCTGTAAGTATTCTATTTCAGTAGGTTTTCAGTAATACAATTTATCTCTACTTTACTGTCTAAGCAGGGGTTGAGATGCAAGTTTCTCTTCTTTGTATACACTGCTCCCTTTTTGGATTTTAGCTGTAATATACACGCTCATGCTTGGAAAGTCTTGGCACACAGACACATCTTCTCTGTGCAGTGGCTCCCAATGTGTTGTGTCTAGTGTAGCTCCACAAGCCGGTTTATCAAATAGGTCACTTCTGTATGGTACATCATTTTCTGCTGCTGAACATTCTGCTTTAGAATATAAAAACAGGGGGCAGGTAGCAAGTAATATTACCTATATGTATACTAAATATACCAGAGGTTTTGTTTTAGCTCAGGTAAATCAAGCAGTTAATCTGATTTTGTTTATTTATCTTCACTAGGACTTGGAAAACTACATCCTTGAATTGATTCCAACTTTGCCCCAGCTGGATGGTTTGGAAAAGTCCTTCTATTCCTTTTATGTCTGTACAGCTGTAAGGAAGTTCTTTTTCTTCCTTGATCCATTAAGGACAGGTTAGCTGTTAATATAATTTACATCTAATATTTTGTGTCCATGATCTACGGTTAAACTGTAGTCAAATCACAATTTAAATGTATATAATTTTTTTATCATGTTTTGTCCTTTACAATAACTATGGTGTATTGATTTAAAAGACAACACTCTTATATTCCATAATGGTTACCTGCACAGGTATCTCTTCTTTCCTGGTCTGCACCAATGCAGCTGCACTTCTTGTAATTCAAGAAAAAAAGTCAGGAGTAGGGTTTGCAGTGTGACTGTCCATTTAAATTCCTGGATAGCGCCTTAAAGGGGTAGTTCACTTTAAGTTAACTTTCAGTATGTTATGAAGTGACTTATTCTAAGCAACTTGTCAATTGTCCTTCATTTTTCCTTTTTTATAGTTTGTGAATTATTTGCCTTCTTCTTCTTCTGACTCTTTCCAGCTTTCAAATGGGGGTCGCTGACCCCATCTAAAGCACAAATGCTCTGTAAGGATACACGTATTACTGCCTGATAAAGAGCATATTATATTCCCGAAACATTGCATGTGATTTTTTTTAAAAACACTTTTGTAGCAATCGATAACAGAGTGCTGCTTCTATTCTTTCAAGATTTCTCTACATGTGTATTGTTATAGCTACTTTTTATTACTCATCTTTGTATTCAGGCCTCTCCTATTCATATTTCAGTCTCTTATTCAAATCGATACATGGTTGCTTTGGGTAATTTGGATCATATCATCCAGATTGCAAATGGAGTTCTGCTGAATAAAAAGCTAAATCACTTAAAAAAAAAAAAAAAAGCCAACTGCAAATTGAATATCAAACTCTACATCATACTAAAAGCTAACTCAAAGGTGAACAACTCATCTCTAACCTTTTTCCATGTTAAGGAAGTTCCTGCACAAATGTTTGGCTAGAAAGGGAGTTTGAACCACACAAAAAAAACCCAGTGTACTAAATGTACAATAGTATAGAAATGTCATCCTTTACTGAAATCACATGTTAGATTTAAACAATCGTTGCTGTGTAGGTCTGCAGCCACTTCAGGCTACCACATCAGGGCCCGCTGCAGTTTGTTGTGTTGCACAATGCTACATGCCAGTGCTTGTAGGTGGCGGAATGAAAGGAAAACTTTGAGTTGAACAATAGCTACAGCTATCTACTTCCTTTTCAGCAAAAACAGCAACATAGCTTTAGCTTTAACACTTTGTTTCCTGTTCTAGGAAAGATAAAAATACAAGATATTTTAGCATGCAGTTTTCTGGATGATTTACTTGAGGTATGTATATGATCCCAGTATTTTATTGCAAAGTATGAATATACAGCTTGCAGATTCACTTAGTCTCACTCTCCTTCCAGCTGCGAGATGAAGACCTCTCAAAAGAGAGCCAAGAGTCGAACTGGTTCTCTGCTCCATCTGCTTTGAGGGTCTATGGTAAAATATGTATATTTGTACTTTAATGCTTTATTTCCAATGTGTAACTCACTGTCCAATTTCTTACTAATGATTTCATACATTACATGTATTTCTAACTGTAATTTTACCTTTAAAACACCATAATTAGGTGTGTCTGTGAACAGGGGCCATTATCTGTATCTGTTTTCTCCTTGTCAATACTAAGGTCAGTACCTGAATCTGGATAAGGATCATAATGGGATGCTCAGCAAAGAGGAACTTTCCCGATATGGAACTGGTACCTTGACTTGTGTATTTCTGGATCGGGTCTTCCAGGAATGTCTAACGTATGATGGAGAGATGGTACTTTTCCAGGATTTGTTTAAATGAAATTATTCAAATATTGTAAAATTTGTTGTTGGAGAAAAAGTAAAATATATCCTGCATGGGGATAACTTTCTGTGCAGTTGTGCATGTGATGTTTTGAGGCCTTACCCAGTATTGTGGGTATTCACCAGCCTTCTGCACTGAATGTGATGAGGAAAAGCAGAAAATGTTGCAGGGTATTCAATGTATGACTAATTCCACTTAAAGGAACATTAACACCAAAAAATTTAAGTGTTTTAAAATAATGAAAAGATCATGCACTGGTTAAACTGATGTTTGCTTCAGAAACACTACTATAGTTCATATAAACACGTGGATAGCAGATAACACCATTATGTTCTACAGAGCTTATCTGATGTGTAACCTGAACCTTTTCTCCTTTGAATGGCTGCCCCCATTGCTACACAGCAACTTATTTATATAAACAATAGTAGTGTTTCTGAATCTCAAACATCGGTTTTACCAGTGCAGGGCAACACTGCATTATATTTTTATTACTTTAAAACACTCATTTTTTGCTCCTTTAGAATAGTATGCTTGGACATACGGCATTAACACATTACAAATGATTGCTGCTTACTTTATCAAGTGATTGCTGTAGAGATGTTAATTGCCGTGTGCCCTCATCTTAAAAGTGGAAATTGATCAGATGATGTGCTGTTGTGTTAAACATGCTCCCATTTACTTTCGGCCAAGGTAAGCAGTCGAACAGCTTCTTCTGATAAGTACAGATGCAACTATAGAGGGGAACTCTTCATTCCCAAGAACTACATAAATCAATCCCTGTGATATTGCACAGCATGGCTGTTGTATGGTTATTGAGCCCAGAAGAGATCATTAAATAAAATGCTGATACTTCTGTTGTTTTAGGATTACAAGACATACCTGGACTTTGTTTTGGCTTTAGAGAACAGGAAGGAGCCTGCTGCACTGCAGTACATTTTCAAACTCCTGGACATCGAGAACAAAGGATCTCTGAATGTCTTCTCACTTAACTTCTTCTTCAGGGTATGACTTTATATATAGCGGATGGGTAACAAAACAGGCAACACCTGGTGGGAAGGGCATGGAGAAAAAAGTCTTCAGTGATATATTTTGAAGTCATTGCTTAGTATTTACCTAGTTGGTTCTCTCGAAGACTGTGGAAAGTATCCTGTGTGTTATCAGAAAACTGGTTCCCCCCCCCCCAAAAAAAAGGGGTTGCTACTTTGATTGAAATAGAAATTATAGCTTTAAGAAAGAATGACATCATCATAAACTTCAAAAAGCCATAAGGCAGCAAGCTCCAATAGTGAGGACCCACTTGGGTTTATGCTTTGAAGGATGCCAAGTGTTTTGCACATTGAAGATTTATCGGGTCATTTATGAGCAGAGACGCAAGTGTGGTTGCACTAGGATGCAAATGTTGCACTTATTTATTAATAACTTGTGTTCAAAACCAATCCTCGCACTTCCCTATTATTGTGCTAAGTGCTGTCCTGCTCCTTCTGCTAAATTAGGTGCAAGTATGACTACTGAGCTGCCACCAACCTGAACATGTTCACAAAACAGGTTGCTTAAGCTGGAGAAGCCGACTGAAGAATCACACACTAGTGCCATTTCAATGCATTCTACAGAAAAGTACCTGCAACACATTCACACTCATTGTGAAAAATTGAGCACAGTTGTGACCGGCTTAAATTTCTGCTCACATACAATTTTGTTGAAAATATGGGAAAAAACGCATGGCAATGTGTGTCCAAAGATTTCCCTTTCCACAATGTGTTTGTGAATGATGACCCACCCCGGCTTTTACTCACTAGCTCTGTAAAGGTGGCCATACACGGAAAGATCCGATGATGCCAAACGAGCGGATCTTTCCCCGATATGCCCACCTTGAGGTGGGCGATATCGGGCTGATGATCTGATGGGCCCTAGAAGATCAATTAGTGTAAAGCATCCTTTTCACAATTAGTGTTTCTTTGTGGTTCTTAGTATTTTCTTCATATCACTTATGTTATGGTATGTTTTGCATCAGGCTATCCAGGACCAAATGAAAATCCATGGGCAAGAGGCTGTCTCTTTTCAGGATGTGAAGGTAATTGTGAAGTATGGAAAAATGTAAAACACAAGCAGTTCATATCTGTCCCATTTAGCCATTTCTTTATACTAATGAATGTGCATACAGGTTAAATAATAAATTGTGATTTCTATCCTGTTCTACACGGTTGGGATGTGACTCATTGGGCATATTTTAGACTGGTCAATTACCATTAACAACCAATCAGAAGTTAGTTTTGATCATTCGAGTAAAGAAAGCAGATAAATGAAAATGTTAGAAGCTAATCAATCCCGGGATTTAAGGTGTAAATAAGCTTACCACTTTCACAGTTGGTGCGGGTGCTTATGCCCCAGACCTTTAGCATAGGTAGAGAAGTTCACTTGGAAATCATCCTAGTAGGCAGACCTCAATCTGGAACACCAAGGAGTAGAATTCAGGAGCCCAAAAAGCTAAAATAGAAGTGTCCCTTGGTGACACGAAACGCATAAGGCTTTGTCTTTTAACATAATGTAAGATAAAACTTTTTTTTACTATTTAAAGGACAAGGAAAGACCAAAAAATCCAAATCTATCTCCAATATACTTTAATTAAAAAATGTGTACCATTTTTATAAGAAACCTGACTATATGCAGTGAAATTATCTTCATTTACTGCTGTTTATAGGAATTGTCAGACAGTCCCTAACTGCTGGGCAGGGAAACAATCATACTTATGAACAGCAGGGGGAGCTCCCACCTTACTTCCCAGCCATGCAGAACTCCAGCAGTTTGCAGTCAGCTACTGTGTAGAGATTGTATTGTATTGTATTTTATTTTTTCCTTTACATCACCTTTCATACAATTTCTTTAACACAGTGAAGCTTATACTATTGCAAAGCCCCATCCTATATATGTGTGTGTCCATTTATTTCAGGATGAAATATTTGACATGGTCAAACCAAAGGACCCTCTGCGAATAACCCTTCAGGATCTAATTCAAAGCAGCCAAGGTGACACTGTTTGCAGCATTCTCATCGACCTAAATGGGTTTTGGACCTATGAAAACAGAGAAGTGCTTGTGGCAAACGATGGGGAAAGCCCTCCAGACATTGATGACACATAAGGAGAGATTTCTGTTCATACACAATGGGACTTTGTCTGAGCTTGAACTGCTTACTGGCCTGACTTGGAATCACTTCAGATGTTTTGAAGGGCCACACGAAATCATAGCACTCCCCATCTACATAGAGAAAAAGTGGATTTGTAAATATAAATTCAGCTCTGAGCTGGCCAAGTTATTGCAATGTATATAATTACATTTCACTATAAAATATATAACTTTCTAATGTAATTCCTGTTTCAAAATAATTTTATAGAGGAAATATTGATTTAATAATATTCATTTAAACTTGTGTGATTTGTTTTACAGGTATCAAATGTACATTTTTTTTGTTGTTGTCAGTTATGTGCTTCTCAAATGAAAAATTAACAGCTCTAAAAGCAATAGTGCCCCATTCAGATTGGTGCTATTAAACTGGAGCTATAGCAGCAGGAAAAGGTGGTATTTCTTTCAACACATTTCTGTACTTTTACTTTCCCTTTTCTTATCTACAAGAAGTTACAAATATCATGCTATTTAGCCAGCTAAGAATTACTTACCTTTTAAATTAATGTTTTATGTCTGAAATGTGATAAATCTAGAAAGAAAACTGTAAATAGAAGGAGGAAGTTGCATGTGGTTATATGCAAAAAAAAAAAAAACACAATTTCCACATAATCAGTGTGATAAGATCCAGTATTGGGAAACAGTTTGGCAATGCCCTGTACATTGTCACAACACCCCCCCATTGGGCACCCACTAGTGATTGTAATCTCTAACCTGGGGCCCTAGGTCAGCTTCCGCTTCTTTTAAAAAATGCACAGGACTAGTGTTGTTCAGCAGGATAAAGCCAGTGCCATTGTGGGTGTTGTTCCCTACGGTACTTTGAGCTGGATATTGCTTCTGATGTTTTCAAGGGCGACAAGACATGTTAGACACTATAGTACTCGAATATAAATCTACATTAGTTCTGCACAGAGCATCTGCAAACCTCTGTACAGGGGATCACTGAAAAGAAGAGATAAAGCTGTGTCGAGTGTTGCCACCTTTTCTAGAAAAAAATACCAGCCTTCCTATGTTTTTCCCTATACCTAACATTACAAGCATGCAACATTTTTGCCGACAAACCCTGGGTTGGTACGTATTTAAGAAGAGGTCTGCCGGCCTGGGGTCCAAGGAGGTAATTGGAAGCTGTAAGGGGGGGGGTGCCAAACAAATCAGCACCTACCAATGATTTTGGTTGTGTTGTTCTTTAAAAGGATAATGAAATTCTTAAACAGAAACTATCCCTGATGCTTAAGAATCAGTGTTGCAGCTGCCCAATTTCAACTCATAATTCACTTTTGCAGCATCCCAATTCCCAACATGGGTAAAGTGAGGTATGACTGGAGGCTTAAGGTTCCCTTATACGAACAGATATAAACTGCCAAAAGATTGAAGGACCAGTAACATTAAAAAATAAATTCAAAATATTCATTAGTATACATTTAAAAAAAAAAAAAAAACCACCAAGGCAAATTAAACTTCAAAATCACAATGCCTTTATTAAGAAATAACTTACTGAAATGCCACTTCAGCTCCTCTTCAGAAAAGGCTATGATCCATTGTGAGGTGCTTGAGTTCTACTCCCTGGCTGTCTCCTATAAGGAAAACAGGGAGGAGAAAAACAGCTTTGCACGATGGATTGCCCAATCGCCTTTTCTGAAGAGGAGTGCAAGCAGAGTTCCGGTAAGTTATCTCTTAAAAGACAAAGTTTAATTTTCCTTGGTGTTTTTTTTCCAATGTATACTAACAAATTAAAAAAAAATTTGTTACTGCTCCTTTAAGTCTCAGCTAATTATACACAGTGTATGGGGCCCTACGATGGGATTCCCTGATTTATATCTGTCCAAAAGTCCCTTCAGATCAAGGATCATATCGGGTTGTTGATGCAGTAATTGACTGGATTGCCTGTATGCTCAATGTTGGGATCCAATCTTTTGGCCCTAGGTGGGCATATCGGGAGAGCCAAATGAGCGGTTCTCTACATGTATGGCCACCTTTAGGGCAGCTGCACTGGAATTTCTTCAATAATCGTGTTAGCAAGATCCTTTTATGACTTTCCTCCACATAAAAGTCATAGGTGTTAAACTAGTGCTGCTCCAAGTGTTGGGAATAAAAGCTTCAGGCAGAGTTCAAGTCAACAGCACACGGGGGCCGACAGTCTAATCAATGATGGGTGTAGCAGAACGTATTCCTTATATGTTGCATGGGCAAGATACTGAGGTACGAGAAGACTGGGAAAAATCTTTAAGAACACAGCCTTTAAGGGACAAAACCATTTATTGTCCTTAATTAGAAACAATCCAGTCTGCGGGTGTCTAAATAATATATGTATATAATAAAACAACGAAGGCACCCTACTGTTATAAATGGTGGTGGTTTCTGAAGCAACAGAATATACTATGCAATAACTTAAAGGCACGGTTAAATAAAACCTTAAAATATATAGACATAGGAGTTTCCCTTTAAGTTATGTAGGTTCAAAAATTTAAATTTTCTCCTGACCTTTGCATGTTACCCATGTGCCATTATTTATGTAAGAGTGAGCGGATACGCTCCATGTCGATGAAGGGACCGGCATTACAGAAAAGGGGTTTGAACAATATCATCATTGGATAGATCAAATGTTGGTAGCAAACATCTAATAAAATAACCCCGATGGTCCATGTTGAATCCTTTCCAAAGCTGTGTATAGGGAATGATGAAACTTCAATCAAGACCCTGCAGAATTGTAAATGTCTAGTATGTTATTGGGACTTGGGGGGAGGGATATAGATTTCCTGTTGCTTCAATAACAAAGTGCATGCCAGAATCATCATAGGTACCGATCCATGCCAATCTCGCTGGTACAAGTTACAGCTGGATGGGCCTAGACCTTCTATTTGGCCAGAAGTCTCTGAGGAAGGCACCAAGTTTTTGGCAGGAGTGGTTTCCCTTCAGTTCCCAGCACAAAGAGTGTAATGCCGTTTGTCCCTAGGTGGGGACAGCAGAAAGTTCCTGCTTTTTGGACAGACTGACTGCATCCCCTTCTTCCATGACAAAGCTAATGTTGACAAAGGAGCTGGCGGTGGGATCCGGCTGCTGCGTCGCTGTGGTGCTTTCGTTCTGCTTCTTGCTTTGCTGCTCCTGGTATTGCTTCTCTGCTTTTTCTGACATTTCATTCTCTTCCTCCTCTTCTTCTGTCTGGGGGGAAAAAACATTTTACATTAGACATTTAAGCTATGTGACTATACAATATATTTTCAAAGGCAAAACCCCACAAACTAGAATAGTATTAACGTAAAGGGGAACTACCACAAATATAATTTAAAGGGATACTGTCATGGGAAAAACTTTTTTTCCCCAAAACACACCCATTAATAGAGCTGCTCCAGCAGAATTCTGCACAAAAATCAGTTTCATAAAAGAGAAAACAGATTCTTTAATATTTAATTTTGAAATCTGACATGGGGCTAGACATAGTCCGTTTCCCAGCTGCCCCTAGTCATGTAACTTGTGCGCTGATAACTTCAGTCACTCTTTACTGCAAGTTGGAGTGATATCATGCCCCTCCCTTTCCCCCCCCCAGCAACCTAACAACAGACTAATGGGAAGGTAACCAGATAACAGCTCCCTGTCACAAGACACCAGCTGCCTGGTAGATCTAAGAACAGCACTCAATAGTATAAATCCAGGTCCCACTGCGACACCTTCAGTTACATTCACATTCAGTAGGAGAAACAACAGCCTGCCAGGAACCAGGAGGTTTAATCAACTTCCATCAGGAGGCAAGACATACGAATTGCAGACTCACCCCCTTATATCTACGATTCCCACCATTAGATGAGTTTTTTTCTGTGTCCTCTCAAGATTAGGAGGTTTGGACAAGGTCTCTAAAGAGGGCTATCACAAGGAACACTTCAGCTAGTGGATAGCATTGGCTATAGGGGTGGTACCCAAATCAGCCATGGTTATGTCAGCCCCCACCACAGGATGCTTTACAAGGGGGATCTAGGTTTCTGGATCTGGCAGATGACACAGATACTTCTCAAGTGGGTTATTGGCAGCCTGGTGGAGCAGGCCATTGTAGGCCTGGAGGGAAGAGTATGAGGGCACCTCTAGCCTCTTCCTACCATTGGTACTTATTCCCTGTGGCCAAGATAAATGAAGGTTGCAGATTTGGTGCAGGCTAGGGCACAGAGGTTTAGGGACAGAACATTTAGGACCTGTACATCACACTAACCTACATGTTAATGCAACAGCATTGTTTGTAAAATAACAGGCCCATCACCTACTGTCAATATGTGCACATGCCCTTCTCCATTGATAGAAACATCACCTGAAACTTTCTCAAGCTGCCAAGCAAGGAGCACAATTGGGGGGGCATGGCCAGGCCAAAATGGGGCTATAGTTGGAAGCGTGGCCAGGGACGTGACAGAAACTCTGCAGTGGGTGTGAAAAATGCATGCCAATTGGTTCTGGCCAATGACCTCAATGTGTGAGAGTGGCAAGGGGACAAAGGTAGAACTTTCAATCCAGTCAGACAATTGAGTAGATCCCTCCATTTTCTCTAGAGATGAACAGAATCCAGGATTCATCCAGTCATTTGATCTTTCACATTCGGGATGCCAAGGCTGCTGGTCAAACCGAATCTGAAAAATCACTTCACTTTTCATCACACAAACAAGGAAATAAACAATCTGTGCGCGCAGTTCTTTCCCCCTCCTTTACATATGCAAGTTAGGGTCCGGATTCGGTATTCAAGTGAATCTTTTACAGTGGGTTTGGTCAAATCCTAAAATACAAAATTTGGTGCATCTCTCATTTTGTCCCCAGAACGGAGGTTTAATAGCCTCTTCAATAATAGCTTGCTAACTCACTTTAAGGAATTTTTTACCGCACATTTGTCAGTTGGTACTGCAGTCTCTCCTACTATTGCCAGCTCTCGTCCCTGTGCAAAACTCTTAGGTTTACTATAGGCCATTTAAACCGTTCACAGTGGCTGATGGTGGATTCAGTGAGACAATGCAACTACCTCCTTAATGGGTTTGCAGCAGCGAAGATGGTAGGCAATATTTTGGGTGGAAATAAAAGTGGGGGTTTTCTGTGGAGATCAGATCATGCTGAAGGTGGTTTTCTTAAGGGCGTATCATAAGACCAGTGATCCCCAACCAGTAGCTCGCAAGCAACATGTTGCTCTCCAACCCCTTGGATGTTGCTCCCAGTGGCCTCAAAGCAGGTGCTTATTTTTTAATTACTGGCTTAGAGACAAGTTTTGGTTGCATAAAAAACAGATGTCCTGCCAAACATTCTCTCCTGTAGGCTGCCAGTCCATATAGGGGTTACCAAAAAGCCAATCAGAGCTCTTATTTGACATCCACATGGACTTATTCATGCTTGTGTTGCTCTCCAACTCTTTTTTAAATTTAAATGTGGCTCACGAGCAAAAAAGGTTGGGGACCCCTGCATAAGAGTATGGACATTTTTCACTGGATGGTGTTCAGATTGGGGGTTGTGTTATGCAGAACTCAATTTAATTGTACAAGTGGATCTCCGTGTAAAAGTCTAAGCACTTTGGATTCAGGCCTTTGCTCCTGAGCATTTCCAGAAGAGGCTAGTGTTACAGGAGCATGTGTTTTCTTTCCTCCAAGACGTAGACCATGTTTCCAATTCCTCCATGTGACCTCAATATTATTCCTATGATATTACAGGATTCTTCTGTTGAGCCAATTTCTAGTCAAAATGTCATGGCTTAAAGGACCAGTAACATCAAAAAAAAATTTTTTATTTTAAATTTGTTCGTATTCAACGAAAAATAAACACCAAGACAAATTAAACTTTAAAATAGCAAAGCCTTTATTAAGAAATAACTTACAGAAACACCACTTCCACTCCTCTTCAAAGAGGTGCTGGATTTCTTCTCCTGGCTATTCACTGACAGCGTGTGAAGGATGCTGTTGGGCTGCCGCTGGAAATGCCGCTGCTGTCCGTACTCTCTATCTCGGGCACGGCGCTGAGTGCAGGAGACTTGGCCTGGGGAGGAGAAGAGTTGCCGTTCCCAGTCTTTATATCCTGAATCCGAACTCCTCTTTGCTTTACCTTACAGCCGCACAAATAGCCGACCCCTCAGTCTTCAGAAATTACAGAGCTGGAACGAAGTCACCCGATTCCTCTCAGCCTGCGAGAACACCGAAGAGAGGACCAGGCTTCTCAGTCACCTGTCCGGCTGCCTGGGACAGATCGTAGCCGTGAAGTTTTTACTGGTCCTTTAACCGTAAAGTAGTTTACTTGGTAGCGGAAGCAATTTCATCAGCACACTGGGTCTCTGAACTCTTGTTCACTTGATTTTTCAAGGAGAGGGCTATACTGTGCTTGTTGACTTTTGCCTAAGGTGGCGTCACTGTTTCACTTAGATGCGGAAATTGTTATTTCCTTGTTCTGCAGTTCAAAAGCGGCAAGTCTGCACCATTTGCATGTGGAACGGGCCCTATTTGCATATGGACACATATGCAACAACCTTGATTTGGAATAAAGGCCCATTCTACTCATTCATAAAGTTCTGCATTTTCATGAAGAAACATGGCTTCCGCAGACACGATGCAGATTTGCACTTTTACTAAATGTTACCAATTTCATACTTTTGTCTTGGCCAAGGCTTTTATTTGGTTGTGGTGATGTAACTGGGATAGCAGCTTACCAAATTCTTGGGAGTCTTGCTTCCTCCCTCCAGATTATGGGTCAGCTTTTAGTATGTCTCCATCATTCCTGGGACTCCAAGGGTGTAATGATTTTCTCTTTAGTCCTGTGGGGGCACAGGACCTCCCTCCAACAGTAGAAATGCATGCTCGCTCCTTCCCACACAACCAGTTCTGTTTTGTGTATTATAATTTGCCTGAAGTAAATGGTTTTGCTTGGCTGATCTTTGCCAATTTTAATACACAGGTCTAGTAAAGGGAAGGAGGAACACAAGTGTTACAGGGTCTGTAGTTCACCTGTATTGTCATGGCTCCTGACTAAAAAGAAAAGTATTTATTTGTTATCAATAAATCCCCCTTTTTACTCCAAGTTGTGTATAATTATCCAGCACGGACCCAGTAGTTATTGTTAACTGAACCCATCCTTCCTACACAAACCTCTTTCTGCATCCTGTAGTATTCATCAATAGCGTACTGGTACTTCGGGGTACTGACACCCAGTATAGAAGCCATCTTCTCACCCAAGAAGTCACAAACTGAAAAGATAAATTCAGACATAAAATTAACCACATGCTTTTTGTTTGCATGTAATACAATGAAAGGGCAATTATAGTTTCCAAACAGATTGTACCGTTAATTGATATACAAGAGAGCTAATGGAATAACAGGCTGCCCTGGGGTTTAGTTTCCTAGTCTAAAGTCTGCTTAATGTTCACATGTCCTTGAGGGAGCTGTGTTTTAGGATGCCATCAGTGAATTTACATAATAAAAGAGTAAGTTAGGAGTTCATAGGCGCCATCTTCTTCCGTGTGGTCTTCTTCCTTGGATCAGCGGCGTTTGGCGGCGCATCCGCGGTAGAAGCACTTGCCGGTTCAACTCTACTATGCATGCGCCGAAAGTCACAAAGTTTTCCGATTTTAACTTCATGACTTTCGGTACATGCGCAGTAGAGCTGAACCGGTGAATGCTCCTACTGTGCATGTGCCGCCAAACTCTGATGGATCCAGGAAGAAGACCACATGGAAGAAGATGGTGCCTGGATTAAAGGGGAATGAAACCTCCCCCGGCACTAACTCAAACCCCCCCCCCCACGGCTATTGCCCCTAAGTCCCTACTTAACCCTTCAAGCAGGTCCCCTCCAGCGATGTTCACAGGACGGATTCTTCATGAGGCCTTCTTCTCTTCTTCCTGGATCCGGCTATGTCGGCGGTGCATGCGCAGTAGGAAGCTGGTACTACTACGCATGAGCCGAAAGTTGAAGTAGTTCAATCGGTGAACTCCCTGAACTTTCGGCGCATGCGCAGTAGCACCAGCTTCCTACTGCCCATCGCCATCAGATCCAGGAGGAATCCTTTAGAAGAGAAGATGGCCCCTTAGCAATAGCCCGGTGGGAGGGGTAGGGGGTTTGATTTAGCATCTGGGGGTTTCCTTCCCCTCTAAGTAGCATGTTAGGGGCATTTGCCCATTGGGGGGGGGGGTTTGCGCCAAAAGCGTTTCCTTCTCCATTAAAGCTATCTAATGTATCAGCCTGTACAACTGATTCAGGGAGGGAATTCCACATCTTCACTGCTCTTGCTGTAAAAAAAACCCTTCCAAATATTTAGGCGGAATCTCCTTTCTTCTAATTGGAATTTGCATTGTGATTTGCCAAAACCCTGAATCTTTCACAAAAGATTTGACCGAATACCGAACAAATCCTAATTTGCATTTTCAAATTAGGAGTGGGAAGGGGAAAGCATTTTTTACTTTCTTGCTTTGTGACAAAAAGTCACACAAGTTCCCTCCCTGCCCTTAATTTGCATATGCAAATTAGGATTAGCATTGCCAATCGGCAAATCCTGCTCAAAAAGGCTGAATCCCGAACTGGATTTGGTGTATCCCTATTAATTTACATCTTCAGTTTGGTTAATATTGATGTATTGAAAGACATAATCTCATTGGTTTTAGTGCAAGAACATTGACGCATACAGCAATTGTGAACTTTGTCTTCCTACCATTCAGTAGCTCAGTTTCCTTTTCACTTTAACAACAACAACTGGCTGCATCTGAATGGGGCACTCATGAGCAGTCTCAATGTAGAAGGAGCCTGCACACCAGATAAATTTGGGAGTCTATATTCCATGGTTATAAAAAAACAAAAAAAAAAAAAAACTGCCTGAAGCATTTTGTCTTACAAGGGACGTAATCAAAGGCAACATAGAATTTCTTTGTACAACATTGTTTAAAAAACCATTTACATGAAATTGCGTCACCAAATCAACATATGTTCTTACATTAACTCTGAATGCTGATTTCTGCATAAACACAAACTACACGATGCAAAGATCTAACCCCCAGAGCAAAATTCCTTAATATATGCATATTCTAAAGTTCAATTTATATTCACTTTCTCTAGTATATGAACAAATACCCTACTAACAAGTAATAAAATCACTTCCAAATTATTTTTCCATATGTATGCTTGGATGCACTCTAAATCATATTATATTCCCCTCGATACTCATACATTAAGCGAGTGTAGTATACTGCGAAATGGTGCCTCATCATTACCAGACTGAGCGACATACTTTATTCTGTGTAAAGCTATGCATACATGTGCGGTTCTATACAACCAGGTAGTAAACCATTGTATACATGACACTTCAGCAATTTTAATAAAGTTAAAAGTTGATGATAGCAATATATCCCAGGGATCCCCTAAGTAAGGTAGCAAATAGACACAGTAACAGTAAAACAGTTACGTGCCCTAGTACAACCTGATTTTCAGCTATTAGTGAAGCAAAAGGCTGTCCAAAGGGATTTCGTGCAGGCAGAACCCTACTAGAGCTACCACCAATGAAAACTGAATAGGTCTGTTGGGAGGAGCAAGCAGCAGGGAGCGATTATTTGCATCATGTAACCAGTACAAACCTAGTGCTTAAAGCTAAATATAATTGTAAAGTATAATATTTTGGAGGATTTTGGGATTTTCATGCAGGGTAGAACATTTCTGTCAGATAACTATCTTTACATGTTTTTTTGGGACATAACTTTTCGTACGATTGTTGTCAATTAATGGCTTGAATATGGTCTGATTTGTCATTTTTCCTACTTTAATCCTACAATTTAACTCTGAATTTAGATTGTTGCATTAAAGTGTCCAAACAATACCTGAACGTTTGCCATACAACAAAATCTGAATCTGCATGACCAGCTTTACTTAAGGCTTTAATGTGTTCCTGTATGGTGGCTTTTATGCATTCCACTGCAGGGTAATGTTGTCCCGACTGGGATTCAATGAAGACATGTGGCATTTCAAGTACATTACCAAACATTCTCCCACCTACCCTAATAAATAGTGATCGTCTATAGACATTTTACCGCAGCACCTTTGGCATTTGCCAGAATCTACAGACTGCCAGTCTGGGCCTGAAGGCAATCCATCTGTTAGTTGAGCCCAGGCCCGGACTGGCAATCTCTGGGTTCTGGCAATAACCGAGGGGCTGCTGTAAGTTGCCATAAACAGTCTCTATTTTGGGCTTTTGTGTGGCTTGTTTGGGCCTCTGAGCACCTGAAATGCCAGGGCCTATTTTGGATCTCAGTCCAGACCTGGTTGAGCCTATCCTTTTCTAAGCAGCTTATACTGCTGATCCACCAAATGTAGAGGAGATGCTACATGTCGTGTCTAAGAGCTTTCCTACGAGCTAAATAGAAAAGAATGGGCTTCATTTAAACCTTTGTTCTTGTGTGCTGGAAAACATAAGGAAACCACAGCATGGGAATACACATTAAAGGATAAGGAAAGTTAAACTAAAGAAGTAGGTAGAAATGTTGTACCATATGTTTTGTGCTTCTGTACCAACCCAAGGCAACCACAGTCCTTTAGCAGTAAAGATCTGTGTCTCCCCAGTAGCTCCCCATCTTCTTTTCTGCTGATTCACTGATTCACATGCTCTGTGCTGCTGTCACTTACTGAGTTTAGGGACCCACTCACAATATACAGTACACATAGAATAGAAATATAGTCACAGTATAAGGCTGATTAGTAATTAATACAAATTACTAAATGACAGCATAGAAATCAGTGCAACTAGCATCAGCATTAAACATTCCACCCCATGGTATCAGCTTTCATTACAGACTAACCTCATTTTCTGCTGAATAATTTTCAAAAACCCCAAAGCTTAGCTTCTCAACAGCTGCTCAGAGCCCACTGAGCATGTGAGTGTCACAGACACTTTCCAAGATGGTGACCCCCTGTGACAAGTTTGAAGTCCTGGATCATTGCGGCTATTGACAAGCTGAAACGTTAGGCTGATGCAATAAATTCTGTATATAAAATGTAATTTTTAGCCCTGTTCATTTTTAGGGATTAGTTCTCCTTTAACACTGTGTGACCGCAGCAATGCAATTCCTTGTCTAATATTCTGCTACAATAAACAGGAAGTAACACCCCAAATACCTGAAATTGTTGATGTTGCCACACGCAGCATATAAAACCACAGGTATGGTCCCCAGGTTAGCTTTGACTGCAGAAGGAAGAAAAAAACGGTATGACTATTTAGGTCAATAAAGCAATAATGATGTGGGTGTTACCTTCTGTATACATACAAAGCCCAGCAAAAGTGACATATTCCTAATCATTTTATTTCCCTTATAAAGTCAAGCTGACCTGGATACAAGAAAGAATTACGAGAGACTGTTCTGTACTTTTAAAGTGCTCCATTAGCCTTTTTCTGTAAACAAGACACGGAGCTACAGCTTCAGTATTCAAACAGTCCCAACAGTATTTGATTTCCTGACTTGTCATAAGTAACAAGCGAAGAACAGATATTCTCTGCCCTCTGGGAATTACTTTGCTTTTGGAAGAAGGGAGAGAGTACTGCAAAATGAACACGGACATTTGTCATACTGCTGAAATAAGATAGAGTAAATTAGCTCTCAAGAAATGAATATTAACTGCAATATTTTCCAAGCATTGCGCCCTTGAACATCTAACAGATAAACTCCAGGATACTTAGACCTGTACTTCTTTATGTTTATAAATAATGCATTGTCTACACATATTGTTTCATATGCTGTGACTTTAAAAAAGAAAAAAGCTTGATTACAGCCAAATCCCAGATGAAATTAAGGATTTGGTGCACCCCAGTTTAAAACAACTGCTCTATAGCGTAGGTTCCCACTGCCAGACTATAAAGCTGCCCATAGCAGTAAGTCACTCAATGTGAAAGCAACTTAAAAAGAGTGAGTGATTCCTGTATCAACCTCAAGATAAAGATTGTGCCCAGTACTATAATCAACAGATGAATCAATGCATTCCGTCAGTAAACATTTGTACTTCTCATGCACCTCCAGTTTACCCAAAATATACATTTACATTATATCTGCATATATCCCAAACTATGCAAGTGGCCATGGGAGATTAGGAAACAATACTGCTTTTGAGGCCACTTTTGCCTAAAAGGAGAAGAAAAGGTTAAAACTAAGTAAGCTTTATCAGAAAGGCCTATATAAATACACCAATAAACCCTCAAAGTAATGCTGCTCTGAGTCAAAAGAAACACAGCATTTTTTCCTTCTATTGTGTACACATGGGTTTCAGTATCAGACTTCCTGCCTTCAGCTTAAACCTCTTTGCCCTGGGCGTGAGCATGCTCAGTTTGCTCCTCTCCCTCTTCCATCCCAACTGTAATCTGAGCCCAGAGCGGTGTGTGAGCAAGAAGAGACAGGAAGTGATGTCACACCAAGCTAATATGTCAGCTGTTTCCTAAACAACCAGATAGAGCTTCTAGAGCTGTTTACTCGGGTATGGTAAATCATTCTACAAAATAAATATAGTGTGATAACTTGCACTATTATGGATAATATATTGGTAATAAACTGCCTCAGTAGCATTCATTCCTTCTTTAAATTCTACAGCAAAATCTTGTTTTGTTGTAATTGACTAGTAACTGAATTTCACTTAACAGTAACACCAAAAAAATTTAAGTAAAGAAACTATCATGTAGTGTTGCCCTGTGCTGTTTAAACTGATCTGTTTGCTTTAGAAACACTACTATAGTTCATATAAAACAAGCTGCTAAGTAGCAATGGCGGAAATTGAAAAAAGGCTATATGTAAGTAATGGATAACATTACATTTTGTTCTACAGAGCTTATCTGCTATCTGCTGTATAACTTGAGCCTTTTCTCCTTTGACTAGTTGCCCCCATGGCTACACAACAGCTTACTTATATAAACAATAGTAGTGCTTCTGAAGCAAATACTGCAGTTTTACGAGTGCAGGGCAACATTGCATTATATTTTTATTACTTTAAAGCAATTTAATTTTTTGATGTTACTGGTCCTTTAAATACAGCAAAACCCCCAATAGAAAATTAGACTTTTTTTACACCAAACCTGGTTTCCCATGGCACTGGTTGTCCCAACGCTTATTATTCATCAGGTATGGAATCAGGAAACCCATTATCCAGAAAGCTTAAAATCTCCCAGAGACTACATTTTAAACAAATACTTCACATTTTTAAACATGATTTTGTATTTGTCTGTAATAATAAAACTGTACCTTGTACTTGATCAGAAATACGATAGAATTAATCCTTACTAGCTACAAAGCAATCTTACTAGGTTGATTTAATGTTTCAATTATTTTTAGGAGATTTAAAGTATGAGGATCAAAATATTTCCAAAATATCAGAAGCAAATACATGATTTCAGATATTTCAACTTTCAACAGTTTTAACAGCCTAGATATTCAGAGGGCTGTTTCCTTTCTTCTGGTCTCGAATCATGGAAAATTGAAGTTGCAGAACTAGTTTCAAGAAACGAATGGCACAAAAGAAGGTGATTATTATATTACCATGTAACCTATGCACAAAGGGTACCTGGGATGAAAGGAAAGTAGTTTTTTTTTTGCTCTATTTCCTGAATGACTTAGCATTGATTTACTTATTTACTTTTGAAATGTTTAATCACTTACAGATTATCTTGCTTATTAAACAGTGAGCTTATCTACTTCCATGATTTAATAAGACTTCCTTAAACTTGATTGGAACAAATGTAGACTATACTGGCTAAACTCATTTTTAAAATGATATAAACAGCAATACCATGGATATCTTCAATTTAAGTAATGCTGTTGTAGTTGCCCAGAAATTCTCTTTTGTTTTTACTATTACAGTATTTCCCTCTTGTTGGATAGTGCAATCCTGGAATATTACAAGTTATATCCCCCAAATATCAAATTATGCATATTTTCCATATGTAATTTCCATTTTTGTTTAGTTCTCCTTGTTACACCTTCTTTACATTTGTGCAACACAAATACAGATAATATTCCATACCGGGTCTATTGCTGGCAAAACATCCTTTCTTTCTTGCAACTCCTCTTCCTCATCAGTGCTGTACTCCTCCATGGTTTCACCACTTGCAAAATGGATAACTCGCCGAGGGATTTTCTTCTTTTTGTGAATATCCCCTAACTCTACGCTCTCATATTCACGGTCGCCACTTGAATGTACCTGTGAGAAAGGCAATTACTTGCTAAACCTTTTTTTCTCTTGCTTAAAAAAAAAAAAAAAAAAAACACAGGTATAAGATCCATTATCCAGAAAGCTCAGAATTACAGAATGTCCATCTCCTATAGATTCTATTTTATCCGAATAATCCAACATTTTAAAAATGATTTCCTTTTTCTGTGTAATAAAACAGTTGCTTGTAATTGATCCAAACTAAGATATAAGTAATCCTTATTGGAAGCAAAACCAGTCTATTGGGTTTATTTAATGTTTAAATTATTTTATAGTAGACAAGTAATGAAGATCCAAATTATGGAAAGATCCATTATCCAGAATACCCCAGGTCCCGAGCATTCTGTATAACAAGTCCCATACCTGTATATATATTTTTCTCTAGCAAAAGTACTTAATATAGTATAAATCTAGTGGTAGATCTTTAACAGCATTTTCATACAGTATAGAAAATGAATTACAAACCCATACTTGGTGTACAAACAAACAGGATACAAAGATTAAGACGTTCGGAACTGCACACAGAATAAGGCTGGTCCATCTTTTATTGATGCACCAAATCCATTATTTTTACATTTGGCTAAATAGCAAATCCTATACCAGATCTAAATACCAAACCTGAACTCCAATTTACATTTTAAAATGAGATTAGAAGAACTATCTGGGGAGAATTAAAAGAAGCCTTCCGTTGTCTACTGCTTTAAGGTTTCAGATACATTTTAAGGCTCAGGTTTAGTCTAACAAACAATAAAGATATTTCAAAATCCTGCTGTGATCTGGCCTAATCCTGGATTCAGTGCATCCAATGCTATTTTAAAACATGTATTCCTTCATCAAATAAGTCTGTAGTCTTATCTATAGAAGATAATTTCAGAATGCTATTGTTACTCCATATTTCCTCGTGCACATAGTAGTTAAAGGGGAACTCTGGCTTCCAAACCAAAATTCGAGGCCCACATAACACAGATATATCCATCACAGATACTGGTTTCTTCAAAAAGTATGAATACATGCTATTTTCTATGCTGAAATCCAGTTTAAAGGGCACCAATCACAGCCATAATCAAACACACATTAACAACCTGACCAATACAACCTAAACCTGTTTAATCAAACTACATATACAGTTCTTTAAAACAAAACAGCAGTTTTAAAAAAAAACTCCCATACTTTGTCAAATGGGTTTTCTAACTGAGGGAGTCCATACTGTGACTACAACATGCAAATGAGTTCACGAGCATGCTCAGATTGTAGCACTGCTCTGAGTATTCTACCCAGAATACCTAGATTTAGTAAACTCAAGAAGTATCACGAGATTTCCCTATCTTCATCCCCTGCTGGTGAAGTCATTATGCAAGTGAAGGGCACAAACCAACTTCCAGAAGGTGGCAGCACTAACACAGAAGTTTGGCAATTTCAAAATAGCTCAGAAGGTGGCCATAGACATTAAGGTGGCCATAGACACACAGATAATATTGTACGAAACAAATGTTTGTAAAGTATTCGGTGTGTGTATGGTGGGAAATGAGCCGACCGATATCATCGGAAGACTTAGATATCGGTCAGCTGGTTGACGGGGCTGGACGGAAAATTTTGATTGGATCCATTTGAATGAACCCTTGACATCGGCCATTGTTAGTGCTGAATCGTCAGGTACAAGTAGAATTATATTGTTTCTACCTATATATCGGACGATTTAGCTCTATACATGTGTGTAAAAATTAACAATCTTTCTTGGAAAGATCTTTTCCCAAGAAAGATCGTAATTGTTACGTCTATGGCCAGCATTATGCAACCAAGAAGTTTCAGCTGAGCATGTGCAAGATTTCAGAGCTGCAGTTGGCTGTGAAGATATGGGTAGGAGGAGTCAGTGAAATCCAAGATGCCTGCCTCAAGTAGAACTGCAGCGGAGATAGGAGAGATTTTGCAGAAGGTATGGTGAGCCGATTTACATTATACAAACAATTCTGTTTTAAAAATCAGATTTCTTGAACTTTCACATAGTGTATTTACTTAGAAAATCATTTTAGTTATGATTGGTGCCCTTTAACAGTTCTCTTTCTGCAGCATTTGAAATCCTGGCAGGGAAGGAGGGATTACACATGGATGTTACAAATTGTAACAATTTCTCCACAGTTTACAGAGCATGCAGGAACTACAGAAACCACTATGCCTTGCACTGTGATGTTTCTTCCCTTATTGAAACCATGCAGGCTGAGGAAAGCTGCCTGTTGATACAAAGCAACAGTAATCAGCCAGCTCAGCAAAGTAGTCAGACAGATCAGAAGGAGACCAGGTAGCTAGGCTTAGGGAACAGTCAGAAACCATTAAAAACCTTTAAAGGTTTATTATTTATCCAAACATATCTCAACTTATTTTTTAAAACTACTCTATAAACCCCTAACTGCCAAGCTCCTGTCTCTGGAAGCAATGTCAGGATTGGCTGGAGAAGTGTATATAGCTCAATGGACTCTGGAGCAGTGGAAAAGATTCTCTGAAGTGATGGCAGTCGCAGATGACAGAAGATTCTGGTTTTGTCACATCCCAGGAGAAAACTGCCTGAATGCAACATTCCCACCAGATAGTTGGGTGGGTGAGCACCATAGGCCTGATACTTTCATTTTTATACTCCTATGTACAATGTGCTATGTGGAATGATGGCACAATATAAATAATAATAATTATTCTAGGAAGGATTTCCACTTGAGTTTGGAATGGAATTTGCTTCAATTCAGCCACGACAACATACCTCCCAATTGTCCTGTTTTGAGTGGGACAGTCCCGCTTTTGACAGCTCCCAAAGTCCCGCATTTCTACTGTAAAGTCCTGATTTCTCTGCACTGAACAGGCAATGTTTCTAACTTAATTGGAACTTGGCAGAGAGCCTAGACTAAATAATTAAGATACATTTGTAACAGTTTTGTCCACTTCATAACTCTACTCCTCCCTACATCTCTGAACTCATCTCTATATACTCACCCAACCACTTACTACGCTCCTCTACGGACCTGCTACTCAACTCTTCTCTCGTTACCTTCTCACCTGCTCACATTCAAGACTTTGCAAGGGCTGCACCCCTCCTCTGGAATTCTCTTTCATGGTCCCTCTGACTGTCTTCCAACCTTTCAAGAAATCTCTTAAAACGCACTTATTTAGAGAAGCAGACCCTCACTCTTAACTAGCCAATGCAATACCACTTACAGTACCACATCGCTCACCCACTTAACTGATCTTGCCTACTCCCACACATTGTGTACCCTTCCCTTTCGATTGTAAGCTCTTTCTGCACAGAGCCTCCCTCAACTTCTACACTGGTATTTATGGTGAAGAATGTAACTCCATATTTATTATGATGTATATAACTATATGTTCTATGTATGTAATTCATGTGTTTTAGTTGTATAATCACATTCACTTTACAGCACTACGAAATAAGTTGGCGCTATATATAGAATTAAATGTTATTAAGTGTGAGTGAGTGAGTGAGTGAGTGTGTGAGTGTGTGAGTGTGTGTGTCTGTCTGTGTCTCTCTCTCTCTAAAGTCCAACTGGAAACATTACACTGGTTCCTCTATCTAAGGCACGAGTTTAAAATCACTTATTTGCACATTATAACACCGTAACATATAAACAGGGGGCTAAAGAATCTGTTGATGGGAACTCATTTAATGGCATTACATAAAGACAAGATTAACGCCGAACCAGAAATGCCAGCACTCACCTCGCCAGTAGCCATTGCTCGAGCGGACACCAAACTGACGCCTTGTATTATTTTCTACTAACCAACTTTACTTTACCCCACCCTCCCGGCTCACTAGGGCGGGTTTCGGTCGTCAGGAGCTCACGATTTACTTCCGTGCGTTCCAAGCCTCTTTATGAATTATTAATTCAGCGCGTCAAACGGAGTGTAATTAAGTCGTGACACGCATAGATATAGATATTTTCGAGACTCCTCAAGCTGCTAGGACAAATTAGTCAGCGCCGTTTAGTTTTAGGTATACGTTACAACAGTGGGACGGCACATCATGGTTCCATATATCAAGGTGTGGTTCACTAAATTATATAAACTTTCTCTCAGCCAGACATCTTTGGAGTCTGTTGAGACTTGAGAGAGAGATTGTTTAATAGAACAAGCATTTAGTGAAGCCCATGGAACTCAGTATTTAAAATTCTTAAGGCTTAGGGTCGTTGTCGTTCACAAATTTTGATCTTTTTTTCCTATTAATAACATTGGGATCAACCATCAAAAATACCGGCCAGGTGGCAACCCTAAATGCAGAAGAGGAGCTAAGGGAGTGATGTAATAAGTATATATAAGGGGATCATATAATAATCTAATGCTTTCAGCTGACAGGAGGTCCAATTAGAAGAAAGTGTTACTGCCTAAATGCTCTGAACAGTTTTTTTTTTTTACAGTGAGAGCTGTGAAGATGTGGAATTCCCTGAATCAGTTGTACAGGCTGATTAGGGTTTCCACCTTTTCTAAAACAAATGTCCTCCCTATATATTTCTTCCCCCCCCCCCCCATATTAACACTGGGATCAACCAGAATTTTTACCGTCTAGGTGGCAACCCTGATAGCTTTAAGAAAGGGTTGGATGGCTTTTTAGAAAGTGAGGGAATACAGGGTTATGGACATCCAGGGACTAGTCATTTTGTAGTCAGGAAGGAATGTTTTCCTCCTCAGATGCAAATTGGAGAAGCTTCAAATTGTTTTTTGGTTTTCTTTCCTTCCTCTGGCTCTAGCATTTAGGCAGGTTAAAATAGCTGAAGGGTTCTAAAATGGGAGGAGGACTTCCAACAAACTTTTACAACAGAGGATTGGTGGAGAGCCATCAAGAAAATAAAATTGTATACCTGCTGCACAGACCATCTAGAGAACTATTATAAAATCCATCACAGATGGCATTATACACCAGAAAAGCTTGCTCGGATGTACCCAGGAACCCCTATTCTATGCTGGAGAGACTGTAAAAGTAAAGTATTGGTGAACCATACAGTTGTGCTCATAAGTTTACATACCCTAACAGAATTTATGATTTAGCAATTGTTTATAAGATGGCACTTCCTTTTGTTTCCAGGTTCTGGCTATTAATCGCCTTGCAGCTATAAAGATATGCATTAAGATTCTATCATCGTATTCCATATGACAATGAATGATTGCTCTTTATACCATGTTGCAATGGAGCCTAGCTTGAGAAAGGGAGCAAAATGCCCCCGAAACGTCGCTGAATGAAACAAGCTCTTTGCATTTTTCATGGATTTACAGATTCTATTCAGATAAGCTGTATTGCTTACCATTCTGAACTTTTAATGCATTTATAAATAAATGCTACGTTTTACATAAAAAGAGTTTGAAAAAATAAAAAAAATAAATGTATGAGATTATATATATATATATATATATATAAATATCTCATACAACTGGTGCACTCTAAACTGTCCTCAAATGCCTTGGTCCCGGTCAACATATTAGTATAACAAAAAACAAACAAACCGCACTCCAAGGACTTCGTGTCTCAAAAGCCAAGCGAAGGTTTATTCTTGCTCGACTTTTCTGCGCTCCAACTGAGGTCGTCTTCAGGAGGGTGTGTATTCACTCCATCGATAGTAAAATAATAGAAAACGCATTTAAGTGTGGAGTAAAGATTTTTCTACTATTTTACTATTGATGGAGTGAGTTGTGAGTGCTTTCACTTTTGGACTGAGGTATTTCATGGTTAACATGATGATAAAAGAATCTTAATGCATATCTTTATAGCTGCAAGGAGACTAATAACCAGAGCCTGTAAACAAAAGGAAGTGCCATCTTATAAATAATTGCTAACAGAAATCAGTTCCAACATACAATTTGACAAAGCGGAGCTTAGCACTACAAATCATCCACATAGTGAAAATCAGAAATGGAAACAATGGACCCAGTTTTATGACCAGGAAACTGTAAAGTAATCAAACAAGAGAAGAGAAAGAGTAATGGGAAAAAGGAGGAAGAAAAGGTGAAAAAAAAAGAACCATGACAGTAGGTCAAGACGAGAGAGTCAGAGTAAAGTAGCAAGAATACAAAGAAATATACAGGCCTGCACAACATCAATGGTGGACATAGGTTTGACAAAGTTCTATAATGTCATTGCACTAGTTTATGCCTTGATCTTCTAGCAAGTTAATTAATAACATCCCCCCCCAGTAAAGATTGGCTGTGCAAAAGCAATTCTCTTTGGGGCTCAAGGGAGAAATCGTACAGTTAGCTGTTGTGATGTAGATGAATGTGTTTATGCAAAAAGATCTCAACTGTACAATGTAAAGATGATTCTATAATTTCATCGTGAAGAATGTGATGTTAATATGTGCTTTTGTCAATAAAGCAGAGTTTTGAGTGAAACAAAAGTTGAAGGGTTGAACTTGATGGACATGTCTTTTTTTCAACCTAACTGACAATGTATGCAAGTCTTATTATTGCAATGGCTAGCGGTATATGTCAAAGCTGATAAAATGCTTTTAGAGTTCACACTGAATTTTAAAATAAATGTTCAGTAAAAACATACTGAAATAAGTTACATGGCACAGTTATTCAACTTTAGGTCTGGGAAAATGCAGGAAAATTGTTTAATGTTCATCAGAAAAACACAGATTACTAGAAAAAGGTATTCAAATCACTACCAATTAAAATAGTGAAGGCAATAAAGGCATATATTGCACCAAACACAATGATAGAATATTGGATATAAACCATACTTGAGCAAATATCACAAAATTAATAGATATATTTGGCCCCAGGTCTAAAACATGAATTCTGTCCCTTGCACACAATATTTCCTCTGACTGTGCATGTGCAAACCGCCCCATTTTGCAACACAACATTACAGAGGAATCCAAGCTACTAACAGATCAGCCATCATTTGTATGATGAAGCCTGCAGATTTTAATTTTAAATCAAATGTTGCTACACAAATTATTTTGTGTGTTGGTATACAACGCCTAAACTGGTTGAGTTCTGATGTGATAAACTGAGAGTGCATAAAGAAATGGCAAGAGAAAACACTAGTTTTACTTCTCAGTTGCTGTTACAGAAAAATTGTGTTTTATAACAGAAAAAATAGAAAAATATGGATTTCGTAACGGAAAGAACTGTTGGTATATTTTATTGTGCTCATGATGAACAAATGTGTATATAGGTGTATACTGTCCCTTTAACAGGACTGATTTCTTAAATAGATTTTGGAACAAGAAATTATGACCATTTAAAAATTTATTTTACAGCAAATTGAATTCTGTCAAAGGCTGTGAGAGCTGGAAGTTTATACAAACAGTTTGTCTTTGAACTAAACATTAACATTTTTTTTTACAACAGACTTTGTTTAGATAAAAACTAAATTCATTGTCCAATAACTTAAAATAAAGTGTTGCACCCCAGTTCCCTGAAAAGAAGGAATCTTGGGTGGAGCTAAACAGTAGAAGTGGAGTTTATTTTGAATGGAAATAGGGAATTTATAAGAACACATTTAGATTTTTTTGTGCCTAGAAAGCATTCCAGTTCTTTGAAGCCATGATGGTAAGAAACATCCACATCAAAAAGGGCTTCTTTACATGTTGTTGAATCCCATCATCCCCTTCATGTTGCCAGCAGCTCCTTGTTGGAACTGTCTCATCATTGATTGAAGTCCTGCCATGCCACCTAAAGGATTAAACACAAAAATAAGGGATTAGAATTTCTTCTGGAGAAAATCAGGCCCACTTATCAGTTGTGACAAAACATTACATTGCAATTTCAACCTGGATGTACTGTTCATGCCTATATTGTTCTTGAAGCAGTACAGTATTTCACATGTGTAAACCAGGAAATTGGAAACAATACATGTCCTTGGCAATGAAAAACACATTTCCAAGGACTTATTTAAGTAAATATTTGCCCTCATGCATATTCTAGAACACCAGAAATAAAAAGTACAAAGTAGAGTAGAATATTATTAGGGTGCAAACTTGGTGTTAGCATCCAACTGGGTCAGGTAAAAGTAGGTGTGAGAAATAAAGACAAACCAAAGACATTTTGTAATAATAATAATAATAATAATAAGCTAAAAGTATATTCAGCACAAGCCCTGTTCATTATCAGCTCAAGATATTAAAGGGTGTACATGGTCACTTTACAGTAAACCAATTTTCATCTCTAATATGGCAATTAATCCACTCAAATTAGGGACACGGATGAGTGACATGATTTGATTATCCACTTGCTTCAAAAAGGACCCCAACGTTCTCATCCTTCACTAGAAGACTAATGTACATTGAACTTACCCATGTGCTGCAAAACTCTGGGGTCCATCATTTTGGCCATTTGCTGGTTTAGTTTGGCCATCTGTGATGGGTTTACATTTTTTGACATATCACCACCTGAAAATAAAACAGTAATATTTTAGACGTCTAATATTTAAAGTGTTGATAATTGCTAGTAAACAGCATTAAATACGTGTTGAATATGGTTTACAGACTGTAGCAAAACTAGTGATATTTCTGTGTAAGCCATTTATGTAAGTTATTTTCGCACCTCCTAATAACAAAGATGTACATAGTGCATTATTTGTCATGTAGTGTTCAACTTCAAAAGCATTAAAGCAGCAATAAACATTTCACCCTTACATAGCTCTTGAAAAGACATATGTTAGATTAACAGACTTGTCAAAAATGTTCTTAATGAAAATGCACAGTTTCCTTCTTGTCATGCCAAGTGGCCAGAACTACATACTAGCAGCATAGCTGGGTATTAAAGGAGAAGGAAAGGTTAAAACAAAGTAAGCTTTATCAGAAAGGTCTATATAAATACACCAGTAAATCCTGAAAGTAATGCTGTTCTCTATCAAAACACCATTTCTTTCCTTCTATTATGTATGCTTGGATTTCTGTATCAGACTTCCTGTTTTCAGCTTAAAGGAGAACGGTCATGAGCTATAGCCAATACCATTTTTCTCACTGATAATAATTAGTACAATAAAATCTATACCCAACTGCATCAAATTTGTGTTATAAAAACACTTATGTATCATTAATTTCTAACAGCTCTCCAGATCAAGCATTTTCAGAATCTGAAAGTAAGCCTGTCTATTCAGTTCAGCAATATTCACTTAGCCCCCCCCCCATGTTCCCAGAGTCATATTTCACCTCCCCCATCCTCTAGTTACATCATATCTGTGTACAACACATCTCTCTCTGCAGACAGGCAAGCGGTATTGAATAGCTTATAGGTGCCTCTGATTTGGTTGACAAAGAACTAGAAAAGAACTTTTCAAACTGATTGTAGAGGATCATCATCATCAGTAGTGCTGCTGCTTGTCAGAGGGTGACGTATTGTTCACAAATTAAAAGATTTGTTCGTGGGAACCTTGCTATTGGTGCATAAGATTCACTTCCAGGGAGGAGGGAGGTGTGTAATACTTGGACAAATGTGATTTCAAAAAAGTAAAAAAAAAAAACCCTTACCCTCCACACCCAAACCAACCAAAGCTTGGTTAAATAAAAGTGCTTGGTGAACTTCTCCACCTCTCTACTATTTTTATTTTTCCTACTTTTATTTCTCAAATGCTGGTTTTGTTTTGATTCACTTCCTAGAACTACATTTATTACTAGCACTTTAAGAGCCCCTGTTAAAGGTGGCCAATAGGTGTTCTATTTCTTTTCATTGGTTTAATTGCATTATCACTTTATAAGCATTTAATTGAAGGTGGTCAATCGGTGTGATATTTAGTATATTTATTTAAACTTATGTGAATGGCAATACACTTCTTATGACCCTTTTGTTTTCATTTAACCTAATTAATGGTGTTGTTTACCCTAGTTTTGCTGTAGTATTTGCCAGATTTTCTACTGTTAACTAATTTAATCATGTATTTATTGCACCAAGCACTTTTTCAGCCAAGCTTTGGTTGGTTGGGGTGTGGAGGGTAAGGGGTTTTTTTTTACTTCTTTTTTTAAATCACATGTATTGTTCACACTTATCTCCCTCCAGTATTGTTCATGTCTGTGAAACCCTGTACTGTTCACACCCGAGACCCAGACTGCATTGTTATGTACATAAGTGTCCTACACTGCCTGTGTGCTATACTTTATGCTGTATGGCTGAGATTGAGAGTGAAGTTAAGAGTGAAGTTTCGCCACTATAGTGAAATTCGTCCACTCTCCATTCATTTCTATGGAATTTTTAACAAAGGGTGAACTTTCACTTCACCCATTGATAAATACGCCATTCAAAATCCCATAGAAATGAATGGAGAGTGGCGGAACTTCACTCTTCAGTCTTTGATAAATTTACCCCATAGTCAGGTGAAGTCTTATTTTAATAACCTAAAAAGTGTTTTACAGCAGCTTTATGTAGGAAGACCCCATGGAGTATATTCATTGCATCAATTCCTCAGCATGTGGAGCTCAAATATTTCGTTACCTTTGAATAGGCCTTTGATGCCTCCCATCTTTTTAACCATTTGAGCAAATTTTGTATATTGTGCCAGCAGCTCTTGTACATCTCTCGTAGAGACTCCGGATCCTCTTGCCACTCTCTGAACCCGCCCGGGCTGCTTGCTAAAAAGTTTGGCACCATCTGTGTTATCTAGTTCTGTAGCAGGAAAACAAGAACCATTTAGAAAGGGAGGAGCATCAATGAATGACCTTTTCAGCGGGAAACAAATTAAATCCTTTTAAAACACGAGTTAAGCAATACAGAAGCTTGATTTAATTACAAACACAAAATGCTTATGATCCTGGACATACCACCACCCAGAGTCTCTATGATTTCTACAATACTGTTGGGAATTACCAGACCAGTAATGGGGGAAAAAAAAAAAAAAAGATATATAGCATAAAAAGGTACCCTGATCATTCATGCTGTCCATGATGGTCATTAGCTTCTTCAGTCGAGCCATTGATTCCTGCTCATTGCCTTTGCTCATAAAATCTTGTCCAAATCCAGGGATCATTCCCTGTTAAAGATTAATCAAACGTCTGACTAATGTGAACAAAGCTAACGTCTAAGAGATTAGGGATTTTCCCACAAAATGCAAAAATAACCAGTACTATTACGGAAGACACTGCATAAGTAATAAAAATGGCAGCAAAGTAGCTAAACTGCAAAGCTTTGCTCCATAATTATTTTTTAATCATACCTTTACAATGAAACCAACTCTGACATACAAAAGAATTTGCTAGTGTTGTAAAAAATATAAACACATAACATTATTAAACTTAAATACAAACTAAAAATCTAGAGCTACCGTTTGGCACTCACCAAGATCTGGCTAAATGGACCCATTTTCATAATGTTTTGAAACTGCTCATACATGTCTCTCAAAGTGAACTGACCTGTAATCAAAAACCACAGTGTTAACTGCCACAGTCAAAATCAAGATACAATGGCTGCACAAATGCACATTTTAAAATAACTAGTACTAATAAAATGTGAAATCTGAATTTTGTCCTCTAGTGACTTCTCTTACCACAGCACTTTTATGTAGGCTCCTCTCTGCATATGCCAGGTACTTAAAAAAAAAAACTATACATATGTTTTTAAATGGACACTGTTAGAATAATGTGGATCCATTTATTGGTACTTAATGTACACTGATAGAAAACCTATGTAAGCATGCAAGAACTCGGAGGCAAAAACGCAAATGCCTGCGCCACGCTGTTTTAGAATTCTAAACATCCCGTACACAGATCTCTATGGACACTAGACAAATATTTCTAGTCCTCATTATCCCAACATATCCTGAAAACCCCTCCCCATTATGAACTCACCATGCTTTAGTTTCTCTATGAGGGCTTCATTGTCATCCAGCTTTAATTCATTCACCTTATCGATCAATCCCTCAATGTCACCCATACCTATAGAAAGTGAAAAATTAAGTGTTAATAGTAATGGCAAACAGCTTCTAGTTCGGACAATAAAAACACATTTTTGTACTTGTAGTCATATTACTGTGCGTACAGTATTTCATGATGTCTAGGAAATTACAGGTTTAAAAGGATCTGGTCACAGGAAAAAAATACTTTTTCCAAAATGTATTAGTTAATAGTGCTGTTCCTGAAGAATTCTGCATTGAAATCCATTTCTCAAAAGTGCAAACAGATTTTTTTTATATTTCATTTTGAAATCTGACATGGGGCTAGACATATTGTCAATTTCCCAGCTGCCCCAAGTCATGTGACTTGTGCTCTGATAAACTTCAATCACTCTTTACTGCTGTATTGCAAGTTGGAGTGATATCACCCACTCCCTTTCCTCCACCCAGCAACCGAACAAAAGAACAATGAGAAGGTAACCAGATAACAGCTGCCTGGTAGATCCAAGAACAGCACTCAATTGTTAAACCCATGTCTCACTGCATACTATTCATTTATATTGAGAAGGAAAAACAACAGCCTGCCAGAAAGCAGTTCCCTAAAGTGCAGCCACAAGTCACATGACTGGGGCAGCTGGGAAATTGACAAAATGGCTAGCCCCATTTCAAAACTGAATATAAAAAAATCTGTTTGCTCTTTTGAGAAATGGATTTTAGTGCAGAAGTCTACTGGAGCAGCACTATGTGTCACCAAAAATAAATGATTCCAAATCCTATTTTATCATGTTAGTCAAGCAAATTGAACTTAAAGCACAATGTAAAAATTATTTGCATCTTGTTTCCTTCCATCTGGGAATTCATAATTATAGCAAGCAGGCAGGAACCATTTTGTGGACACTTATTAAGGCAAGCCTTGCATCTTCTCAAAATCTTGTTTGTGCACCAGAATAGAGGACCTGATGTCCATCCCCATGCCCTGGCTACACAATTAAATGGTTAGGAGAACAGGGGGAGTGAGGGAGAGCAGTGATTTCTAGTAAGTGCTCAATGGAAAATGAAAGTAATTGCTTGCCCCTCCTCTATGCCTAGAGAGATTTTTTAATGGGTTTACTACAGCTACGAATGCTTAAATAATAAAAAAAAAAGAATTAAATTTCATGTTTAATTTGAAAATGACTTATTATACAGATTTTTATGTTTAGGTGACAAAAAAAAAAAAAAAAACGTTTTCCCATGACAGTTTCCCTTTAAGGAAGCAGCACTTCTCATTCAGTCTCGTAGAAAGAGTAAGCACTGTGAAGCACAGCAGTAGGTGGTGGTTAATACGGTTTGTTACCCCCCATTCGAATGAACATGCACACCTTGTTTTGCATACAGATGAATCAGGATCAAGTGAACAACAAAGTAAATGTGCAAGATTTTAGAAGGGAACATTTTAAAATATGAACAATCATTTATTGGTTCAAATGAAGTAATAACAAATGATTAGTAAAGCAAGTGTAATCCACACACATAAGAACAATAATATTGCTTACCAAGAAGTTTGCTGATGAAAGGCTGTGTTTTGAATGGTTCAAAGTCATCAATATGCTCCCCGGTACCAATAAAAATGATAGGACTCTTTGTAGCAGCAACCCTGAAATCATAAATGAAAGATAGTAAGCTGATTCAGTAATATTAATTAATATTACTTTGCAATCAGCAGAGCTGTGGAGTAGTGAGTAGTGATGGGCGAATTCCCACAAATTCCCACGATTTGCAAAACGCCATAAAAATTTTGCCTGCCAAAAAATCGCCGGTGTGTCGTACTGGACGCCGGCATCCGGTTTTTGGACGCCAGTAATGGGCGTCCGAAAACGGACATCCACGTGCAAAACAAGACACAGCTGCGTTTCACAAATTTTTCACAAATTTCTATAGTTTATGTGAACAAGCTGCTGTGTAGCCATGGGGGCAGCCATTTAAGTTGAAAAAAGGTTAAAAGGCACAGGTTACATAGCACATAACCGATAAAACACCATTGTATTGGATAGAGATTATGTTATGTGCTATGTAACCTGTGCCTTTTAACCTTTTTTTTTTTGTTTATATAAACTATAGTCGTCTTTCTGAAGAAATCACACAGCTTTTACTAGCTTTTTACTGCAGAGCAACATTACATTATATTTTAAATACTTTGATACAATTCATTTTTTGGTGTTACAGAGTCAGAGGTACAATAAACTGAGGAGTCAGAAGTGGAAGGATTTATGTATCTACTCCACAGCCCTGGCAATCCGAAGACCCACTTACAATATTGATGCTTTATAGGCAGAGTTTTGTAGAACTCAGGATATCATAGAAGCATGAGAGCACACACCATCCCAACAATGGAAAAGTGCACTGAAATGACTGCAGATACAGAACTACACTTTTGGTAGCAATACCCCCTTTAGAAGAAGTACTCTTTATTTGTACCCTTCGTACAACTGTGGTATATAGGCAGTCAAATAATCACAACTATAATAGGGTCATGTAAAGGAGTAAAGGCATAGTCTCAATTCTAAGATAAGATACATTAAATTAATAAGACGAGTGACCATGAAATCATTGCACTTACGCACTAAGAGCTCCTCCACCCTTTGCATGTCCATCAAGCTTGGTTACGATGACTGATGCTACATCCACCTTATCTTTGAAGGCTTTGGCCTGTGCTTCACAAGCTTGTCCAATAGAAGCATCCATCACATAGACTATATTATCTGGTTGCTGTTAAAAAAAAAAAAAATGATGTGACTTGTGCTCTGAAAACTTCAGTCACTCTTTACTGCTGTAACACAAGTTGGAGTGCCATCACCCCCTCCCTCCCCCCCAGCAGCCTAACAACACAATAGGTAGTAACCCGATAACAGATCCCTAACACAAGATCACAGCTGCCTGGCAGATCTAAGAACAGCACTCAATAGTAAACCCATGTCCCACTGTGACTCCTTCAGTTACATTGAGAAGGAAAAACAACAGCCTGACAGAAAGCAATTCCATCCTAAAGTCACATGACCAGGGGCAGCTGTGAAATTTACTAAATGTCTAGCCCCATGTCAGATTTCAAAACGGAATATAAAGAAAAATCTTTTTGGTCTTTTGAGAAATGGATTGGAATGGAGTAGTACTATTAACATTGCATTTTGAAAAAAACATGTTTTCCCATCACAGTATCCCTTTAATCACGTTCCTTTTAAGTTTATGCTATGACACTCTTAGGGAAAGATTTATCAGAAGTCGAAGTGAAAATTCAAATTTCGAATTTTTGATTTTTTTTATGGCCAAATTCAAATAGGGAATTGTTAAAATTCGATTTTAGTTTTTAAAAAATTTTTTAATTCGATTTGGGATTTATTATACACTGGCCCTTTAAAGTAGAATTCAACCTGGTTATAAAAAATACCTGTACCCCCCACCCACACATAGACCCCCCCTCCCTCCAGCCCAACTGCCCCCCCCCCCGGGGAAAGTACCCCATACTTTATACTTACCCTTCGGCGCAGATTCAGGCAGCGGAGTTGCACGTAGCCATCTTGCGGGTCTTTGGTAAGCTGATTGGGAGATTGGCATGGCGGCGCATGCGCAGTTGGAGCAATTTGACGGTTTGTGACAACTGCGCTGAAATAGACGGAAAATGCTGTTCTCCAAGTCAGCTTACTGAAGACCCGCAAGTTGGCTGCGTGCAACTCCGCTGGGGTTTTTTATTACAGGGTTGACTGCTTCTTTAAAGGAACAGTAACACCAAAAAATTCAAGTGTTTTAAAGAAGAGACAATATTCAGTACTGGTGCCCTGCACTGGTAAAACTGGTGTGTGTTTCAGAAAAACAAATATAGCTTCTATAAACAAGCTGCTGTATTGCCATGGGGGCATCCATTCAAGCCCAGGATACACAGACAACAGTTCTGAAGAATCCAATTGTATACTACAGAGCTTATCTGTTTTCGGTTGTGTATCCTGTGCCTTTTCTCATTTTTTAGCTTTAAATGGCTGCCCCCATGGAAACACAGCAGCTTGTTTATATAACCTATAGTGGAGTTTCTGAAGCAAGCACACAAGTTGTACCAGTGCAGCACAACAGTACATATATATTTTCATTACTTTAGGACACTTTAATGTTTTGGTGTTACTGTTCCTTTAAAGGACCAGTAACATCCAAAAATTAAATTTTTATAATAATGGTGTGTTGCCCTGCACCGGTAAAACTGCAGTGTTTGCTTCAGAAGCACTACTATTGTTTATATAAATAAGCTGTCGTGTAGCCATGGGGGCAACTAGTCAAAGGAGAACAGGCTCAAGTTACACAGCAGATAAGCTCTGTAGAACCTAATGTTATCGGCTATCCATTACTTATCCTGTGCCATATAGCCGTTTTTTTTAAATCCGCTGTTGCTACTTAGCAGCTTGTTTATATGAATTATAGTAGTGTTTCTGAAGCAAACAGATCAATTTTAACAGCGCAGGGCAACTCTACATGATATTTTCTTTACTTTAAAACACTTTCATTTTATTTTTGTTACTGTTTGTTTAAGAACTTGAATTTGACTATTCTCCACCTAAAACCTGACAAATTGCTGTCCTAGTCAATGAAGATGTCCTGGGATCAATTTGGAGTTTTCTTGCAGCCTTCCTTACATTCGTTTTTTTTTTTGGAGGAAAAAAAAAACTTGAATCCAAGTCTATTCAAGTTTTCAGGTCAATCCTATGCACCAGACTTTGGAATTTTTTTTTTTTTTAATAAATTCCAATTGGATGAATTTCAAATTCCACATTTGATAAAAGTGCCCATTAGAGTAAATGAACAAAAGTGAGAATGTTTCTTCCAGGTTGTAGGTCCCTGTAAAGAACTATGGCCTGTTCAATCTTATGCACCCCATATGCTGCTATAGATTGTTATTGAGGATAATGAATGATCTTCAATCATAAGTTATTACAAACAGTGACATTGCTCGATATTCCTTACTACTGCATTAGAAACTTGCAACATTTCTTCAAACAAAGAATCTTCTTGTTTGTGACGCCCGCTTGTGTCCACAATGACGATCTCAAAGTTTTCATTTTTAAATTTCTCAACCCCTTCATATGCAATGTTCACTGGATCCATTTCTGTGTAACTGGGTTAAAAACAGCGTTGGAAGTAGTATGAGTAGTTGGATAAGGCAGACACAGCTAAAGGATTCTAAAATATTTGAGGTAATAAACTTACCTGCCATAAAAAGGTATTCTGGCTTTTGTAGCATTCTGTTTTAATTGATCGAAAGCTCCTACAAAGATGAACATTTGTGTTTGTTATATGAATTGATACAGAGCAAGAGAAACAACAGCAAAACTATTCTCTTCAGATTATATTTTTGGCATGGATCAAGTCAAATACTCCCAGACTGCATTTGTACCATGGCACTCCATATTGAAGCTCTTCTACTATGAGAAAATAGATGGTCAGTCTTGGACACAGGCGACAAGCATTTTAACTGCAGCAGATAAAGAAAGAAAACACTGATGCAATCAAAATACCACTTGTTCCATAGGTCTTAAGGAGAGGAGTACTGCAAACTATAGAGGTGCCTTTCTGGTATATATTGGGATTGTTTTTACCTCCAGGAGAATCTGTACCTTGCCCACCATAAAAGCATAGCAACATGGAGCCCCAGAATTCATCCATGTGTAACAAGGTTGTTAATGAATCTGCCTGCTTAAAGTGATACTGACATTAAAAAATTAATTTTAACATATGAATGTACATTAAATGTTACCTATAGGTCATGTTGATCATTATTTTCTGAGAGGTTTGTTTTTGTATATAATCGTTAGTTGAAGTTCCTAATCCTGACTCTCGGACACTCTGACTTTGCCAACCTGACTGTCCCATCTCAGTCTGTTAGTTACAGTTTCTATTGCTAACGGACTCCTGCTGCACAAATATGGAAGCCCCCTCATACAGGAACATGGGGGATCAAACAGGTAATGTAAAAGCATCATGCAAATAATTTATGGCAAAGTTAGAAGTAACTTTCAAAGCCAATATTATAATAGATGTACAAAAAAAAAAAAAAAGTTTAATTTCAGGTGTCAGTATCTCTTTAAGGGCAGTTGGGAAGTGACCTATGTAAGGCAGACCATCATTGTTGCCTCTCAACAATGTTGTGGGGGTATTTTTAACCACTTGAACTTACCACCTGAATTCATTGCTTAAGCCTTCTACAATGTTAGACACTAAAGCACGAAGTGTCTAACGCTAGCACTAATTCGCCAGCGTGACGTCATTTCGCAACTTCGCAAATTCACTAACACGGACTCTTGCGAATTTTCGCTAGCGAAGTAGACTTGCGCAACTTCGCACCCTTATGCCAGGCAAAGTTGCGCACCGACGAAGGATTGTAACTTCGCAAATTCACTAAGATGAACATTTTCTTCAACTTTAGCACTTACGCTAGACGTTATACTTCGCCTGGTCAGACCAGGCGAAGTTCAATACAATAGATAGGAGGTTGAAAAAAAAAAAAAAGATGTAAAATCTTAGTATAGGAGGGTGATAGTCTGAAAAAGATCGATCATTTTTTTTTTAGGGGGGGGGGGGGGTTACCCTTCTTCCCCCCTACATTTCCTAACATATGGCAACTCAACTATACAGGGGGCACATGTAGGGCAATAGGACAACTTTATTTTATTTATTAAATGTTTCCTGGGCTTGTGTAGTGGAATGTAGTGGCTGTAACATATACTTCTATTATAAGTTAACGTTCCCGGCGTATGCAAATTAGGCTTCGCTAGCGAAGTAACACTAGCGCAACTACGCTACCATTCGCCAACCTGAGCGTAAATTCGCACTTTAGTGGATTTGCGTAGTGCTGGCGAAAATTCTCCTGGTGAAGTGCGGCGAACGCTAGCGAAGCCTACGCTGGCGAATTTTCGGATCTTAGTGAATCTGCACCATACTGTTTTATTTCTCAATAAGTACAAAAAAAAAAACTCAAATTTACAATTATAAACTCAATTCCTTTTAGTAATATTACTGAATGATAATTAGGTGTTGCCATACAGTATGTGGCTTTTAAGCATTTTATTGCATTTAGTATGCAAAACATATCGAAAGCTAAGTTTATCAGTGTGTTGTATTTATTTTTGCAAAAGAGCCATTGGTATCTGACACAATGCTCTTATGTAACAGAGGTTAATTTAACAAAAGCATGGTGAAACTCGCTGGGTTTTCTTAAACAAATAAATACTCAGAAAGAAAAGCCACATGCACACATATAACCCATCAGTAGAAATGATCAATTTCACTGATTAATACTGAAAAACAGGTAATATTTACCAGTTAGTTGAAGCCTAAAACTTACCAGCTCTGAAAGTGTCAGCACATATCAAACAGGTTTTCCAGCCTTTCCTTTGATAATAATATGCCAACTGTAAAGCAAGAAAATAGTTGAACATGTATATTCACAGTAAGACAGAGATAAGTAACCCTTTCAGGTTAGGTTTTAGAAGTCATTTGTTACTATTCACCCACCTTTGTGCATGTAGTGGTTTTTCCACTTCCTTGCAAACCCACAAACATTATCACATTTGGTTTTCCTTTAGTGGGAGTCCATGCTTTAACCCCTGGATCCACCAGCTGTGAAAATAGGCCACCATTTGTTAAAATACAAAGCTTTTATTTAGAATAATTTTAGCAAAACAGAAAGAAAGATATATGTATGTATAGAGAGATTGCTAAATATACATTTTGTTGAGCTAAAGAGAACAGTTCAGTTTACACTTTAGCCATGTAGGTCCTTCTGTCAGTCTGTTAAAATTGCTTTAGCTCTTCTAACAATATTTTCAATATCAATGAAGTCAAATGATCTTGCCATTACAGTGTTGGATCAGCAACTGATACGAAGCAAGCACAGAAGAATGGGATTCTTGGATGACCTAAATAAGCTTGGATGGATCTTATACCTCAGGCAAAAGGCACTCAAAGATTTCAACTGGGGTACATGTTTGGAAACTACCTTGACAAGCTCTTTGAAGACAGCATGCTGGATCATTTTCCTCTTATTTAGGCCAGATGCCATCTCCTCCAGATCGATAGCAGACCTAAGGAGAAGAATGTAGTTCTTATATGATTATCTGGTCACTTCTGGGTTATTTGAGTACACATCCCAAAAACATGACAGAAAGTCTCCCCAGATCAACCCCATCCATCCACCGACTTGTACTGTAGTTGCCTGGAAGCTCAAACCAAGTGAAATGGATACAAAAGTCCCTTTTGAGCTACAACGTTATGCAGAAATACAAATACAAAATAAGCATTATCTCCGTGACCTGACATTATATTGGTGATGCCAACAGCAAACTGCCAATTTACATTTGCAATGGACCATAAGTAGCAAGAGTCACATCTTTATTGAAAGAAATATAGAATAATATATAGAGTAATATAAGTATGTGAAAGGCCAAACAGTAAGCATGCTGCCAGTGTCTGGTCTAAAATCAAGATTTGCCATAGAAAAGAAAATAAGAAGAGAAAACTGAAATGCAGGCAGCACTGCACAGGGCACCTTTCTGCAGCAGTTCCTGTCTTAATCTGGCATGGTGGGTGCCCTGCAATAGGTGTTTTAATTTCATTTCAGGGATACTCACTTGACATTTTCCCTCAGCTGTTTTACAAGCTTTATGTTAACATCAGCTTCCAGTAAAGCCGTGCATACTTCTTTGAGCATAGCATTGAGCACCTAAAAAAAAAAAATATCAATGATTAATTTTGAATCTTTTTTTCCCACAACCAATTAAAGTCTTATGTCAGGGGTGTCCAAACTGCGGCCGGAGGGCCACAATGCGGCCCAGGATGGATATGAATGTGGCCCAGCTTGAAACGCTTGGTTGCCGAGAAAACGTCATGTTGCAAAAGATATAGGAGATGGGGGGACTCTGCCCATTGCCCAGTTAGTAATAATAAAATAAGTCTATTTAATATCCAGGTGTCCCTTATTCCAGTGTACATCTCCATCTGGTTTTACTTTTACAAATCAAATGTGTTTGTATATTTCATGTGTGGCCCCCAGACAATTTTTCTTCTTCCAATGTGGCCCTCGAAGCCAAAAGTATGGACATCCCTGTCTTACGTGCTGGTCTTTTTTACTATGTTACCTCAAGTGGAAATGTGTCAAGCAATGGTACCAAAATACTATAAAGTAGTAGTTTCAAATTGAAAAAAAAAACAAAACAAAGAAAAATTACACGATTTAAACACATTATGATTGATAACACTATTCTGATCCCTAAAACAGATATAGCGTCTCTTAACATGTATTCAATCTAACTGAGCTAATGCCCATGAAGGTAGCAGTGTCTTTGTTTGCAACTATATATAACATAACAGATGTTTTAGCATATGCAATTTATGCTGACACATTTTCAACTATTTTATTTTGGGCAGCTTAAAAAAAATTTCACCTCTTCATTGATGATTGTTGCATTGCTCAGTGAGCGCAGTGCTGAAGTAATCTTTCGTCCAAGGTCTGCCAACACCATCTTGGCTTCTGTTTGTTACACAACACCTATATGAAAACACAACATGCTTATCAAAACAAATGGAAAGTTTAACATGGACAACAGATGTTGTGAACTTGCCAGGAGAAAAAAAATATATACTGCAAGCAAATATTGCAGTGAATCACATATCTAACACAGCGATACCGACATATTCCTATAAAAATCATACGAACATGCCAATGTCAAGTAGGTGCAGCCCCCCGGGAATAGTTCCCCTCAAAGCCGCCACCCAGCCCTGCGAACCTTTGTGCAGCCGACCTGCTGACACCACAAACAGATCTTCTGCATTGCTTCAAATCCTTCCATAGGCTGCTAAACTTTAATGTCCCCGTCTAGTTTTTCAGTTGGCAGCTCAGTAATTCAGGTGCAGATTTTGAACTGTTACAATTCTGCCAATGTTTAGTTGATACATTTCTCAGCAGCATCTCTGGAGTATTTGCAACTATTGTACCAATTCTAACAGCTGCCTTCAATTAAACTCAGGGATTCTGCTCAGCAGGGACAAAGATAAATGTATCGACTAAAACTGGCCATAGATGCAAAGATCAAATTGTATGAATCCCTGATTTGTACGATTTTCGGACCATGTGTGGAGTGTCCGAAATGTGTCTTGCCATGCTGATCAATAGTTCAGTCCATTGGACAGGTTATTAGATTTCTGTCACTGCCGATCATATCTCTGCATGTATTGGCGATCTGACGATTTTCAGTGGGAGACTGTTACCAGCTTTGTTGGACTTGAACTTTGGTATGATTGCTGTAGGGGCAGAGCATTAGCTGATCTGTTCATTTACTACTTTATTTAATCTGAATGGTTAGTGGCAGGTCAAGAGATGGGGACGTCCAATCGTTCATCCGCTATTGCAGGTAGAGCTTTGTGTCTCTGGGCAGCTGTAATGTTTCAATTTAGAACAGTTTACAGGTTCAGCGACCCCCCCCCCCTTCCCAGAGCTGCTTTAGAACTTGAAAAACAACACTTTTCACTTTAATATTAGAAAAACAGTCAAACATAGAAAAAGAAATTGGAAAAAGTTTTTATTTCTGGTAATCTATATGAAAGCAACTGAACTGAAAAAAAGTATTGGAAGGTGAACAACCCTTTTAAGTTTCTATAAACAATTTAGATCAGACTATTATAAAGTACAAGGTACAGTTTTATTAGAGAAAAAACAGTGGTTGTACAAAAAATAAAATCTGCGCATCTATGGCTGTTCTATGGTTGTTCAACTTCCAAACACTTTTTTTCTGTGCAGTGGTTTTCAGATTGTTCTCCATAAATAAAGACTTTTTTCAATTACTTTCCATTATTTATTTTTACTGTTTTTCCAAAATCTAAGTTTAAAGTTGAATGTTGGTGTCTCTGGTGTTTGCACCTGAATTACTGAGCTGCCAGACTCAGACTCTAAACTGATACAATTTTGCAACATTTAATTGATACATTTCAGAGCAGCATTCCTGGAGTATTAGCAACTATTGTATCAATTCCAACAGCTGCCTGTAATGAAACCCAGAGATTCTGCTCAGCAGGGACAAAGATAAGAAATGAATCCATTACATGTATCAGTTTAGAACAATTGGGGCTGCTTTAGAATGTGAAAAACGACACTTTACACTTCAATATTAGAAAAATGGTTACAAATAGAAAATAGACAGTAATTGGAAAAAGTAATTATTTATTTATTATCTATCTGAAAACAACTAGTTGTTTGAAGGTGGACAACCCCCTTAAGGCCCCAACCTCACAACGATTAAATGTTGCTAAATGTAATAGGGTTTTCTATGGTCCTATGGTCAAAATCAGAAATAGCGAAGAGATTTTTGACTGTGACTCAAAGCAGCAGATTTTCAAATAGTAATCACACTGTGCTGTGCCATAATAACTAGAATTCGCAAACATTTCTAGCTTTGACAGCTTTTCCACAGGAACAGTCAGCAAGAGAAACAACGTAATACGGTGTGTGACAGAGGCCTTAAACCTCATAGTATGCCTCAGCAGGACAATGTCCAACTATACACTAATTTATATGGTGAATAAAGTTCCCCCTATTGTAAGATAAGGATATTATAAGTTACCAAGGAGTTCCATGACCATATAAAAGCACAAGGGTGAAGGCCAAGTACTTATTATACAGGTCACAGAACTCCGAGGTGACATCTAATACCCTTATATTTTTCAACAGTGGTAAGTTTCAGTGAGTCATGTGACAGAAATCATATCACTAAGCAGTGATGATAATGTGCGGCATCTCTAAACACTGTTTATATAGTGAATAAAGTACCGAGGATTTGCATGACCATATAAAACACAAGTTTCAGTGAGTCATGTGACAGAAATGACATCACTAAGCATTGTTTATATAGCGAATAAAGTACCCCCTCTTGTAAATTAGAAGGATATTATGTTATCGAGGAGTTTCACGACCATATAAAAATACAAGGCCGTAAGCAGAGTGTTTTTATACAGGTCATGGAACTCGGAGATAACTTCTAATATCCTCATATTTTGCACCACCTGGGGGTTATTTATTTATTTATTATAATACACAAGCTTCAGCGAGTCATGTGACAGAAATTACACCAGAACTCATTGTTTATAAGTTTTACAAGCGATTCACGGCTTTTGTGTATTGTAAGGTTATAATTTACAGGATATTCATGGCTTGTGTATTATATATATATAAATAATAAATTGCAGACAGCATGTTCACACCAGGGGAATATCTAGTTTTTTGGGCACCACTACTTTCTTGAAGAGTATATAAAAACATGTACTTGTAAATACAGTGTGTATTAAGCTCTTGTATATTCAAAGGCTATAATTTATAGCATATACATGGCTTGTGTATTATTATATAGCAGTGATCCCCAACCAGTGGCTCATGAGCAACATTGGAAGTTGCTCCCAGTGGCCTCATAGCAGGTAGTTATTTTTTAAATTCTGTCATGGAGGTGAGTTTTGGATACATAAAAATCAGGTGTACTGCCAATGAGGCCATCAGGTAGGCTGTCAGTCCACAAAGAGCCATAAAATAGCCAAGCACAGTCCTTATTTGGCATCCCCATGAACTTTTTTATGCTTGTGTTTCTCCCCAACTCTTTTTACATTTGAATGTGGCTCATGGGTAAAAAAAAAAAAAAAAAGGTTGGGGACGCCTGTTATGCATCTTTGCCAGGGGTGATTGTTATCCACCACCCCACGCCCTGAGGTGGCTTTCGTGCTGCCACCGCCGCCCACGCTCACATTACCAGTGGGTCCACAACGCCCAGAGGCAGCTTCTTTGCCCCCATGTTTACATTACCAGGGGTTTCTGCAATAGAAAAAAAAGTCACATTTCTGGATTGATTACCGGGAATTCAATCCAGAGAGGCAAATTTGGGGTCACTGCAGCCTGAGGAGAGTTTCTCGACTTGCCTCATAGGTTGCGATGCCCCTGATCATTGCAGGGCAGTTTTGGGTTTTGTAGCAGTAGCAAACACTGGATGATAGCAATGAAAAAACAAAAACCGGATACCCCTCAATTAGGGTTGCCACCTGGCCGGTATTTTACGGTAAAAATGCTGGTTGATGCCAATGTTTTTAATAGGGAAAAAGAAAAATATATAGGAAGGCCAGTATCTCTTTCTAGAAAAGGTGGCAACCCTACCCTCAATAGATGTCCTCTTAGGGATCTTTTAAATGGTTTAGGCAGAAAGATGCATGTTAACAAAATTTATTTACATGATTTTGTTAACATGATTAATTAATTGGAGGGGTGTGACCTAAGACCTAACTCATTTAAGGAGGGTTGTGGGAGTTTTTTGAGCACCTGACGAAGGGGTACACCCCCGAAACATTGTCTTGTTGGATAGACATTAAACACGGCAATCCCTGAAGCATCACACGTGTGCTGGATCTTTTAAATGGCCCATGTACAAAGTTACATTTCAAAAGCTCTCTGGCGAGCATATTCTGCATTTGCAGTGTAATTTACTACAATCCTTTGGCTCCCCTTTAATACAGGGTTACTTGGCAATATACAGATGATAATATTTGACCCTCACTCATAACAAATTGCATGCATATATGCAGTTAAAGCACTTATATCCCTGAATATACAGAAAGCTAAATAGGTTTACCAAACTGTTGTGCAACTGAATTTGCATTTCTGCATGAATTATTCCCTGTTACGTTGCCCAGCTAGTGCACTTGAATACTGGACTGCCTATACAGAGGCATTATTTTATCGTCTGCTTCCCCCAAAGTGGTTTGTGGGGGGGTTTTTTTTGCCTAATGAAAGTAGCAAACGGTAAACAAAAAATGCTCCTTCTGACGCAGCAATTAATGTGATACAGGCGCCTCACCATACGACAGTCCATACTGTGACTATATGGACTCGGGACTGGCACGTACAACATAGCAGCTTACCTGACGTGAAACAATCCACCAATAAGGGGGTCCCTCGGCCCTCTCACTACCTCCTGTTATATCCCTGACGGGACCGGTCGGTGCCCAGGGAACACAATGGCCATATAACGAAATTCCTAACACCAAGACACCGACAAGAATCCCACAGGACGGCAACTTCCGTTCTATATGAAACGTCACCATTCGAAGTTCCCCTTTGACCTCTCAGCAGATATCCGCTTCCGGCATACCACCCAATAGTAACGATTTTCCTGGTGCCGCCCCGGTTATTTTTAACACCGTCCGTCGTCCCGGATCGTTCTCCCAGAGCGCCCTTAACGGTTTTTTTTTTTTTT
>CM044445.1:94353991-94364962 GCA_024363595.1 Xenopus borealis | reverse complement strand
GTGCTTCTGAATCTGTGGGGTGAGGGAGGGTCACTGTGCCTCTGAAACTGTGGGGTGGGGTGTCACTGTGGCTTTGAATTTCTGTGGGATGAAGGGGGTCACTGTGCCTCTGAATCTGTGGGGTGAGGGGGGGTCACTGTAAACTTAACGGTTAACTTTGAGAACTAATTTGAACCTAATTTTGTGACAGCACGATGTCACGCAATGCTTAGGGGACTTGAGGTAGGATGTGTATTTGTGGTATGCATGGCACGTAGTCTATGCTGCGTCCTTGAAATGCCATATACCATTTTTTTTTTATTTATGTTTGCAACTGGTTTTTGTTGTGTTTGCCAGCAGTGCTCATTGCATCTAGTGTCTCAGAAGTCATTTATTTTTAATGCTCACAGCTTCTACTTGTGCCATGGTAGATAGAGAAAATGCTTATAGGGGTTGTTCAACTTTAAATTAAGTAGTATGAAGTAGTGAGTCGAATTCTGAAACAATTTGCAATTGTTTACATTTTTTATTGTTTGTGGTATGCAGTTATTTAGTTTTAGTTAGTGACTTTTCCAGTTTGCAGTTTCAGCAGTCTGGATCCTGGGGTGCAAAATACCCTAGCAACCATGCATTGCTTTGAATAAGAGACTGGAATATGAAGAGGACAGTGCCTGAACAGAAAGTTGAGTAATAAAAATAACAATTACAATATAATCGTCGCCTTACAGAGCATTTGTTTTTTTGTTTTTTTTTAGATGGGGGTCAGAAGAGGAAGGCAAATAATTCAAAAACAATAAATAGTGAAGACCAACTGAAAAGTTGTTTAGTAATGGTAATTCTGTAACATACTAAACGTTAAAGTCATGGGGAAAACGTGTTTTTTTCAAAATGCATCAGTTAATAGTGCTGCTCCAGTAGACTTCTGCACTGAAATCCATTTCTCAATTTTGAAATCTGACATGGGGCTAGATATTTTGTCAATTTCCCAGCTGCCCCGGTCATGTGACTTGTGCCAGCACTTTAGGAGGGAACTGCTTTCTGGCAGGCTGTTGTTTTTCCTTCTCAATGTAACTGAATAGTACACAGTGGAACATGGGTTTTTACTATTGATAGTTGTTGTTAGATCTACCAGGCAGCTGTTATCTTGAGATAGGGTGCTGCTTTCTGGTTACCTTCCCATTTTTCTGTTGCTAGGCTGCTGGGGGGGGGGGGGGGGAGGGATTGATATCACTTCAACTTACAGTAAAGAGTGACTGAAGTTTATCAGAGCACAAGTCACATGACTTGGGGCAGCTGGGAAAATGAATATGTCTAGCCCCATGTCGGATTTCAAAATTAAATTTCGTTTGAGAAATGGATTTCACTGCAGAAGTCTGCTGGGGCAGCACTATTAACTGATGCGGTTTGAAAAAAAATTTCCCATGACCGTATCAATTAAATAAAGGCTTTCAACTTCATCCTTCAGCGGTGCTGTGTTGTATGCTAGAACAGATGTGGAGGTGGCTACTCCATTAACTTTTGAAGAGCATGATAAAATGTATGATAGTGGTGGATCAGTTTGAAATTTTTGACTCAAAAATTCTGCATCGTTTATGCAAAAATCAAATACTCTTCAGTATCTAACAGGAACCTGTCTCTCTTTATGCAGAGGTCTGGTCAGATTTTAATTGAAATGTAGTTCCAATACGTCTTTGAATGAGGAGGGGCTTTCCTTTTACCAGTAGATGTTTTAGTGATAACTATACAAACTCCAGCACGAACACACCCTACATGCAACAAAACAGGATTTATATCAGAGCCAGTTGTTATAAAAGAGTGAAAGGGTGTTACCACCCCCCACCCAAAGAATGTAAAAGACCTGTCAATGAAAAATTGACTCCACTTCCTGCATGAAGAGAAAAGAGAGGTCACGGAATGTGGGACAGTGGAAAGCAACTTGGTTATTTCATAAATAGTACCACGTGTTAGAGTCCTGCAGCAGGTCGGGTACCCGCGGGTTACCCACAAAAACCTGCAGTACCCTGTGGGTTGCGGGTAGAAGTTTCAGGTGCTGTTATAGATGTGGGTCTTCTCAATAGCAAATTTTACTCCGCTTTTTTCCTGATAACACCTACTTCCGATGATGTTACTTCCAGTCTACAATGACAGCACTTCCTGATTCTTGATGGTCACTCTACCACGTTTGAATATATTTAGAACTAGGGATGTACCCAATCCACTATTTTGGATTCAGCCGAATCCTTCTACAAAGATTTGGCCGAATACCGAATCTGAACCCTAATTTGCATATGGGAAGGGAAAAAGATTTTTTACATCCTTGTTTTGTGACAAAAAGTGATGCAATTTCCCTCCCCACCCCTAATTTGCATATGCAAATTAGTGTTCGGATTTGGTTCAGATGAGCAGAAGGATTCAGCCGAATCCAGTATTCGGTGCATCCCTATTTAGAACTTTTATGATTTCAGTGAGATGAAGCTTAAATTAAATTTTGGTGATAGATCTCCTTTTAATTGGTGCATGGTTGCTAGGGTAATTTGGAGACCTGCTAAATAACTCAAAAAACTAAAGTTAACTCAAAGGGGAACAACCCCTTTAATTAAAAGCTATTACCTTTCATTTTAGGTGATAAAACGTGTTATTTCATACCAAGCTTTTGTGAATAGACCCCCAGAATATTAAGTCTCCTCCAGAAAATGTGGCCCGGTTGTAGCACATTATCATTTTAAAGGAATTGTTCAGTGTAAAAACCAAAACTGGGTAAACAGACAGGCTCTGCAAAATAAAAAATGTTTTCAATATAGTTATTTAGCCAAAAATATAATGTATAAAGGCTGGAGTGACTAGATGTCTAACATAATAGCCACAACACTACTTCCAAATCCATATTTTCCTATTTAAGATTGCAAATTATTCCTTTGAAAGTTGGGTTATTTTCACTTCCACCATTTAAAAAAAAAAAAAAAAAAACAGGGCAATTTATTCAGAGCTCCTTATTGCCTTACCTTGACTAGTAATTAATTTTATCTGCCCATCCTGTGGGATTTTGGCACTATCCTGCCTATAGATGCAAGCTGTATTCATTTGTAATTTAACCTATAAATAAATGGGATAAAAAGGCATTTGTTCAGGACACTCCTGGGCATGGAGCACATCCTCCGCTCTTTTACCCACACAAATATTTAAATGAATTATCTCCCAAAAATTGCAGACCCTAGATCCCACCATGGTCTAATTATTCTATGGGAAGATTTCCCAACAGATGTTTCCTGTAATGAGTTTGTTGGCAGGTTGCTTTTATCTTATGGTATCCCACAATTGGTTTTAAGTATCTACCTGCATACCTGCCAGCACTCTACTCCGCTAGGTCTTACCACGCCATTCTCAACATGGATTCCACCCTCTGACTGAAAATGCTTCTGATGCCAAAATGTAAACATTTCCTTTACATGTCTGCCGTGTATTTATTTTTCATGTACAGCACCCATGTACACTTCCGCACAAGGCATTATTGTGCCTTCCTTTTGCCCCTGCAATGTAGTTCATACCATATTACATTTCTATCTGCATTTTCCCACCTTACAACTGGTTCAGCATTCCTCCCTCCTGCTCTTTTAAGGTTGGTCTGTACCTCCCTCCCTGTCAGTAAATGACTGCTTCTCTAAGGGGCCGATTTACTAAATTCACCTGAATAGATCGAAGTTCGATTGAATAACGATCGTAGGATTTATTCGTTTGGTCGAATATGCAAATTAGGCTTATTCGATCGTCGAATAGCGAACGATTGAATTGGTTCAAATGATCAAATATTCGATCATCGAAGGATTTAAATTTTTTTAATTATTTGACTGCCTACTTCGCCAGATTGAACCTTCCGAATTGTAATAGAAGCCTATGGTAACTCTCCCATAGGCTTCTGAGGCTAAGTCCAGATAGAATAGGATTCGTCGTACGATCGAAGTCTTCGATCGTTCGAATCGTACAAATTATTCAAATGATCGAATAATTCATTTGAATATTGAAGAAAATGGTAGCCTAAAACGATTCGATTAGCATTCAAAAATCGAATGCTAATCGAATATCGAGGAAAAACTAATATTTTTTGGGTGAATTTAGTAAATCTGCCCCTAAATGTTTGTCTTTTACCTTCTTCATTCACCATCAGTACATGACAGCTTGTTTCTGTTTCTTCTGTTTTATCTACCCTCTCCACTTTGCTGTATGATAGCTTGACTTACTCAAGTAAGTTCTTAATAAACATTTAAATGTATTAAATGTGTCTATCGATACAGGGTCTGTGTATACCACTTTTTATTAAAGGAAATTATGATGGTTTTTCCCAGAAAAGTTGGCAATCTGATTGGTAGCCACCAAGTACTCTGATTCCTAAGACCCCTGTCCTGTTCAAGCTCCATTGGTTCAGGAGCTATTTGAGGTTTGATTGATTACAGAAAGTCCATGTAATGCTTTATGAAGCCTCAGCCTCAAGTCATATAAAATTCCCAATATTTTATTGTAGTAGTGACAAGATCAGCCTATAAGTTTCATTGCTGAGTGAACTCATAGATATGTTTTCATGCACACAATTACTATTAACCAGTATGTTACCCTGGAGATAAAGGGCCACTATACCTTTGTTTTTATTTTTTTGCAGAGTATCCTAATGGCAATATTAAAGGGATACTGTCATGGGAAAACATTTTTTTTTTCAAAACACATCAGTTAATGCTGCTCCAGCAGAATTCTGCACTGAAATTAATTTTTCAAAAGAGCAAACAGATTTTTTATTTTCAATTTTGAAATCTGACATGGGGCAAGACATATTGTCCATTTCCCGGCTGCCAAAAGTCATGTGATGTGTGCTATGAAAAACGAAAAACTTCAGTCACTTTTTACTGCTGTACTGCAAGTTGGAGTGATATCACCCCTCCCTTTCTCCCCCCTGCCCCCCAGCAGCCTAACAACAGATCAAAAACAAATACAGGAATATTTTAGAAGGGATTATTTTACACAGGCACAAGGCACTCAGGAACATGAGGTTGCTCATGTGTATACACCCACGAATAAAAAAAAAAATACACAGCATACGCAATAAATATAGATATTTTATCACCTTGAAGAGTGGTTCTTTCACCATAGAACTTTCATGACCCTATTTAGGCAGTTTCTATATAGTTAGTCAGGGGCATACCAACAGCGGGACGGGCCCCCTCACCAGAAAAGGCCCCCCCGGGCCCCTCCCGACCACATGGTCTGCATGCTCTATAGTTATGCCAGTGTAGTCAGTGAATCCTAGGGTTGGTGTCACTAACTGAAACTGAAAACTACTGACGTGGCTCTAACCCTTTTACTCTTGAGCCTCTCTAATGATCTCTTCTGATCACATTATGGGTATGACCAACTAAGGGGGGGGGTGCCAGTGCTGATGGTATCCTCCAATTATGTATTTTTTTACATCAGCTTCTATTGCTCAGGCTGGTAATAGTAATAGAAAAAACCCATCCGGGGAGACCCCCCTCCATGCTTTTGCCCAGGGAAATTTGAAGAAAGAAAAAGCTCTGTGGTGCTCACTAGTATAACCCGAAGACAGAAGTAAGATCTCTGCGTGGTGCCCGCTTCTATAACCTCGGGCCGGAACAAATTTCTCCTGATAGGAGCACCGGCCCTGGGTTTGAGGTACGTCGCTATAGTCACTTGGGGGTGCCTAACGTTTGGCACACCCAAGTGTATCCGGCCTTTCCTTCTCCTTTAAAGGTGATGTATACTCGTCCCATACAAATGTAAAATTGTACTCTTCTAAGCTTTTGCAATTTAAGTTATTTCTTCTTGGTTTTATGATATCAGCAGTATTACAGTTCTAATATCATGAATATGTAACTCAACCAATGTGCCCTCCCTTTATTTATGTGACAGAAGTGATAGAAGTAAGCAGAGAGGCATCAGGATATGTGAAGTACTAGCACCAGAAATTAAACCTTTTACAAAAAAGGTTTACACTTAGTAATTTTGCCTAGTGCTTTTACATTACATCTCAGTCCCAGTTTTCTCTGTGAGGGGGCTGTCATATTTGTGCTGCAGTAGTTGAGTGTTAGAAATTCCAACTGACAGGTTGAGAAGGAACAGTCAGGTTTAGGAAGTAACAATTACTTACAAAAGCAGACCTATCTGGAACAACAATCATCATGATCTATTAAGTAACTTTTAATGCACATAAATATGTGTATTTCTTCGTGTCAACATGACTTTGAGCATTTGCCTTTCTGTCTGGCCACTGTCAGGATAGAACTGCAGAGGGAGCTCATGTTTTTACATGCATTATATAAGCAGTGTAACTGAGCATCGCAGCCATTTTAGGTGTGCTCTACAAAACATGATAAGCACTTCTTTATTCCATCAATTTGGATGACTGTATGTGCGCACGTAACTGGCTCCACCTCCTATATTATTCTATCCAAATGTGTCATATGTTATAAATAAATGTGAAAGCAAACACACCTTTAAATCAGATGCACACATTGTCTACATTAAGAAATTGCATTGCTAAGTAGGATATGATTATGCTATACATTCAGAATCTATGGGCACTTCAAATATTAGTTTTCTACTATAAATGGGTTGAATTAAAGGGGTGATTCACCTTTCATGTAACTTTTAGAATGTAATACCATGTCCAATTCCTTGAAACTTTGTAATTAGTCTTCATTATTTATATTTTTTAATTAATTTCCCTCTTTCCATTTCTCAAATGAGTGGGGGGGGGTCACTGGCCCCATCTAAAAAAAAACATGCTTTCTAAGGCTACAAATGTATTGCTATTGATACTTTATATTACTCATCTTTATATTCAGGCGCTCTCCAAATCATATTCCAGTCTCTTATTTAAATAAATGCATGGTTGCTAGGGTAATTTGGACCCTAGCAACAAGATTGTTGAAACAAACTCCAAATTCCCGGAGACTGTCTTCCAGCAATGAAGTAGTTTCTCAGAGCAACAAAAAGATAGCTTTCAGACAAAATAGAAGCGTAACTAGTTGCACAGAGCAGTGAGGTAGATGGAAGATTGCTTAAATTTCCCTAAAAAAGGTCTTCGCTTATATAGCAAAACAGATTATGACCTCTAGGCATCAGAATGACAGATTGTATACATAGTCCGTTAAATATGTCACTAGTACAAGATCAATCTATTAACTAATTAGATATATATCAAGATACATATTCTCAAATCACATAAATTCTTATGTGGACATGACTATATTTGCCCTGTGTTACTATATCAATGTACAATATGTCACAAGGTCACATATATAACACAATAGTCTCTAGTCTCATGACAGATATAAGTATTATTTTTGCCTCCAATAAGGATTTACTTATATCTTATTTGGGATACTGTACTAGGTACTGTTTTATTATTACAGAGATAAAGGAAATCATTTTAAAAGCTTTGGCTTATTTGCATAAAATGGGGTCCATTGGAGGTGGCCTTTCCATAATATGGAGCTTTATAATGGGTTTCCAAATAACGAATATCATACCCTTATATTTAAACTATTACAGTGGCAGTTCGATTACTTCAAACCAATTTGCTCTTGTGCATTAACTATAGGGTATATAATTTATGTATTGCTTTAAATATAAGAAAATAATTTCCCCTTGCCCATAAGCTTCTGGGAAGGCATGAACTCTTGTTACAGGATACAGTTGTTTTGTCCTCAGTCAACAAGAAGATAAGCCAAGTCCCTATTGTATTCTACGGTTACAGGTTTACAGTTTTTTTTTTAACTACATATGCCCCTAAAATTATATCATTTTTAAGTGTTTTGGCTTCTTTTATTTGGTAATGAAAATTAATTGCAATTTGGAAGTAACTTTGGTACCAGAGCTCAGCACAATACAATACTTTGGGGAATTCTTCCAAATTGGCAGATATTTAAAACCAGAGCTACACCCTTTCTCTCAAATGATTAATTATACATTTGTTAGCAGATAATTAGAACCAAAGGACATTTTACATACCAGTAGGGTTGCCACCCCGCCGGTATTTTACCGGCCTTATTGGTAAAACACCTGCTGGGGCAATTTAGCTGACTGTAAATCTGTAATACCCTTAGCAAGACATAATCTCAGCTTGGGTTAGGGGTGATTATTGTATATTGTTCTGATTTTATATAAATTTTGTCTATCTTCACAGAAATATTTTCTCCATAAGGGATAAAATGCTGTATCACTTCAATGGACTGTCCTGACCAAGATTTTCAAAATAGGACACCAAGTGGATGAATTTATTTTGATTATTTAGAGTGTATTAAATGCACTGACACCTTTTATATTTCTGCAGTGTCACTTTATATTTATTACTTGAGATGACTAGAATTGGTGAATGACACATAAATAGTGATCTGTTCTCGTATAAGAGATGAATGCATATTGGTCGTTAGTATTTCACCTATAGGAATTTATATAACTATCTGGGTGATTTTAATTTTGTTTAGAATATATCACGTATCAATGTATTAGTGGGTATGAATTGATTATTGGGAGTATCTGATGAATTTTAACACTGACGATTTTTTTATGATAATGGGTGATTCATTGCACTAATGAACTTATATTATATACAAGTAAAATGATTATGATGTAGCATTGTCACTAAGTAAATGTAAAGGTGTCTTCTATGACTAGAAGGAAATGATTATCCACTTATGAACTTAAAATGTAAATTTGTGGGGCATGTTCTTTTATGAAGTGTAATATTAGGAATATGGACAAAATATGTTTTTAACTTTTTATTGTGGAGTTAAGGGTACTTTTGATGCTGATCGCTTATAACTAACTCTGTACAGGCAACGATCGATTCATTGCAAATAGCTTCGTTGGAGTAGGTTGCCAAGTTGCGCACATTTCCTGGTTTGAAGCGGTTGCGTTCCAAATAGGTAGTAATAGCAGCGTTGCTTCGCGTGACTAGATGTCAGCGGAAGTGACACTGCGGATGTTACGGAGTGAGCGCGCGAAAATTTGGGACAGCCAGCGTCCATTATCCAGAGTATTTATAGCGGTTTCAGCAGCGCATATCTCAGAATTCCCCTTGAGAAAGGCTTTTGAGCCGAAACGTCAGGGTGATTCTCACTTGCAGGCAGGAATATCCTCTTTCTATTATCCTTAGCATCTATTTATCTTTCTGTGGTGGTATGTATACAAGCTATGTGATTCATGTGAACATGATGTAATGCTATAAATGTACCTTTTAACAAATTCAAATACAAAATTTTTTTGAATAATACCACCGTGTTAAGTATTTTTTATGAGTGCAGACCCATGTGATATAACTTGTAGTTTGTACCTTTAACCTTAATGGAGGCAAAACATTTTTTGGGTTTATTTGCACTGATGACAGATTGAACTATATTAAATGTGAATACTATATGTGAATATTAGAGTGCCCTCCAATTTCTCAAATTGTATACCCTTAGCAAGACCCCTTGGCCTGATCCCCCAGAAACGTAACTTTTGTGCTCCTTCTTGCATTCTCCGCAATGTGGGCCCACCACTTTTACATCACTGCACCGCCACTTTTTGTTCCCACCCCCCACCTGCCAGTAAATGTTTTAAGGAAAGTTGGCAACCCTATATACCAGCTAGGCTGGTAAAATACCGGCTGAATGACAACCCTACTCCCCGCCCCGGTATGCCCACTTTAAGGTGGGCAAACTGGGCTGATCCGATATTCTGCCCAAGGACCCTACAATCAGATCATGATGCAGTCAATACAGGAGGTAGGGTTGCCACCTAGCCGGTATTTTACCAGCCTTACCGGTATTTTTGACAGTTGATCTCAATGTTATTAATAGGAAAAAAAGATAAATATATAGGACGGCGGTATTTTATTAAAAAAAAGGTGGCAACCCTAACAGGAGGTTGGATTCTACAAATAGCTGTGGCCGCAATCTAACAGCATTATTTACCCTTACTTTAGTCCAGATATTTATCAAGGAAGCCTCTAGGGTTGCCACCTGGCTGGTAAAAATTATGGTTGATCCCAATGTTATATAGGGCAAAAACATAAATATATAGAGAGAAGCCGGTATTTTTTTTCCAGAAAAGGTGGCAACCCTACTGCCAACACTGTCAACAGATTTTTTATTTTGTATAGGGGGCTGAGGCTCTTAGAGGCAGGAGGCGTTTGGAAACAATCACACACAAAAAAATACTTTTTGTTGAGTCTTTTATTCCATTAGCAAAAGTAGGATAGGCAAGCAGAGACCTAAACAGTTGTGGGGGAAACCCACGTATTAGCGTGGCCAGCATAGACGAACCGCTTGTCTTCCCACAGTCTATCTTTGCATTACACTAACAAAACCAACCCTCCACACTCCCACATGAGTCCATGACAAGGCGGCAACATGCGGCGCCACATTGCTTTTATACATGAGACGTGACGTCACTGCATCGCGAGATGAGACTTGTGACGTTAGGCTTAGCTGTCCGGCTGGAATCTAGGCGCTAGACGTTAACCGCGCTGCGGGATTTTTGAACAGCTATCCGGGACTGCGGGCTGTGTAAAGAACAATCGTGACTGCCCTGGGAAGAACCGAGCCCGTTGAGCGGTAGGTTCACGATGCTGTCCCTTTCTCCATTGTACTGTAGCCTTTTGTCAGCCTGACTGCTTTATGGGAACTTTAGCTTTGGGACTAGGAAGTTATGGTGGAGATAAACAAAGCATGAAGCATTGTGAGAGCGCTTAATCCACAGTGTCTGATAACGCGCTGATTGTATGGCAAGCTGAAGCGTGCCTGGGTACATCAGAACACAACTGTCCCCAGATGGGCAACTACTGTATTAAGCTCTTCCTGTAATTTGTTGCCTTTGTAAACCCGGGGGTGTAACTATAGCAGAAGCACAGCAAACACACACGACACTGAATCAAAAGCATTCTACATAAGGAGATTTACTTACCTGGTAAAGCTCTTTTGCATAGGCCCGTACTGTCAGTGCAGG
>CM044445.1:94336314-94346866 GCA_024363595.1 Xenopus borealis | reverse complement strand
CACCTTAACAGGAAAGAATCGCTGTCTGAACTAGAAGGAGCTCGCAATTCTCGGTCAGAGCTGGGCGAGATAGGGCTCACAGACATTATATAAACGCTGCTCAAGGGAGGAGCGGAGCGCACTAAAGGGCTCAATAATAAGGATGAACAGGGAGCACAACAATAAAATTATAGGGCTCACCTTGTTATAAGTGTAGATGAAGGGCTCAATACACCAAGCACACTACCGAAGCGGGGGCTCAATAAGTGTAGAGCACACTCTATAAATTCCATTTGAGATCGAATGAATACAAAAAATTTGAAAAATGAATAAAAAAATTAAATAAAAAGAAAAATTAAATAAAAATAATGTGGAGAGGAAGGATGATGTGTCCACCTCCGAGCAGGACAAACAAAAAACTGAGGATGGAAGGAGACACAGGAAGAGGAGGAGTTAAGATTTCATTATTGTTTGTCCTGCCTCCAGAGAGGAGAACTTAACCCCAGTCGTCCTGCACTGACAGGTAGGGCCGTATGCATAAATATGCTATTAAACATTCTCTTTCATTTTTCCCCTTTTTTATTTTATTCCCCTTCCCCAATTTTTCATTTTAACTTTGAACATGTTATAGAATTGGCTCATGCAACTTTACAACTGGTATTGATTTAAAGTTTTTCAATTATTTGCCAAGTTCTTTTGACTCTTTTAAATGGGCGTCACTGACCCCCCTATCTAAAAACAAATGCTCCGGAAGGCTACAAATGTATTGTTATTGCTACTTTTTATTACTCATCTTTCTATTCCGCTCCTCTCCTATTCACATTCCAGTCTCTTATTCAAATCATTGCACATTTGCTAGGGTAATTTGGACCCTATCTGATGGCTGAAATTGCAAACTGGAGAGCCGCAGAATAAAACAAGCTAAATAACTCAAAAGTCACAAATAATAAAAAATGAAAACCAATTGTAAATCATCTCAGAATCTCACTTTCTACATCAGTGGTCTCCAACCAGTAGCTCGTGAGCAACTTGTTGCTCTCAGACCCCTTGGATGTTTCTCCCCACGGCAGGGCTATATCAGGGAAATCTGAAAATTCAGATGTAGGGTCTAAAATGAAAAAAAGAAAATCCTTCCCAATCGATATCGTGGCCAGATATCGGTTGGGAAGACCTGTCGGAAACACCCATACACAGCAGATAAGCTGCTGAATTAGTCTAAAGGACCGATTACGGGCAGCTTTATCTGCCAGTGCATGGCCACCTTTAGAGGCACGTTTTGGTCGCCTGAAACCAAGTGTACTGCCACTAGGGGTTGCCACCTTTTCATGAAAAAATAACGGCCTTACTATATATTTGTTTTTTCCCTCTTAAAGAGGACCTGTCACCTTGAGACTTGAGTAAAATATTTCTTTTCCATCCTTAGTTAAACCCTTTAGTCAGCTGTTTTTGTCTATATCTGAAATGGATTACAAAATATCCTACATGTAAAAAGGGCTTCATAGGCGCTGCCATGTTTAAACACCCCTTTGTTTTCCATGTGTGGGCTGTGCCAAACTGCCAAATCTCATTCATGCTTAGTCAGAGTATACTCTATGATAGACAAGCTCTGTATAACTCATGTCACACCAGGACTTGATATTCTATGGGAATTATTTGAAACACCTTCTATTGTTCTATTCAGATTGTGTGGGCTACTCCAGCCACTAACAACTGCACAAACTGGTGATATCATGAGAGGAGTCTGCAGGACTGATTCTACCCATGATGCTTTGCTCTCCTGACTTTCTGGAAAGTCAGGGCTTCAGTTAGTGTCTCATGGACATCTGAAAAGTAGTTATAAATTGAGAATTAGTGAGAATTGAGCATAATAAATAGGGGTATGTGGTTTGTTTTAAAAGTTTTATTTCCTTCCTAGTGTTAACTCAATCATGACAGGTTTCCTTTAAGGGTAGGGACAGACAGGGAGATTCGGGGAGATTTTGTCGCCTGGCGTTTTTAGCAGGCGACAATCTCCCCGAATTTCCTTCTCCCTGTCTGCCGATCGTTCCTGGGACAAAGCGCCTGTGCAGACGCGGCGATTTCCGGAATCGCCTGAAGTTTCCTCAAGAGGTATCTTCGGGCGATTCCGGAAAACGCCGCGTCTGCACAGGCGCTGGCGCTTTGTCCAAGGAACGATCGGCAGACAGGGAGAAGGAAATTCGGGGAGATTGTCGCCTGCTAAAAACGCCAGGCGACAAAATCTCCCCGAATCTCCCTGTCTGTCCCTACCCTAAAGAGATGCTGACATCTAAAATTAAACTTTTGTACATCTATTATAATATTGGCTTTGAAAGCTACTTCTAACTTTGCCATAAAGTATTTGCATGATGCTTTTACATTACCTGTCTGATCCCCCATGTTCCTGTATGAGGGGGCTGCCATATTTGTGCAGCAGGTATATATCATTAGAAACTGTAACTAACAGGCTGAGATGGGACAGTCAGGTTGGCAAAGTCAGAGTGTCAGACAGTCAGGCTTAGACATTTCAGCTAACAGTTATATACAAAAACAACCCTCTCAGCAAAGAATTATCAACATGACCTATAGGTAACATGTAATGTACATTCATATGTTAAAATTAATTTTTTTAGTGTCAGTATCACTTTAATAACATTTGGATCAACCATAATTTTTACTGGTAAAATACCAGCCAGGTGGCAACCCTAACTGCCACACAGAGGCCCCTGTACACTGCCAGTCTTCATGGAGGCTACTAAATGGTCAAATAACAGCACTTCTTTGGTACCTCCAGGAACATTTTTCATGCTTGTGTTGCTCCGCAACTCTTTTTACACCTGAATGTTGCTCACAGGTAGAAAAGGTTTGGGGATACCTGTTCTACATCATACTACAAGTTCATTTAAAGGTGAACAACCCCTTTTTGTTGTAAAATGTTATTATTTATATAAAAAGTAATTTAGAAAATCAGTGCTGGAAGGAACCCATTGCACTGGCTTTTCTTGTATAAAATTCCTTGTTGTTAGCATATTCCATTCTCTGAAACTGCAGCCGGAACCAGTGTGCCAGAAGAGAGGACATGCCGTTTCTGCACAGAAAGCCGTTCATTCGACAACCCCCGCCTTCGGATTTACAACCAACCGAGGAGCTGTTCTACTGCCGAATTACAAATGAAATCTTCAGGGACTACGAGTAAGCCTTTACATGTTGCTGTTCTGTCCAGCTGTGCTCTAATCTGTGTTTCCCATGATTAGGATGACTGTATTTAATTCTTCCTTATAGGGCAACTAAAGTCTAAAATAGGATAATGTTAGATATGCTGTATTTTGTATAATAAATATAAACATGAACTGACTGCACCAGAAGCCTAATCAAACAAATGATTTATGCTTTCAAAGTTGGTGCAGGGGGCTGTTATCTTGTAACTTTGTTATACATCTTTGCTAGACCAAGCCTATGCACATGCTCCGTGTGGTCTGGGCTTCAGTTGGGAGGTTAAGCTTAAGGATTGTCATACATTATCAAAACAGCACAAGTCAAATAATATCTGCCAAAGAAGCCAATACAGCGATTAATAATCATAATATAGAGACTGCACTTGATCTGTGGATACAAATCTCTACACAGTCGCTGGCTGCTCTACAGGGAAAAAAACAAATCTGCTTGAGTTTTGGGAAGTAAGGTGGGGTCTGTCCCCTGCCATTTGAAAGTATGACTGTTTCCCTGCAGAGCAGTTAGGGACCGTCTGATGTTTCCTATCTGCAGCTGTCAGAGCAAGTAAACCAAAGGGGGAATTTCTCTGCATACAGTGAGGTCTATTATAAAAACGGTAAACATTTTTTAATTAAAGTATATTGGAGATAGATTTCTTTTTCATTAAAGAAAGTAAAAATGGGATTTAATTGTTTTGCCTTTACAACCTCTAAAATCTAAGTTTTAGTAGGCATGTCACTTTTATTTTTCTTGGCAGTTAAACTTTCTATTGACTGTTTTAAGATTTGTGAGCTGAAGGATTTTAGTGCATGTATATAAAGTGATACTGTCATGGGGAAACATTTGATTTTCAATATGCATCAGTTAATAGTGTTGCTCCAGCACAATCCTGCACTGAAATCCTTTTCTCAAAAGAGCAAACCAATATTTTTAATATTTAATTTTAAAATCTGACATGGGGCTATTGTCATTTTCCCAGCTGCCCCCATTCATGTGAATTGTACTCTGATAAACTTCAGTCACTCTTTACTGCTGTACTGCAAGCAGCCTAACAGAACAGTGGGAAGTAAACCAGATAGCAGCTCCCTAATACAAGATAATAGCTGCCTGGCAGCACTCAATAGTAATACCCAGGTCCCACTGCATCACATTGTTATATTGAGTAGGAGAAACAACAGCCTTCCAGAAAGCAGTTCCATCCTAACGTTCTGGTTCTTCCCAAAAGCACATGATCAGGCAAAACTACCTGAGATGGCTGCCTACACAACAATAGTAAAAAAAAAAAAACAAAAAAAAACTTGCTGGTTCGGGAATGAAATTTTTTTTATTGTAGAATGAATTATTTGTCGTGTAAACAGTGTAATTTAGAAATAAGAATGATGTCATAAAAATCATGACAGAATCGTAAAGGTTGTTAATGAGCTCTGTAGAGTTGTCCAGTATTTTAACTTCTAAAACTCTAGTAATGTAAAATTCTGTATGTGGTTTTGTTAGCAGAGACAACGTCTGAATTAATTTCCATGCACAGCATCCATTTTCATCTCTGTTTCCAAGCATAACCTAGCTCATTGGTCCCCAACATGTGACTTTTGAGCAACTTCATGCTTACCAACCCTTTGGCTGTTGCTCCCAGTGGCTTCAAAAAAAGGTTTTTATTTTTGAATTCTTGACCTGAAGGCAATATTTGGTTGCATAAAAACCAGGTGTACTGCCAAATAGAGCCTCTTTCAGGCTGCTAGTCCATAGATACTACCCAATAGCCAATCACAGCTGTGTTTACCACCCCTGGAACTATTTTAATGCTTATTTTGTTCCCCAAATCTTTACATTTGAATGTGGTTGACGGAGAAAAAAAAGGTTGGGGATGCCATAGCTTATCCAATTAATCTAGCTGACCTGCCTTGGGGATTTCCTGATGCACCAATTGGTCAATCTCTGCATTTTTAGTTTCTGACCTAGGAAGAAGTGCCAGTTTGCTTGTGTAAGCTGTGTCTTGTGTTTGCTCTATATAGGAATGTGTAATGTTGCCTTATATTTACAGTTTAATTGCCATTATTTATAATCTAGCCTTTATAAATATATATTCATATAGTGCAGTTTTTGAAGGAAACCTATCATGGAAGCTCCATGTAAGGAGTAAGAGTAGCTGCAGTCAATTGTTCCCGGACTGGTGGGTGACTAATAACTTGCATGGATCTTGCAGAGCCATCTAAATAATTGAATCAGGGCTAGACTGGTTTGAATGAAAAATACAGATAAGATCTCTTTTTTTCAGAATCCAGATCCAGAAAGCAGTACTATATGGGAGCGTCATGTCCCATAAGACTGATTTGAAGCAAATTATGAAATTTTTTTTTTCTCTGTAATAAAAAAAAGTATCTTGAACTTGATGAAAACTAAGCTGTATAAATCCATACTAGTGGCAACACTTTTTTTAATATACTTGGGGTATGGTGATTTTTAGAAAATCCCTTATCTTGAAAACCTCAGGTCCCAAGCATTCTGAATTAGGAATGCGCCAAATCCAGGATTCGGTTGGGCATTCAGCCTTTTTCAGCAGCATTCAGAATATGCTGAATCCTTCTGCCCGGCCGAACTGAATCAAATAGTGGCGGAGAAGGATATTGTGTAACTTTTTGTCAGAAAACAAGAAAGTAAAAAAATGTTTGCCCCTTTCCACCCCTAATTTGCATATGCAATATTGCATATAAGGTATGTTTTGCGCAGGATTCAGGGGTTCAGTCAAATCCAAAATAGTGAGTAGATCTTGTATTCCCTTACCTTTGCAAGAATACAGTACTGCGTGTGTGATTGTGTTTTTGCATTTACAGCCTTTACATTTTTTTTATTAATATATTTCCTCACACCACTGTTTTATTGACCACCAGTACATGTAAAGGACCTGTTATCCAGAATTTTTTGGATCTGGTGTTTTCCGGATATGGGATAAGTCTGCAAAAAAAAATGTAAACATTATTTTAACCAATTTTGCTTCCAATTATGACTAATCATATCTTTGTTGGGATCAAGAAAAAAAGCTACTGTTTAATTATTACAGAGAGAAACTAAATCCTTTTTAAACATCTGAATTATTTGATTAAAATGAAATCGATGTCGAGATGGCCTTTCTGTAGTTTGGAGCTGTCTGAATAATAGGTTTCTGTAAAACTGATTCCATACTTGCATATAGCCACACACTTATGTGACAAAGCACATATCTAGCACATTGATTAATGACATGCAAATAAGTCTGTGAAGCCAATGGGCAGACTTTGAACCTATAAAAATCACCTGGAGAGCCATGTATAGCTATCTCTGATCTAGGGGTGTTTACTACTGTTTTTCTGTTTTTTAATGTTTTGCTTTTACAGTTCCAAACGCAAAGCTATGATTGGCTATCATTGAATACTTAAAATTCACAAATAACTTTTTCTAGCTATGTGACTTATGACTTTGTTATTATGATAAGAATCTATTTTTTAGTGTTGACGGCTTAAGGGGGTTTTGGTTATTTTTATTACTGTACTTGTGGCTTGTCTACACCTTTCTCTCTACTTTTTATTTCTAGTTTGCTTGCATTTTCACAAGTCTTACTAAAGACATACAGGATACCATTGTATGGCTTTTTTTAGATCTCTTTTATAATACAGTACATTTCTCTACTTACCATGAGTGAAACAGTAGTTTAGGTATGCTTAATGGCTGAGACGCTAGCTGTAATTTATAAAAGAATATTTAGGGTAGAGTGGCCTGGCGTGTGAAACCCATTGTTTATTACTTATCTTTACTGCTTGAAGTCTCTGGTAACAGAATGGTCTGAATTGCTCCTGATCCCAAAGCCAAAAACCTGAAGCTTTTGGAGTTCTAGGAAGACTTTCCTTCTCTTTGTGACTTTGATATAGTGTTAATATTTAGTAGGCAGCCTGAAGGTTCATGGCATAGCAACATTCAAGCATCCCATTTCCAGAAGTGGCATTTCTCAGCCAAAAACACTTCAGGTGCTTTTCAGAGGTTTGTTTGTTAGAGTTGCTTGATGTACAAAAATAATAGTATTGTATTTTTGATTTGTTTTTTTTTTTTTGTCAAAATGGATATAGAAGTGGTTCCATATACAATGCTGGTACACCCTCTAGTATTGCAAATGCAGTCCTGGTATAAGCATTTTTTGTTGAAAAAGGTATTTGTTTTAGAGCATTTATGTCCGTTGGTTCCCTCCAAAGTAAATGGGCCAGTTAATTAGGACTTTGTATGAGTGCCCAGGCTAATGTTTCTGTTCAAAGCTTCACTTTCCTTAGTCAAACTTAAAGTGTACCTGTCACTCCAGGAAATAATTCCCAAATCCTAAACACTACTGTGCTATTTGAACAAAAAAACATTAATTGCACTACAGTAGAACCCCCATTTTAAGTTTTTCAGGGGACCAGAAAAAAAGGTGTAAAATTAGGGAAATGTATTATACATAATATATAGGTGGGACCACAAAACAACAATGTAAAATGAAAGGGATACTGTCATGGGAAAATTTTTTTTTTTGAAAATGCATCAGTCAATAGTGCTGTTCCAGAAGAATTCTGCACTGAAATCCATTTCTCAAAAGAGCAAACAGATTTTTTTATATTTCATTTTGAAATCTGACATGGGGCTAGCCATTTTGTCAATTTCCCAGCTGCCCCATGTCATGTGACTTGTGCTCTGATAAACTTCAATCACTCTTTACAGCTGTACTGCAAGTTGGAGTGATATCACCCCCTCCCTTTCTCCCACCCAGCAGCCTAACAAAAGAACAATGGGAAGGTAACCAGATAACAGCTCCCTAACACAAGATAACAGCTGCCTGGTAGATCTAAGAACAGCACTCAATAGTAATAACCCATGTCCCACTGCATACTATTCAGTTACATTGAGAAGGAAAAACAACAGCCTGCCAGAAAGACGTTCTCTCCTGAAGTGCTGGCACAAGTCACATGACCAGGGGCAGCTGGGAAACTGACAAAATGGCTAGCCCCATGTCAGATTTCAAAACTGAATATTAAAAAAATCTGTTAGCTCTTTTGAGAAATTGATTTCAGTGCTGAAGTCTACTGGAGCAGCACTATTAACTGATGCATTTAAAAAAAATACATATTTTCCCATGACAGTTTCCCTTGAAGGACAACTTAAAATCAGGGAATGTAAAATTGAGGTTTCACTGTATATACATTTTTAAAGCGTTGTTGCCTTTATCATTGTGTTGGAATCCACAATTAGAGCAAACAGACAGGCTGTTGTGGAAACCTTTATTAAGGCAACATTTACATAATTTCAAAATCTAGGGGGTTATTTATCAAAGGTTGATGTTAGGGTTTGTTATACCTCAAATTAATTTACATTACAAATGGTTTCTTTTTTTTAAGTAATGGAAAAATGGTCAAAACCCTCAGAAAAGAACTCAAACATCATGAAGACTTAACATCTTCAAATGGTTCAAGGGACCTTTGGCATTGACTCCTACATGACCTTGACTGGTTTTAGATGGTGCATTTTTTAGATTTAAGCTATTTCCAGGGTCACGATATAATAAATTGGAAAAAAAAAATTAAACCTGAAAATGTGAGTTTTAACCAAAAAAAACCCCTCAAACTCAAATTGTGGAAAACACAATCTGAACCTTAACGGAGAAGGAAACCCTTTCAGCACAAAACCCCTGGGGCCCCCCCGGGAAAATGCCCCTAACTTGCTACTTACCCCTCAGGGCAGGTCCTGTCCATGGAGTTCACAGGCGCCATCTTCTGTGCGGTCTTCATCCTTGATCCATCTGCATTTGGCAGCGCATGCACAGTAGGAGCATTTGCCGGTGCAGCTCTACTGCGCATCCGTTTAAATCGGGAAAACTTTGACTTTCGGCGCATGTGAGTAGAGCTGAGCCTGCAATTGATCCTAATGCGCATGCACCTCCAAACGCAGATGGATCCTGGAAGAAGACCACGGTCTGAGCTCTTCTCCTGCTCTCCCCACAACTGTCAAATGCTGACTTCTGGGTTTGTCTTTTATATACACTGCGCCTGCTCTCCCCGCCTCTTTTGTGATGTCATTGGCGCGGCGGCACGGGTCTATAAAAGCAACTCTGAACCCAGATGTGAAATCGTGACCCGCACATCACTAGCCTGTGACATAGAGATAGTAAAGGCAATGTATGAGTGACAGCTGCGATTTTTAAAAACACTTGAATTTCTTTATTAAAAACTAGCCCAAAACTGTGGCACTAAATTGTCCATTTATGCAAGCTGTTGTCACACAGTTAATGGTTTGAAAATGCAGCTGTCGACTTTTACAGGCAACCGTTGTTTGACAAGTGCAAACGCAACTTCAGGTGACTCCTGTGCAATCCATTGTGGCAGATTTGGGGCGAATCTTAAAAACACATTCTAAAAGAACCCCATGTGCTGCTTCCTAAGCTTTATTTTTATAAACAATGGAAGTTTAAATTCATTTGTAATCTCCCCTAAAAGTGTAAATAATAATTGTTTTACTTGCTAATGTTTAACTTTTCTGCTTCTTTCCCTTGCGTCCTTATGCAGTGAGTTTTTTGAGCGCACTATCCTGTGCAACAGCCTAGTATGGAGCTGCTCCCTAACCGGCAAATCTGGCCTTACCTACCAAGAAGCACTTGAATCAGAGAAAAAAGTGAGACAGAGTCTGAAGACCTTCCCAGAGTCCTTAATCGTCCCTATCTTGTACCTCTCCACACTTGTGAGACGCCAGCGGGTGACAGATTTGTGTGAGGAAATATTTGCCTATGTGAAGGACAGGTTCTTTGTTGGTGAAACGGTGACTGTAGTGAGAAACAGCGGCGCAAGGTAAATCAAATAACTCGGTGATGCAAATCATAGCATGTCTTTGTGAAAACAGCAGTGTCTGGCATTTCCTCTTACAATGGCTGAGCCAGAAAAACAACTCTGTGAAAGGATTTTGCTAATGTATTCTTTCATGACGTTGCACAGTAGCGGAAGTAGAAGTGTTTCATTATTTATTTATTTGTGTATCACTAATAACTAATGCTACATGACAAGCGAAACAAAAACTCACTGCTTACATAGAGGGCTAGTCTTCCCAACTTGGCCGGCTTTTCTCAAGATTAATCACTTTAGAAAAATAGGCCTAGGGACACTTGCAATAAAGTGTATTAATATAATGCTTTTGAAGCTGTATAGGTGTCTTCAGAATAGAAGTGCTTTCTATCGTACTTTATTAATGTACTTAGCTAAGCATTTCATGATGGCAAAAGAAGAGGTGGGTAACCAAAGCCTTCCCTAGAGATAAGTTGTATTTCTCTCACCTAGATTGGGGGACACAGGCACCATGGGGATGTAGATCCTGCAGCTCG
>CM044445.1:94256686-94335136 GCA_024363595.1 Xenopus borealis | reverse complement strand
CCCCAATGTAGGATGAGAGAAAAGGATTTAACGGTAAGTACTAAAATCTTCCTTTCTTTCCCCAAGGGTGTGAAGCTAAGTAAAAACAAACAAAGAATTCTTGGACTTGCTCCCATAATCCTCTGCTATCTATTGGGTGTGGGGGGGGAGGGCAGGGACCCATAGGAAGGTATTTATCCTAAACCTCTGTTAAAGGGGAATTAAAGTCTAAAATAGAATTATGCTAGAAATGCTGTATTTTGTATAATAAACATGACCTTACTGCACCAGAAGCCTAATAAGACAAATGATTTATGTTGGCTGCACAGAGTGACCATATTGTAAAGCGTAGGAAAGCTGCATTCAAAGCATTGCTGGATTCAAACATAGGACAGGGTGCTCTTGCACGAATTGTGATAATTTAAAAGTCCACATTTATTACATATATATGAAAAACATAAAGTTGGATGAATAGAGCAGGGGAGTGCATGGCTCTATGCATTTCATGACTGCATAGTCACTTCATCAGAAGCCATCTTGTAGCTATGTTAAAGGAGGATACCCTGTCAGCCCCAAATGCACCCCCCCCATAGGCCCCTCTCCCCCCCGGGGCAAATGTCCCTAACCTTTTAGTTACCCCTCCTTCTAGGTGCTATCCAGCAGAGTTCACTGCTGCCATCTTCTCACGAGTGGTCTTCTACCTGTAGTGAGTGACGTCTTCTGGCACATGCGCAGTAGGAAGCATTTGCCGCTTTCTGATCTACTGCGCATGTGCCCGAAGATCACGAGAGTTTGTGACCTTTGGGCACGTGCGCAGTAGATCAGGAACCCGCATTTGACAGAGTGCACCGATGGATCCAGGAAGAAGACCGATCGTGAGAAGATAGCAGCTGTGAACTCCACTGGAGAGCACCTAGAAGGAGGGAAAAGTAACAAGTTAGGGGCATTAGTGCTGGAGGGAGGGGGGAAGCATTTGGGGCCGGCAGGGTTTTTCTTCTCCTTTAAACAACTTTACAAGACCTTGCACATGCTCCGTGTGGTCTGGGCTTCTGTTGGGAGGTTAAGCTTAGGGATAGTCATAAATTATTAAAACCACACAAGTCAAATAATATCTGACAGTGAAGCTAATAACAGCAAGACTGATTAATAATCTAAATATGCAGATTGCACTGGAACTGTGGATACAAATCTCTACACAGTCGCTGGCTGCTCTACAGGGAAACAAACAAGCTGCTCAAGTTATGGGAAGTAACGTCGAGGGGACCCTGCTGTTTGAAATTGATTGTTTTACTGCAGAGCAGTTGGGGACAGTCTGAAGTTTCCTATCCGCAGCAGTCGGAGCAGCAGTCACTGCAAACAGCGAGGCTTATTATAAAAATGGTAGACATTTTTTATTAACGTATATTGGAAATAGAATTCTTTTTTTATTAAAGAAAGTAAAAATGGGATTTTATTTTTTTGCCTTTACATCCCCTTTAAGAGTAGGGGCAGAATCCTGGATTCATACGTTCATCCTGTTTAGGTTTGCCAGCCATACATACACATGATCCCTTGGTGACTGAGTGGATAATCCAAACACAGATCAGTGTGGAGAGGCCATTATTTTGGCTCAATACAAAGTCTTTTAGGCTGCCAGTCAGGAAGGGCCAAATCGACAGCCAATATGGCCTTAAGTAACCCTTTCATTGTATGCTTGTTCTCTGACATAGAATACAATAATTAGAATTTTTAATATATAGAATATTGGCCTTATACAATCATGTTTATTTTACGCCTGCTTAAATAATTTTTTTTTTTTTTAAATAAATAAATCTATGAAGATCAAGAATATTCTGACTCAGGCTAATAAATAGCTGAATATTTCCATTAGTCTGTTAAGACAAGCTACAAATTACACAATTATATCGGTAAAAAAAAAACTGCTTTATTCCTTTGAGCACAAAAGCGGTTTAGGATTTGCTGTGAAGTCTACCTTTGTAACTAAAAGCCATCTAAGGCTTTTACACACTTTTTCTCTCATGATGAGAAAATAAAGGCTGAGCAAGCCATTGTCTGAATGTTGAAAACCATTCTTTTAGAAATCATTTGGCATGCTCTGACATGTTTTGAAAAGTATTCTGCGTAGTTTCATTCAGCCTTTGTTTTTCAGGTTGGAGTGCAAAATCTTAGAAGTTAAACTCCCTCCTCAGGAAAATGGAGTGGCTAATGGCCACATTAGTAATGATGATACCATTGTTATCAGTGATAGTGATGAGGAACCGCCTAACGAAACACCACAGACTAGGTAAGAGGAATTTATCTGACTTTGGCTTAACTTTTAAATGTTGAAAAAACATGTGTGGCAAATCTTCTTTAAGTTTCAAGAATTATTATTGCATTTAGCAAATGTGCATTACTAAATTGCCAATACCCAAAACTAGTAAATTATTTTGGCCCTATTTTGTCACAAACCTCCGTCACATTAAACCCTAAAAATAAATAATGCTAAAAATGCCATATTTTATATACTGAACTTATTGCACCAGCCTAAAGTTTCAGCTTGTCAATAGCAGCAATGATCCAGGACTTCATACTTGTCACAGGGGGTCACCATCTTGGAAAGTGTCTGTGACACTCACATGCTCAGTGGGCTCTGAGCAGCTGTTGAGAAGCTAAGCTTAGGGGTCGTCACTAATTATCAAGCAGAAAAGATACTAACTTTGCTGGTTTCTGTGCTGACGTAATAGTTATCTGTATTAATTACTAATCAGCCTTATACTGTGACATTTCTATTCTATGTGTACTGTATATTGTGAGTGGGTCCCTAAGCTCAGTAAGTGACAGCAGCACAGAGCATGTGAATCAGTGAATCAGCAGAAAAGAAGATGGGGAAATACTGGGACATCTTTGAAGACGCATCTAAAGGGCCGTGGTTGCCTTGGGCTAGTACAAAGGCCCAAAACATAATGTACAACATTTCTAGCCTACTTATTAAGTTAAGCTTTAGTTCTCCTTTAAGTGTGCTCACTTGTGTGAGGAGTAAGCAACTCGGTAGTTTTAGTGCCAAAGGTGAAAGTGAGCATGTATACATACGTAATGTATCTTGTATTCTTCCACCTGTTAAACGTTTAGATTAATTTGTCTTTCTCTGGGTTGATCTTTAGGAAGAAAAAAGAGCCAACTGATCCCTCCTTAGTCAAATATAAAGTTAAGCCAATTCAAAAGGAGCTGTATGAATCTGTTACTGTCAAAGGATGTCAACTCAGGTTCGTATGAGCATCTATATATTGTTTAGTTTTCTGCCCAGAATAAGTTGTATCCTCTAACTCACGATTACAATAAATGTCAGGTTTTTTTTTTTTTTTTATTTATAGTCGAAAACCATCACTATTTTCCCAAGACAGACTGAAACTTTTTTTGAAGCTGCACTGTGAAGCACATGAAAGAATGATAACTACTAAGGTAAAGAAGATGTTTTTATTGGTCATTTTATATTTTATGAAGCAGAATCAGTCGTCTGAAGCAGAGGCATTTTATGGAAGCATTGTCAGGGACCCCTTGTCTCGGATCTCTCAAATGAATGCAGATAAAGAAAGTATGGGGCAAAGGGGTTTTACCATTTGTAAACTGTATTTTTCATTTATTGTTTATGCAGGCAAGTTCAGTCACAAAATACCAAATTTCTGTGAAAAACTTTCTGAATTATTTCCCTGAGGAGCCTCCGGATTTTCAGCACTCACCCCCAAACAAAAAAATAAGTGGAAAACCACTTCCAAACAAGCACTTAAGTCGGGTAAGTGGATTGTTACTATTTTTACACTTATTACATGTATCAAACAGGAGGGCCATAACAGGCTAATATTCTGTCCTAGCACAGTACTAGTGTGGACACCAGGGGATGATCTAAATAGGTGGACTACCTTCCAGGCTTCCCCCTCAGTTGTATCTCCATTCCATGGTTATAAATATCATTGCCTGCACTTGAAAAAGCATATGGCTAGTTGGAAGATGGTGAGGTAGGATGAGTGCTTTACAGTCCTACTGGTGTCTGTGAATGTTCTGTGAAGACGCATAATAACTGGAAGGCCAACAAATAATGCCCCCAGCTAAAACAGCCTGGGGAGAACACTGGTATGTGTTTATAATGGAAATAATTGCCTGCATGTGTGTGTAAAAATGTTTTAAAGAACCCCACATTTAAAATATCCATACATTTTGTGGATATGCCTTCATTAGCAAGTGGAACTAAATACATAAATAAAAAACCTAGAGAAACAACTTTCGGTGTTTAAAGGACAAGGAAAGTCTAAAATAGAATAAGGCTAGAAATGCTGTATTTTGTATACTAGACATAAACATGAGCTTATTGTACCACAAAGCGTAATAAAACAAATGATTTATGCTTTCAAAGTTGGCCACAGGGGATGGTCCTCTTGTAACTTTGTTAAACATCTTTGCAAGACCAAGACTGTGCACATGCTCATTGTGATCTGGGCTTCTTACGGATCATCATAAATTATCAAAACAGCACAGGTCAAATAATATCTGCCAGAAGCCGATACAGCAAGACTGATTAATAATCAGAATATACAGACTGCACTGGGTCCTGTGTTGTCATGTAATCTAATGTGGATTTTATAGTTTTTGTATTGTTTAATACAAGCTTTCTACAACTCTGCAGAACCAGTGGCTGCAGCAAAATAATCCTCCAAATAGAATCCCAGTTTTTCTGTTTAAATCTGGCTCCATGATCTTTGTCTCTGCAACTGGAGTTGGAAACATTAAAGGGGATGTAAAGGCAAAAATAAAATCTGATACAAATCTCTACACAGAGAAAAAGCTGCTGGAGTTCTGCAAGGCTGGAAAGTAAGACGGGTTCCCCCCCTTCTGTTCATAAGTATGATTTTCCCTGCACAGCAGTTAGGGACCGTATGACAATTCTTACTCACAGAAGTAAATGAAGGGAGAATTTCACTGCATACAGCCAGGTTTCTTAAAAAAAAAATGGTACGCATTTTTTAATTAAAGTATATTGGAGACAGATTTCTTTTTCCTTAACGAAAGTAAAAATGGGATTTTATTTTTTTGCCTTTACATTCCCTTTAATCTAGGAACTGTGAAAAGGATAGGTGTATATATAATGACTTTCAAAAAGCACTCCATGTCTCTGTAGAATTATAACTGTACAAGTTTTTTTATTTATCAACATCATCACTAACTTTTTCATATTGATATTTAAAGGGCAATGGGTTAGCAAACAAACAAAAACAGATCCAAGCTGCTAAAGAACGAGAGAGAATCTTGAAACAGAAAAAGGAGCTGAAAGCTATGGGTAAGGAAATGTCTGCTAACTTGCACCTATCATATTCTGGCTGAGTATTTGTTTATGTCTTGCACAATTATAAGTAAGATGTCTTAATGCTTTGTCCATCTCGCAATGGACACAATAGCAGCCACACTTGTCTGTCTTGATGACTTAGCTATATGTCATTAAAGATCAAATAATGCCTACTTCATGTATTTCGCCCTGTTTTCCAAATTCCATTTTAAAGCCCTCATTACATTTTGTCTTGGGATCGAATAATATCTGCTGGTCAATGCACACACACAATGCGGATTTCATCCAAAAAATGTTTTTTTGTCTGTGAATTTTTTTGTGAAATCTGCAAAGTGCACAGTGACATACATATGAAATTTCTTCCTGTCTCTACCTACATGGGTAAAGTGTAGGTGGCATTTGCCGTTTCTTTACTAGTGGAGAAAATACCTTGTCTGTCATAACCATGAGGTGCAGTGTACTCTGTTAATACAATAATGTTAGATCTGAATATCTGCTGAAACAGCATCTTTGCTCTCTGAATATTTTATTAGAAATGGAAAAGGCAAGGATGAGAAGAGAACGTGCAGAGGAGGCAAGGTCACGCATACAAGATAAATATATCAAGGAAAGGCAAAAGGAAGAGCTGAAAAAAACAATAGAGGTAGAAAGGTTAAAGAAAAAAGAAGCGAAAGAGAGGATGAAATTGGAAAAAGAGAAGGTAATCCACTCTTTAACTGTATCTACATGCTAAAAATGCTGCTCAAATTTCTTTACAGTTAAAGGAAAACTATACCCTTTGAACAATGTAGGTCTCTATAAAGAGATTTCTCTTACGTCTCAAGGGGGACACATGGAACGATGGGGTTAAGCTCCATCCTCCGGAGGCAGGACACTTTGCAAATTAGTTAAGGGGCGTGCCCGAGTAGGCTCAACCCCCACCCTGTACACTCTAATCAGTTTTTAAGTGTCCTGGTAGGATGGATAGCCATCATGGGATGGATTCTTCAGTCAGCATGAGGCTGACACTCGGTGAGACCTAAAGCAGGGTTACCTGTCTTAAGAGGTTAACCCCCTTCACGGAGAGTGTGCCACTGGGGTCAATAGCCTAGCCATCAGGCTATACCGACCTCCCAGACAAAATCCTGCCCTAGGGGGGTCTAGTACAGACGGTCTGGCCGGTGTCTGGGGTAAGTGGCATATGTACTATTAATGCACTGCCCGAGGCGAACCCTTAATTGCTTCCCCTCCTCTCCCTCCGCCTGCCCCTACCTAGCCTATCTTTTCTGGGCCTCATTACCTTCTCCTAAAGTGCGTAGGATAGCGCATCTACTGGGTAGAGAGATGTTGGTCAGGGGGGAGTGAGGGGTTGGTCGTGCCATCTTGCCGAAAATTCGTTGGACCGCGCTAGGCGTTATCATATCATATGATATAAATGATCTGTTGTTTAAATATTAATTTGGGGGCTAAAGTTGTCCTTTAATTGACAACCGTTCAAACCAATTTTCTTTGCATAACTGTAACAACTGCTAAATTATACTTCATTAGGAAAGGGAGAAACTTCGTGAGGAAAAGAAGAAATATGCAGAACGTCTCAAACTCTGGAGTAAGCCTCGGGACGATATGGAGTGTGATGACCTTAAGGTATCGGTCATTAAAGTTTTTAGATAATTGAAATATTCTAAAATAAACAGCTTCTGACAATACGGCTTTTCTAACTTATAGTAGTTAATTCAATGGGGGGGTTCCCATAGGCTTCTATTGGTATTCGGTAGGTTCAATCTGGCGAAGTAAGCATTCAAAGGATTTTAAAATTTTAAATCCTTTGATCATCGAATATTTGATCTATTCGATAATTCGGTATTCGATGATCGAAGATGCCAAATTTGAATATTCGTTCATCCGAAAAAAACGTACAATCGGTATTCGATCGAACTTCGATCTCTTCACACAAATTTTGTAAATCTGCCACTTATTGTATCTCAGGAGCTTCCTGAACCCACTCCAGTAAAAACAAGGCTTCCTGCAGAATATTTTGGAGATGCCATCATGGTGTTAGAGTTTCTAAATGCATTTGGAGACCTGTTTGATCTAAAGGATGAGTTTCCAGAAGGAATGACATTTGGTAAGATATCATCCATTCATATGGATCCATTCATGCATATCATTCATTTAATGATTCCTGTAGTGAGTAAGTAGTTATAAGCAAATCTTCTGACTGAAACTACCCTGCAATTTAAAGCTGGACAAACCCTCCGTTCCCTTTGGTGTTGTGTGTATCCGTATTTTATAAAATGTGTAATCTGTTTAGCTGAGATGAGATGCTGTTGTAGCAATGATTATGTTTAATTTTTTATGGTCCTAGTCACAAATATTAAATGTTCCTGTTTTTGCAGAAATGCTAGAAGAAGCGTTGGTGGGCAGTGACCCTGAAGGTCCACTTTGTGAACTTCTCTTTTTCTTCATGAGTGCAATCTTTCAGGCCATGGCCGAAGAAGAAGAGGAAGTAGAAAAAGAACAAATAACCGAGACTGAACCCAAAGGTCAGAGGTTTTGCTCAGTCCAAAAAACAAAAAAAAAGAGAAAATTGCTGAACAGAGGCATTAAAATAGATTGACTTACACACTTGAGCATTAAAGGATGTGTTTATTAACATTTGAGCCAAAAATCACCACTGATGTTATCATTTACAGATTTGTCAGAAGCTTTGGATGAAGATGCTGATCCAACAAAATGTGCACTCACAGCTGTGGCCACTTTAGCAGCAGCATGGCCTCAACTGCACCAAGGTAGGTTCCTTTTTGAAAATGTTATTTTATGAAATATATTTTGCTCATTGTATTTTGATGGGCTGAGATAGGGCAATTGTAGCTTATAAAAACACTTCATCTCCATAATTTTATCAGGGAGACTGTCCAGAATTAAGTTTTTCCCCTAAAGGAATGTTATCAGCTTGATTAATTGTGATGTATGCTTGATGCCAGCACTTCTTTTGAGCATATGTGCAGATGATTTTAACATTTAACTATTCTGTCCATGCTTATTCCTCATCTGCACATAGTATTCTCCTTCATAGATTTGTGTTCAAAATCTTTTTATATGTATCTTATTAAAAAACATTCATCCTGCAGTTAAATATGCTTTTTGTAATATCCTGCTGCAGGTTGTCGTCTAAAAGAACTAGATTTGGACAGTTGCACTCTGTCAGAGATCCTGCGGTTACACATTTTGGCATCTGGTGCTGATGCAACTTTTGCCAATGCTAAGTATCGATACCAAAAGCAAGGCGGGTTTGATGCTACAGATGATGCTTGTATGGAACTACGTCTCAGCAATCCTGCCATCCTGAAGAAGCTTTCCACCATATCTGTTTATACTCTGCAACCTGGTGAGAAGATTAACACAAGTATGATAAGAAATTAGTTTAGTGCAACATTTTATGTTTCTATGCAAATGGTTTTGATTAGCCGGTTATGTGTAGATTATCAGTACACAAATCACCAGGATTCTATTTACTTAAAGTGGCTATTTCCAAGCAACTTTTCGATTGCTCTTCATTATTATTTTTTAATAGTTTTTTAATTATTTGCCTTTTTCTTCTTACTCCTTCAAGTGGGGGTGACTAACCCCATCTAAAAAACAAATGCTCTGTAAGGCTACAAATGTATTATTATTGATGCATGTTATTACTCCTTTTTCTGTTCAGACCCTCTCCTAATCATCTTCCAGTCTCTTATTCAAATCAGTGCATAGTTGCTGTGGTAATTTGGACCCTAATTGTAAACTGGAGAACTGCTGTATTAAAAGTAATGTAACTCAAAACACAGATAATGAAAAATGAAATCGAATTGTAAATTATCTCAGAATATCACTGTCTACATCATACTAAAAGTTTACTCAAAGCTGAACAACCCATTTAAAGTATACCTAAGACTAGCTGAGTAATTGAATATTACAGAGAAAGGGCTGTGAAGTGTTGCGCTCAGTGCATGTTTTGTCAATTTGCTTTCTAGTTAAAATAAAACATTAGAAGTATGTTAAGTGCACCACAGTAGAGTCCTGGAATTTGGATAGTGTGCAGAGATTGGGTACAGTTTTGAGCATGAGTTTATTACATTTGCTTAAGCTGTTTAATGTACAACGAGTGCACAAGGCTTCCAATTGCACATTATAGTACTTTATATGCAATCAAGTAGGTTGCAAATTATTGTACATTACTCTGAGCTCTTTTAAAGATATTTTATAGAGGTGTATGCTCAGAATTTTCATGTTGCAACCATACGAAAGAGCCAGAGTAAAGCAAGACAGAAATAAACTGATATTAGCTGCCCAATCCGCAACCTTACAACAAGCTGCCTTTATGGCCTGTGTATTAGGGCCGCACACTGACCTGTCTGATCAAAATCTGCCTGAAGCTGGGCACATGTCCGTCCGTTGGGCAGTTTTTGTAAAGTGGCATTGTGTCAATTTGTTTTGTTACGGTTTGCAGCCCACTTTAATAAGATTAGTGAGCTTGGAGATCTTAACCAAAGAATTTACTATAACAGAAACATGTTAGTGCTCCTTTAACTTTAGAAGTAAAAATGAATGGACCCATATCCAATCTTTTTTCTTAGGTGAGAAGCTGAAAATTCTTCATGCACTATGTGGAAAGCTGCTTACATTAGTCTCCACAAGAGATTACATTGAAGACTATGTGGAAGAGCTGCGGCAAGCAAAACAGGAGTTCAGAGAGCTGAAAGCTGAACAGAATAGAAGAGAACGAGAAGAGGCTGCTGCCAGGTTAGAAAAAATGCCCTATTGCTCTTAGGAAACAAGTCTTCCAGGAACGAGTGTATTTTCTTTGTTTTACTTTAAGAAAGCATACAAAATATAAGTTCTACCAATTACAAACAGACAATTACTTTCTTATCAGGCTTACATTGTAATATAATCACTGAGTATCACACAGAGAAAATCAGGGTATGTTATTTAAGTAATTCAAGTTAGAAATAGGGAGAGTGTAAAATTACTGATTCAGAACATTGCAGCCAGTGCTTATGAGCATACCATCCTAAAAATGTTCTTTGCAAAAGTGTGCCTTTTTAAAATTTAATGCTTGGCTATTAATAGTTTAGCATAAACACTACTAGAAGATGAGAGAGAGATGCACTATTATACATCTATAGTGGTAGCACATTTGTTTTGTTTTTTTATTGAACTAACTTAAATGACTTAGTGGGTGGTAAATACATCTGTATACCTTATAGATGAGATGATATTCCCTGTTCTTCCAAATTAGGATTCGCAAAAGAAAAGAGGATAAGTTAAAGGAACAAGAACAGAAGATGAAAGATAAACAAGACAAGCTTAAAGATGAGGAGAATAAAGGCTTTTCCAAAGATACAGGGTAAGCCGTATTTAAATTCACAAAATTATTTAAGGTGATGGTAAGTTTGATGGTTTTTCTAGGTTTTAGATGCAATGAATAAAAATAGGTATAGCTCCGCACTCACCCAGCCAAAAATAAGCATAATATAGCCCGGTGCTCAGCATAGAGGATCCGGCATCCCTCCAACACTTGAAGTCACTTCAAAAAACACTGGCACTCAAGGCAAATTCCAAGCAGGGTAACCCCTTGCTGTTTTATTGTGAGCGAACGTGCAACGTTTCGGGGCGTACCCCTTTGTTGCTTGACAAAGGGGTACGCCCCGAAACGTTGCACGTTTGCTCACAATAAAATAGCAAGGGGTTACCCTGCTTGGAATTTGCCTTGAGTGCCAGTGTTTTTTGAAGTTTTCTAGGTTTTAGCCAAGAAGTTGCATTGTTACTCATAGTTTGTACTATAATAACACTGCTCTTACATCTGCCCTTAAATACTGAAAAAGGTCCTAATGGGGACCAAACCGTCTGTTGTACATTCTGTGTAATAATATAATAATTTTTTGAAAACGCACTCTGATCTGGATTTTGTACATTGTTGTGGGTGCTGGGTCAAATATTTATGTAAACTTTCACATAGACCCACACTCCAATGTTCCTTGATTCAAAGGATCTTTATTGCATACATCTGTGTATATATTTATTTATTTAGCGAGTTGGCATGTAAGGAAATCGCTAAATGGGATCTCTAAGTAAAATACTTCAATATTTTACTGCAATCATTTTTCCGTTGATTGAGTTGGCACTGCTTTTGTTGCAGAAATGAAGAGCAAGATGAGTTAGACACCAGCTCTGAGAACAAAGATGCTGAGCAAAGGGACCAGGATTCAGCTTCTGAGGATGAAGATGATGTCAGACCAACTGGCAGAAAAGGTTAAAAAAAAAAAAAAAAAGTCCCCAATAGGTTTATGTATTGGAACCTTACCAAAGCAATATCTTCTACTGGATATATGTGTATGGTGGGCTGTGAGGTGACCTATATCGGCAAAAGCCTTGTATATTTCGGTCATCTTGCTTATCAGACAGGATGGAAAATTTTATCAGACACCTTTGTAGGTACCCAAATGTCAGCACATCTTCATACTGAATTGCCAAATAGAGGTAAAATTCTTTTGTATCTACCCGCATATTTGACAATTCAGCTCTTAACGTTTGCAGAGACAACAATTGATCTTTCCCGTGACCATGGCGGCTGTGTGCTCTTCTGCAATCGCTCTGCTTTTCCAGTCACTATTTTTGCAGATAGAAGTATCCAGGGGTAAGACTGTGCAGGGAGGAGGCAGACAAATGGAGGGGGGCAGATGTTGACTTACATCAAGGGGGGGTTCAATTCTCCTTTAAAGGGGAATTCAAACCCCTCCAGGCTGTAACCCCCCTCCCCCCCGGGCTAATGCCCCTAAGTTGCTACACACCCCTCCGTGTAGGTCCCCTCCAGCGAAGTTCATAGGGGGCCATCTTCTCTTCCAACTGCTTCTTCCTGGGTCCTCTTCTCTTCCCATGGCTTCTTCCTGGATCTTGCTCCGTCAGCGGCACATGCGCAGTAGGATGCTGGTACTACTGCGCATGCGCACAAAGTTTAATTGTGAACTTTGTGCACAGTAGTACCAGTGTCCTACTGTGCAAGCGCCACTGAGCGGTTGGAAGAGAAGATGGCCCCCCTCGAACTTTGCTGGAGGGGACCTACACAGAGGGGTAAGTAGTGGGCAATAGCCTAGGGGGGAGGTAGGCCATGGGGGAGGAGGGGGGTCTACGGGGTGTGGGGCAGGGTTAGCACCGGGAGGGTGTTGATTTTAAGGCAGTTTTCTCCTAACTGCCATCAAGCTGAATACAAGTTTCAGAAGGAAGACAACAATAACTGCCATGTTTATTAAAGGGCAAGGAAAGTGTAAAATAGAATAAGGCTAGAAATGCTGTATTTTGTATACTAAACATAAACATGAACTTGCTGCACCACAAGCCTGATCAAACAAATTATTTATGCTTTCAAAGTTGGCCACAGGGGGCTGTCATCTTGTAACTTTGTTATACATCTTTGCAAGACTAGACTACATACACATGCTCAGTGTGGTCTGGGCTTCTTAGGAATCATCATTCATGATCAAAAAACAAAGCTCCTTTAGTTCTGCATGGCTGGTAAGTAAGGCAGGGTTTCCCCCTGCTGTTCATAAGTATGATTGTTTCCCTACCAGAAGTTAGGGACCGTCTGACAAATCCTATCCACGGCACTAAATGAAGGGAGAATTTCACTGCATACGCAGTCAGGTTTCTTATAAAAACGGTACACATTTTTTAATTAAAGTATATTGTAGATAGCTTTATTTTTCATTAAAGAAAGTAAAAATGGGATTTTATTTCTTTGCCTTTCCTTGCCCTTTAAGTATTCATTATTTTTGTAGGAACCAGAGGCCAGAGAGGATTTAAAGATGGGAAAAATAGAAAAGAGAATAATGGCGGACTGGAAAAGAAAGAAGATTTGACTGCTGAGGAGGAAGAGCAGTTGCGGCAGGAGTACATAAAACGCGAACAGGAATTGGTGGAAAAGATCCAGAAAGCCACTGCCTGCACCAACATTTTTCCTCTAGGCAGAGATCGCTGGTACAGGCGCTTCTGGACTTTCTTTTCTGTGCCTGGACTCTTTTTAGAAGAGGATTACTCTAACCTCACTGAGGACCTGCTACAGCCTCAGCTATTTTCTAAACAGGAAACCCCTTACAAGGGCATCACTGGAGTAAACGGCCATGAAGCTACATCTCCACTCCAGGAGAACAAGAAAGAGACTGCAATTCCAAAAGCAATAAACAAGCCAAATCGCTGGTGCTATTACAGTTCTACTGAGCAACTGGACAAACTTATAGAAGCCCTGAACACAAGGGGCCACAGGGAAAGTGCCTTAAAAGATACACTGGTACAGGAAAAAAGCAAGATCTGCCAGAGGCTTGATAGTTTCCCAGTTAATCGCTTCAACATTGCAGGTAAAAGCCAACTGACCCTTTTTCTACATTTTTATAGTTTTTCTGATTTGGTGTAAAGTGTGTTGTGAAATTGTGTGTCTGGGAGACAAGAAGACCTGGTGCATTGTCCTTGGAATTGAGATTGAACTAATAATACAAATGACATCCATCTTTAGATACAATATTTAACTGCAGAATCTAGTTATTTAAAAGTCAACAAGGCTATACAATGTCTTGCCAGCCGTTTTACTGCACTTGTATGCACTCTGTTGTAGTGAGGTCTTGTAAAGGGATGTTGTTTTATTTTGAGGTATTATTTGTAGTACTATATCACTTTGTGCCTTGTAAATAATGAACAATAATGGTGTGTTTTAATGTGTGGGCAGGCATCTCTGTTCATAGTATCAGACTGGCACTGACTCGTGCAAGTCTTGTCTATTCGCCACTGCCTTTGCTATTTCATTTTAGTCTCCCTGCCCCATAAAAGGGCTTTTTTTCCTAGTGCTGTGCTGTTTTCATATGTACCACTAGGTGGCACCTGGCTGCATTTCTGCGAATTTGAGCTAAATTTCACTTGCAGGATGTTGCATACATTTCCAGCGATTGGATAGCCAGCTTTTTGGAAGGGTAATGGCGTGTGAGATGATCCATTACCTCTAACTGTATGCAATATGAAACTGATTCAGAGAGCCTGAACATTGTTTTCCACCCCACCCCCAAAAAAATTGTCTGGCGGCAAAAAAATTGAAAGTCCAGCTGCTTTGCGTATTTATTGCAACGTTTCTGGTGTGGACTCTACTGGCAAAAAAATTGAGCCTGCTTGGTAAAAACAAACAAATAATTGATTCCCACACTTTTACATTGCATTTTGCAGAAACTGGTAGGGCTGTGCAAATAAAGCGTGTTATCCCAGTGACTTCTGAAAAGCGACATACTGGCATGGGCAGGTGGATCCAGGTGATGTTTCCGGGAAAAAGGGCATGGGGTGAACACTGCTGAAGCTAATGGTATATGGGGGGGTTTCAACAGTGTTTTTTAAACTGGCAGAGAGACACTTGAAACCACCAATTCTGCTGAGCAAGTAGTTTCTCACCACCAAAACACATTACAGCATTTTGATCTAAAATACTGCTAGCTAACTATTTTGAATGTGCAATATTTTGGATGTTAGTGCATGGTATAGGTTATTTATTGAGCTTAAGAGGTTTCTTGGTCAGCACCCATAAGTTTCAAATTGCTTAGACTCTGTGCACGTCAATCGACTTCCAACTCCAATCCGCGTAGCATAAATCTCTGTATTGTAGACAGCACCGATCACAAGTTTCTTTTGATAAAATGCCTTTATTGAGACAAAGGCCCTGACCCAGAACACTGGCAACGTTTCAGACCACCATTGGTCTTTTCTCAAGCGAAACTTGTGATTGGTGCTGTCTACAATACAGAGATTTATTTAGTGAGCTTAAAGGGTTGATTCACCTTCAGGTTAACTTTAAGTATATTATAGAATGACCAATTCTAAGCAACCTTTCAATTGGTCTTCATTATTTATTTTTTATCGTTTATGAATTATTTGTCTTCTTCTCCTGACTCTTTCTAGCTTTCAAAGGGTGGTCACTGACACCCTCAAAAAAGAAATCCTCTCTAAAGCTGCACATTTATTGTTATTGCTACTTTTTGTTATTCATCTTTATTTCCTAACCCTATCCTATTAATATTCCATGTTCTCATTCAAATCAGTGCATGGTTGCTAGGGTAAATTGGACCCTAGCAACCAGATTGCTGACACTGCAAACTGGAAAGTTGCTAAATAACTCAAGAACCACAAATAAAAAATGAAAACCAATTACAAATTGTCTCAGAATATCACTCTCTGCATCATACTAAAAGTCAACTCAAAGGTGAACAACCCCTTTAACAGGGCAGTAGCTTCAGTTAACTTGTTTTCCGTGTTTACCACAGTACAAATACCAAAAACCATAGATCTGATGTGATTAAAGGAAAACTATACCCCCAAAATGAATACTTAAGCAACACTTTATATCAAATTAAGTGGCATATTAAAGAATCTTACCAAACTGGTATATATATCTAAGTAAATATTGTCCATCTCTTGCCTTGAGCCACCATTTGGTGATGGTCTGTGTGCTGCCTCAGAGATCACCTGACCAGAAATATTTCAACTCTAACTGTAACAGGAAGAAGTGTGGAAGCAAAAGACACAACTCTGTCTGTTAATTGGCTCATGTGACCTAACTTTATAGTTTGTTTGGTATGTTTGTGTGCACCGTTGAATCATACGATCCCAGGAGCCTGTCCATACTTTTTAAAATGGCTATTTTCTATTTCTGATTACCCAATGGCACATGCTACTAAAAAAGTATATTATTATGAAAATGGTTTGTTTACATGAAGCAGACTTTTACATATGAGTTGTTTTATGCAATATCTTTTTATAGAGACCTACATTGTTTGAGGGGTGGTAAATGGTAAAAAAATATTTGGTGCACAATCCCTATTTGTTGCACTTATGTTGAACAAAGGTTTATATTGCCCCATTAGGACTGCATGCCCCAAATACCTGCTTGTACATTACCTTCATCCAAGCTTTTGATATTATCAGGAAACCAACAAGAAGAAAGCAAGGAACATATGTTCATCTGCACAGGGATACTTTTTAGGACAAGGACACACAAAGCTGCTTGGGAAGATTAGTCGCCTTTTGACAAATCGCTCGATCTTCGGGGGACTAATCTCATTGCCGGCTAGAATATAAATTGTCGGTGTCATGGCATTCAGAACGATTAGTTTTCGGCAGTTGCCTCAAGAGGAAACTTCGGGCGACTTCAGAAACTGAAGCATTCTGACTGCCATCCCGCTGGCGATTTACACTCTAGCTGGCAGGGAGGCAGTTCAGGTCACCCAAAGAAGAAGCAATTTGCAGATGGGCAACTAATCACCCCAAGTAGCTTTGTGTGCCCATGCCCTTTTGGAATTCTGTATGGCAGCCACATGCTAACGTTATAGGCATGAAATACCTGGGGTTTGCATAGTAGCCCTTTGAAAGCGATATTTCATCCCCTGGCAATAAATAATTTCAGGTCAGGAAAGAAACTTTGAAGTAGTAATATTGAAAAGCCTCCTAACAGCTCATAACAACTGCAGCTATGCTTAAAGGAGTATTTGCCATGGGTCTGGCATGTGCTGCCCTTCAAGCTGTTCTGACAAAAGGCTGCAAGCTCAAATGTTCAAACATAGGACATTCCATCAACGCATGTGGTGCAGAGAACATCTTCATTGGTTTGTCTCATCAATATATTGCAAGTGTATTTGTTGCTGCAACCCATGGATCATTTATTAGATAATATTTGAGTGTGCATTGCCACCGCGTTTCCTATATGCTAGTAGTTTGTATGCTGAATGCTAACCTTATTTAGTCAATGATAGAAGGAATCTTCTAAAAGTTGTGGGGGGCCCTTTAAGTCATAGTAAAATTGATTGTTTGAATTTTATATAATGTAGTCCAGATGGGTAAAGCATTCCCATATTTGCTTAATAAATATTGGTGCAAGAAAAGATCACATAAGAAACGTTGTTGCTTTTTTTCAGATAACACTCCACCAACATTAGAATCTAAGCCTGGTCGTGGAAAGTCTCTCAATGCATCTGAGAGTTTACCGGTATCTGGCGAGAAACAGCTTGAGCTTAGACTCTGTGACCTCATTCTGGACATTGAAGACAGAATTTATCAGGGAACCTTGGGTGCCGTCAAGGTATTCATTTACTTTGCAAATTCTGTAGCCAATTCAAAAAATGTAAAATCTAATTTATTTAATGGATATAGATAAAATAAAAATGATTACTCTCTCATTCTTTGAGTAGGTACCAGACAGGCAATTATGGCGGGCAGCTCTTGAAAAAAACACGTACGAAATTCTGAATGACGAAGCAAGGGAAAATGGTTTGACAAAACCTATAAACCATGAAGTGGAGGAAATGGAAATTGACATAAAACAGAGCGCTAAAGATAGGTATAGACATTATATTGCTTTAAAACCAAAAAAATACATATTACACTGTATTATTGCTGTATAAAGAGATTATCATAAATCTGTGCATCACACCTTTAATTCTAGGAAATCACAAGTTACTCTGTGCATTTTTTTGGTGATATACCAAAGTAGGGTTGGTTCTACTATTGTATAGCTGCATGATGTCTTTTGACTTTTTATAAATCTGCGCACCCCTCCAAGCCCAGATTCAGGATGGGTGAATAGGCAGATCTCTGAGCATGTTGGAAACTCATAAAGTGGGCTAAATTGGCCAAAAAAAATAGTCACATGGTGCTTCATTGTAAATACTTTAGTAGTATTTCGTTTTATAATTACGATTGTGCTGTTTGCAATATAATTGGAAACTTTCCTGTGTACATGTTTAGTGGATCGGTTGGGCCTGTAATATTTGTGACATGGTTATTTTCAGGCTTCTGGGGTTGAAAAATGATACTCCTAGTGCTACATCCACAAGTACCAACACACCCCAACCAGTGAATAATGCTGTGCGATATCTAGCACGTGCACTTCATCAGATCGAGCAGGGAGTAGAACGCAAATATCTAAAGGCTCCTCTTGGTAAGTATATCTGACAAATTCACATGTTCTTTTCTGTCTATGTGAGTTGTCTACTCCATAAGAAATCTTAATCTGTGTAGAGCTATGTAGAAAATTCTGTCTCTTTAAATAATTTGTGTAAGTTCTATGGTCAACAAACACCACTCACCAAGGTGATATTTAAGTATATTTAATGCGTATAAATGCGTTACAAAAGATACATACAAATTATCATATATTTAGCCAGTCAAATACTCTGACAGCCTACCAAAATGATTACTAAAATGTATGTATATATTATGTTGCATAAAATCTGTGTATATCTGTATTGTGTGAGAGTCATTGTGTGTGTGTGTGTGCATGTGCTGTGTGAGAGAGAGAGAGAGAGAGAGAGAGACCAAACTTCCGCTTGTCCAGGGATATATTCAAGCAACTGTGGGATACACCTCCCCCAGCCCACCCATAAGACATTCCATATGTTTTCTGAAACCTGATCACATTCCAGACTTAAGGAACAATCAATGTATTATGGGAATGGATGTGTGAAGGATGTGTGGATGGCAAGTCATAAGTGCACCAATGAAACATATTCTAACTTAATCAATACGGGAGTATAAGACATTTTACATTAACCAATATTTAACAAGCTATTTCTGCTTAGATCATTGCTTACTTGTACATTCCATGTAACCTCTCTGCAGCATGCCTTATAGCACTCCCACTTTTAATTGTTACAACTTCTCTACGATTGGTCTGAACATGGGCCTGCTGTGTGGGCTGGCATGATCACACTGGTAGATAAGTTTTTACTTTATTCTATATAGGAGATGCCGAGGATACTAAAAAAGATGCAAAATCGGACAAAAAGAAGAAAGATGACAAAAAGAAGAAAGATGAAGACCAAAACAGTGAGAAAGATGGTAAGTATTAATGGATTTGACAAGAAAAGATGCTGTTTGTACATGACGTAGTCATTTCTTTTCATTTTCTGTCAGGCCTTGTTCTATTATTGTTAGTGTTAATATTTTGGATCTCTTGTTATGGTTTTGTTGGTGCCCTTGCACCTTTATGAGTCTACTCCTTTGATTTCTGTAGTTCCTTGCATTTGTTCATTTGTGGACAACTGGAAGCTCTCCAGATATGGAGATGTTGAACTATGATTCCTAGCATTCTATATGCTGGGATTGCTATGTCAACATCTGAAGCACTGCAAACCACCCAGTGAGGGTAAAAAGGGTTTACTTGCAGACTTAGGGCAATAGATTGACAGTATGGTAACATATTGATCGGTTTGACAACTGTAGAGTTAGCTGGATATAGTGGGATACCATCTCATTACTGGTCCTCATTTGTAACTCCATGATATATATGTGAGCATTCTACCTCTCCCCTCACTCTCATTCATTTACAGTAAATAAAGACAGGGTTGTTAAGTGGAAGCAGTGGCAGTCACGCACTTTCTTTTATTTTGTTTTTTCACACTCGTATGTTACAAGCAGTTAGTATTCTTGGTATTGAAAAAGTTCAGCAGGTAATGTCAACACTGCCTGTCTGTGGATAAAAATGAAATAAAACACATAAAGATATAACTTTGCATGTCAGAATTGGAGTTTTCTGTATTTCTTTTACATTTATTTTGTCTGGGTAGTCAATTGGGCTATGTTTCCCTGTCAGATTGTGGGAAAGCAGCAAGTCCAGTTATCCCATATCTCACCATATTTAGGCATTGTTCTGTTACTCAGGGCAGAGAGATATTCCATACGCTTTACTTCCTCAACCTTGTTCCTTAATTCCCTCTCGTTTGTTTCCATTTCTGACATAGTAACTGCCTGGTTCTTTAGTTTCCTGGCTTCTATTGTGTAGGTATGCATGGGTTTCCCCAGGAGGAGTGTCCATGGGTCTTTTTGTACTGTGGTCCGTAGGACTTTTTGTGGGAGTCCCGCCACCATCTCCCAATGGGGTGTAATCTTGGGGAAATTCCACAGAATATGGGAAAGTGACCCTACCTGCCGGCAGGCCCGCCAGCACCTATATGACACTGAAGGGTATATTCTATGCAATTTCTCTGGTGTATAATAATAATTTAGTAGGATTTTGTAAATCTTATCTTTGTATTTAACACATACCGAGGATTTCTTGGCATTTTCCCAGATACCTTCCCAGTTCTTATAACTCAACTCTGTGGAGAACTCTTCCCAATATGTCATATATCTGTACCTAGGGAAATTCTCCACAGATAGTTGTATCAATATACCATAAATATTGGATATGGCCTGTTTTTGACCTGGCCCTTTGTGGCATATCTGTTCAAATGGGACAAGTGCCTGTTCTGAATGTGGTCTCATATATATTCTTAAATAGGTATTGATATAAAGGGATATCATCCTGTTCTGATTTTTGGGGTACATTTATAAAAGAGTGAAGTTCCGCCACTAGAGGAAAATTCCACCGCTCCATTCATTTCTTTGGGATTTTGAAAGGCCTATTTATCAATGGGTGAAGTGAAAGTTCACCCTTTGATAAATACACCTTTAAAAATCCCATAGAAATTAATGGAGAGTGGTGGAATTTCCCCCCTAGTGGCAGAACTTCACTCTTAACTTCACTCTTAACTTCACTTTTTGATAAATATACCCCTTTGTTTTAAGAGGTAATAAGTCCAGAGGTTTCTGATTTACCTTATCCCACATATCCCATATTTGATATAGCTTTGGGTGACTGGGTGACTCCGTTTCTTTATAAAGTCTAGCTCCCACCCCGGGGGGAACTCTGGATTTCCCAGTATTCCTCTCATGGGGCAAGGTTGGGATTGTAATTTGTGGTGGGCTTGGACTTGTTTCCATATATTTTTTGGTGAAGTCTACTGCATGTAGTATGCGAGTCTCCCCTTCTCCTATTTTCCCTGGGCCCCAAATCAAATCCGACACATTATGCTCTCCAAAATTGTCTTTTAAAATGTCTTGTAAAATGTCGTCTGTACGATGAAAATATATACAACATTTTAGAAAATTGTCAGACTTACGAGACATTCAAAGATGGTAACATCTGCCTTTGTGAACTTGTGCCGTTTGTACGACATTTTACAAATTTGTTGACCGACACTTCTGGGTTACTTATTTTACCTACACTTTTGTGAATCCCCCCCGTCTAGTTTTTTTGTGATCTGAATTCCCAGATATTTAATTGAGTCCGTCTTGAAGGTATAGCTAAAATTTAGTTTTAGGGTTTTTAGCTTATGTTGCGGGAGGTTTAGTGGGAGGGCTTCAGTTTTGTGTGCATTGATCTTATAGCCTGCTAGGACACTGTATTCTTGAAGTGTTTTGTGTAGGTTTGGTAGGGAAGTCGCTTACATTTACCAGTGGAGAGCAACAGTACATTATATTTTAATTACTTCAAAACATTTTCCTTTTTTTATTACTGTTCCTTTAAGGGCATAGTTCACCTTAAAAGTTTTCAAATAATATTGCCTTCTTTTTTGTTTGTCTCCCTCTTATGTTTCCCAGTAGTCTTTCATCAAGCCTGGTTGCAAACTCTAAATTATTTGTTCTATAATTTGATACATGACCCTCTGGCATTTCTCTGCAGCACCTGAAAGAGGTCTACCCCTTTAAAGGACAAGGAAAAGCAAAAAAAATTAAATCCCATTTTACTTTCTTTAATGAAAAATAAATCTATCTCCAAATGTGTACCGTTTTTATAAGAAACCTGACTGTATGCAGTGAAATTCTTCTCCCTTCATTTACTGCTGTTTATAGGAATTGTCAGACAGTCCCTAACTGCTGGGAAACAATCATACTTATGAACAGCAGGGGAAGCCCCTGCCTTACTTACGAGCCATGCAGAACTACAGTAGCTTGCAGTTGGTGACTGTGTAGAGATTTGTATTGGATTTTATTTTTGCCTTTACATCACCTTTAATGTTTCCAACTCCAGCTGAAGGGACAAAGATCATGGAGCCAGATTTAAACAGATACAGTAAATTGGGATTATTTTTGGGGGATTATTTTGCTGCAGCCACTGGTTGTAGAAATTTTGTAGAAATTAAACAATACAAAAACTATAAAATCCACATTAGATGACATGACAACACAGGACCCAGTGCAGTCTGTATATTCTGATTATTAATTCGTCTTGCTGTATTGGCTTCTGTCAGATATTATTTGACTTGCTTTGTTTTGTTAATTTATGATGATCCTTAAGCAGCCTGGGCCACAATGAGCATGTGCACAGTCTTGGTCTTGCAAAGATGTTGAACAAAGTTACAAGAGGACCGTCCCCTGTGCCCAACATTGAAAGCCTAAATCATTTGTTTGATTAGGCTTTGTGGTGCAGTAAATTTATGTTTAGCATACAAAATACAGCATTTCTAGCCTTATTCTATTTTAGACTTTCCTTGTCCTTGCAAATCATTGCTTACTATCACATGCAATTTGAGCCTTGTTTATCACAAGTCCTCAGCCGGCTGTCACACCCAACAGCACTGTTATTAGATCTCTCTTTCCAAGAAGACCCGTGTAATTCGTTTTACTGGTGCTCTTAATTTGCTCTGTGAGGACCCTCAACTGCTGCTGCTGCAGCTGTGCTGAGTCACTAGTTGCTTTGGAAATTGTCTCTTGATTCTGTTTCAATCCCCTAGACATCTTGCACAACAATACCATGTTGTTTATCGTAACATTAATTGCTTGTGTTGAACTTCGTTTAAATTGCAGATGAATATGTCAGCCCACAAACATTGCACTAATAAACTGAAATAATAAATGAAAGTTAATTTGTCTGCATCTGTGTTTCCCTATTCCTAAATAATTATACACAAGTGACTTATGAATTGTTCAAAATATGCAGTCTTCATTTGTCAGCTAAAATTAGGATGAAAAATACCACTAGCCTGCAACATCTATTTTCATGGAACTGAAAAGTGTTAATTAGAAAACATTTCTCCCCTTTTTGTAGATGTGAGTGAGAGTGGTCGTGTCCAGAGGACAGTATTAGACCGCTGGAGAGAGTCGTTGTTGTCATCTGGGAGCTTATCTCAAATATTCCTTCATTTATCCACTCTGGATCGTAGCATTTTGTGGTCCCGCTCTATTCTCAATGCACGCTGCAAGGTGTGCCGTAAGAAAGGAGATGGAGAAAGCATGGTGCTATGTGATGGCTGTGACAGAGGACACCATATCTACTGTGTTAGGCCCAAACTTAAAGTAAGTTCAGCTGAGAGCATATTTAACATTGTGGATTCTGTTTAAAAGTTACACTTGCTTTTTTTATTCTCAGATATGTGGGCCAATAGTAATTCAGAACCTTTACTCTTCTTCAATTCTCTCCCAGCCCTTCCTAAGGCCATCCACAAAATTACTGAGGTGGTGAATGAGCATAAATACTCCCTGAGCTGACACCCACAATCCCATTATTTTCAAGGTTGCCCATAATTTAAGAAAAAGACATTTCTCTTACATCTTTGTGGGAAACTTCCCCTCTGCAAAGCGGTTATTATCCCGGAACAAGCTGGCTAGGCACAGCAGAGTGGGGCTGTCCAGGACTGGACAGGGAGGCACTATGTGCTTGGCACTAGCTTTGTCAAGCAATACCCATTTCCTAAGCAATTTACGGAAAAGTGGAGCATGCCCCCAGTAGTGGATGCTCCAGTATCTAGGCTTTCTAAGGCTACATCCCTTCCTGTCCCAGACGCCTCAGCGTTCAAGGACATGACTGACAAGAGACTTGAGGGATTCCTAAAAGCAATATTCTCGGCAGCTGGATCAGCCCTACTTCCAATCCTGGCATCAGCCTAGGTTAGTCGGGCCATTGAAGCTTGGACCAACTCACTGCTCCAGATTACAAGAGATGACAACTCTCCGTTTTCACTCCTACTTTCGTTAATTTCTGAGGCCAATGCCTTTGTAGGGGAAGCCGTGTTAGACACGGCAAAGCTTGTTGCTCCTCAGTCCTTTCAGTTGCGGCCCGTAGATTGTTGTGGCTAAAAATGTGGTTGGCTGACCCCAGTTCCAAAAAATCCCTGGTGTCCATTCCGTTCAAGACTGTTTGGAGACGAATTAGAGAAAATCATACCCCAGGCTACGGGAGGTAAAAATACACTTCTACCACAGAACAAACTGAAGCCTAACTTCACCCCCCAAAAAATGGCTCCTTTTGGACACGAAACTTCCGTACATTCAAAGGTAACTCACCCTCACGTTCCTAAAGGCATCAGTTTTCCAACAAGGGCAAATCCCCTTGGCAATCACGTAAGTCACAACGGAAGCCATCGGGGTATAGGCATACCTCTTCCTGACTACAGCATGAAATACATTGATACCTGAAGTTGGGAGGCAGACTTAGTTTTTTCGCAGAAACTTGGGCTCGTCATACCACCGACACCTAGGTACTCCAAGTCATCACTTCAGGATATGAACTCGAATTCAAAAGTCTCCCACCACGACATTTCTTCATGTCAAGGCTTCCCTTGCAAAAACACAAGAAGAAAGCATTCCTAGTAATTATTCAGTCCCTGGCAGATTCCAGAGTAATAATCCCAGTTCCGCCTTCCCAACGTTTCCACAGGTTCTAGTCAAACCTATTTATAGTTCCCAGCGAGACTGCTCATTTCGGCCAGTGTTGGACCTCAAGTGACTGAACAAATGGGTCGTCTACCAGTGTTTCAAGATGGAATCCCTCCACTACGTCATTCGGGCCATGGAACCTGGGGAATCCTGACATCCTTAGACCTCAAGGATGCCTACCTTCACAACCCAATTGCCGTACAGCAGCAGTTTCTCAGATTCGCCTTTCAGAACCAACATTTTCAGTTTGTCTCCCTACCTTTGGGTCTGTCCTCTGCACCGAGGATTTTTACGAAGGTCCTGTCTATCATGGCAGCACTTCTCCGTGTCCGTGGTTTGTCTATCACTCCGTATTTAGACAACCTCCTCATCAAGGCCCGCTCTCCAGAAGTGGCCGAACGTCGCCTTCAGTTAACCATCCAAACCCTTCAAGAGTTCGGCTGGACCATAAATTTCCAGAAGTCCTCGCTCCTACCCAGTCAGAGGATGACATTTCTAGGCCTAATTTTCGACGCGAGACAACAGAAGGTGTTTTTGCCGGAGGAAAAACAATGCAAACTGCAATCATCCATACAGCACCACAAGACACCACAGAGGCAAACAGTGCAAACTTGTATGAGAGTGCTAGGCCTCATGGTGTCTGCATTCGAAGCACTACCCTTTGCACAGTTTCATCTCCGTCCTCTTCAGAAAGTGATCCTACTCAGCTGGCGTAAGCTGTCCCTCCAACAGCAGATCTCCCTGTCAAGCACCAGACAGTCATTCAGGTGGTGGCTCCAGCCCAACTGCCTAACTCAGGGAAAGACCTTCTCCGAGCCAGATTAGCAAATAGTCACAACATATGCCAGCCTCCTAGGCTGGGGAGCAACTTTCCAGGGAAGAACAGCACAAGGCATGTGGTCCCCAGAAGAATCGCAACTCCTGATCAACCTACTGGAGATCAGAGCAATTCGTTTAGTGCTTCAGCATTGGAGGGACCTTCTTCAGCACAAATCCATGCGCATCCAGAGAGACTGCCACCGCCGTCGCATATATCCATCGACAGGGCGGCACTCAGAGCAAGACAGCATACCAAGAGATAATTCCCATCCTAGAGTGGGCAGAAAACAACATCCTACCTGTCCGCCATCCACATTTCCGGAGGCGGTCTTTCTGAGCAGACACCGGATAGATCCAGGCAAGTGGGAACTTCACCAGGAAGTTTTTCAGCTTCTGGTAGACAAAGTTGATCTGATGGCCAGCAGGTACAACCGAAAGGTTCCCAAATTTTTCCGCAAGGTGCCGAGACCCCCTGGCGGAGGGGATAGATGCTATGACGATCCCATTTCCAATTGTCATGCGTCTTCCCTCCTCTTCCCATGCTCCCCCAAGTACTCAAAAAGATACGAAGAGAGACAACCACAGTCATATTAGTCGCCCCGTGCTGGCCCAGGAGATCTTGGTACGCAGACCTACTGGCTCTCTCACTGGAACCACCAATACCACTACCTGTGCAGGATGACCTTCTGTGCCAGGGTTCCCTTTCAGCATCAACACCCAGGACTGTTTGTCTTAATGGGATGGCTTTTGAGGCCTCCATCCTAAAGGAAATGGGGTTTTCAGAGGAGGTTATTCAGACCATGATTAAGGCTCGAAAACCATCCACTTCCGGGATCTATCATGGATTTCAGGGACTGCCATATTCCGACAATGCTAGAGTTTCTCCAGGATGGTCTTGCCAAAGGACTCTGGCTGGGATCACTAAAGTCTCAGATGTCGGCACTCTCTATCCTTTTTCAGACACGCCTAGCCCTCCTGGAGGACATTTGTACTTTCCTTCAAGGAGTCTCTAGAGTGGCACCTCCGCTTCATCACTCGGTTCCTCCATGGGACCTGAACCTCGTCCTTATTGCATTACTGGAGCCCCCGTTCGAGCCCCTGGACTCGGTGGACCTCTGGGCCCTCATGTGGAAGACCATATTTCGAGTGGCGATTGCCTCCATTAGACGTGTATCAGAACTGGGGGCGCAGTCATACTCTACTCCATTCCTAATCTTCCAGGAAGACCGAGCAGTTCTACTTACCATACAAAGAGAGACCAAAGTGGTCTCTTCCTTTCAAATCGAGGCAGAGATCATCCTTCCTTCATTTTGCAATAGTCCACACAATGATAAGGAAGCCAAGCTTCATCGATTTGAAGTGGTAAGGGCATCTACGTTTCCTGAACCAGACACTTCAGAAAGACAGATACCTTGTTCGTGCTCCCTTCTGGAGCTCGAAAGTGTCTTCCAGCCCCCAAAGCCATGCTTGCCCGTTGGATCAAGGAAACAATCAAACGGTCCTACTTGGTGCAAAAGAGGACGCCTCCTCTAACTCTCCGGGCCCGCTCTACCCGAGCAATAGGAGTATTACGTAAGGGGGACACAGGATTCTAACCCCCCCCCCCCACCACCACCGGAACTCTTTCCAGTTTAGTGCTTCATTCATATTGTGGAATAGCGTAGTTCTTACTGTTATTTCCGTTGACTTCTTGGTTAAATAAACTGAATAAAGTTAATAGTTGAGCAAGGGGTAAAAGGGGAAAGGGAGGAGCTACTACAGATTTTGCTTCAGTGCCCTGCCTCCTGATGGGAGGGGCCCTTTACCCCACTGTTCCTGTATCCCCCTTACGACTAAGTACATAAATCTTATTTCGAAACAGCATGTTTGAGAGCCAGATTATGATAAACTGATGTCATACAGTAAAGTCTATGTTGCCTAGCAGCAGACTGGGGGACATAAAACACATCAGTTTGGACAGCCCTGTTCTATAATGTACTAAAGTTGAACGTTTAGTAACTAAATAATTTTTTGGTCTAATTGCATGTTTTACTGTGTGAAGTTTACCAATATTAAAATATTTAGATTCAGTCAATTAAATTATTTCAAAACACCCTTTAAAACGTGATTTCTTACAGTATGTTCCAGAAGGAGACTGGTTTTGTCCAGAGTGTCATCCCAAACAACGCTCCCATAGGTTGCCATCCAGACACAGATATTCAATGGATAGCGATGTGGAAGAAGAGGAAGAACTCAACGAAGATCAGGAAGATGAGGAAGAAGAGGAACAAGAAGACAGTGAATCTGAAAATGAGGAGGAAGATGAAATGTCTGAAGAAGAAGAAAGGTGCATTCTTCACTCATAATAATTTGTAGCATAATAAAGTTTTAACGTCATTTTCTCCCACTTGTCTCTGGCTAATACAGAGCCAGACTTTTGGCACAGGAGTTTGAGAAGGAAATACTCGATCCTGAGCCAGGCTTTTGGCACAGGAGTTGGAGGAAGGGCGTATACAATCCTGAACCAGACTGTTGGCACAAAAGTTGGAGGGAGTACACAACAACACTTTTGACAGGTTTATTATAATGTAACAGGATAATTCTATTTGTTATGAGAAGCCAAACTGGCATGAACTACATTCTAACCAGTGCTCTTTCATAGTTTTGCTTTTCTTTGATCGTTCTAGTAGTGTTCTGTTAAATCTTTACAGTCTGTATACAGTAGCATTCTCATCTGCCAAAGATAATTTGTCAACCTCATTCTGGCAGATCTAGAAGAACTCTAGCATGCTTTTGTATTGGGCGCCAGAGAAAAATACTGATTGGCATTTTGTTTTCTTTGAAGGCCCCCAAAAAGAGGGAGAGCTAAAGTGCAATTGCCTTTGAAGACGAGAGGTGGAAAAGCAGCTGGCAAACCAGGCCCCAAGCCAAAAACAGGGAAGCAAAGCACACCCAAAAATGCACAGCCTGTTCAAAAAGGTAGTGGCCGAGGAAGAAAAGCACGTTCTGCACCCTCTCTCGAACCTACATCCCGCCTCTCTGCTTTTGATTCCCCAGCCTATGCAGTTTCCCCCAATTCTTCCCTTGTAGAGCTGGTTACTGTAAATGGCAGAGGACGAGGAAGGGGCAGAGGAAGAGGTAGAGGGAGAGGACGATTGCAGAAATCTGCAGATAACACTCCAGCAAGCAGTCCATTTGCTTTCCGTCCGTTTAGTTTAGATTCCAATGAGCCAACGCCACCTGGAAGAAGGCCACGGTCACAGAGTTTATTACCATCTCAGAATGAGTCCAAAGGAAGAGGCAAAAAGAGATTATCTGGAGGTAAGCTTGGTAGCATACTACATGTAATGAAAAATCTGATCCAAGTCTTCTGAATTACGATTAAGGTCTTGAGGGAAATCTGGAGTTGTAGCCCAGGACTGCCAGACTAAAAAAGATGGTTGTTGCCACAAACCATAGTTTTAACTACATCATCCTAAACCTTTTGTAAAGGGATTGTTCACCTTTAAATTAACTTTATTACTTTGGTCTGGAGGTCACTTGTTCAACCCATGTCTCCATTAAAAGAATTTATAAATATATGGTTCGCACTTCAAAAACAAAAATGTTGTTGAACGTTTCTAATTTTTTTGTTGATTAAAAGAGGAGGTACTGTAGTTGCTCTGGTGATAGATCCTGTGTTGGTTGGAAGTACAAATACTGTAAACTGCGTCTGGTACAGAAGATGCCAATACATTTAACTTTTTTCCCCTTAAGATACTTCTTCATTGGCACAAGGAAACCGGAGGAGCTCAGGAAGGCATCATGGTGTACATGAATTATCAGCTTGTGAGCAGCTGGTTGTAGAGCTGGTGAGGCATGACGACAGCTGGCCATTCATGAGACTGGTGTCTAAAACTCAGGTATGTTGAAGATGATACTTCATGTGGCTTGTCATTCATTAGGGATTTCCTGTGTGGGCTCCTATTTTCATTCATTTAATGGGTGGGAGGAGGTGAGGTAGCTTTTAACACAAAATCTGTCATTCTAGGTTCCAGATTACTTTGATATCATCCAGAAACCTATTGCCTTGAATCTAATCCGTGAAAAAGTGAACAAATGTGAATATAAATGTGCATGTAAGTACCTGCAACACGTGGGACTTTGTTTTGGGTTTTTTTTTCTTTTATGCTGCTGCATTTAACCAATTTCTGTTTTGTGCCTGGGATACCTCAGTAAGATGCTTCTATGTTTGTAATTTTCAGTTCAACTAAATGTCATATATTGTTCTCTATGTACACCGATGTCTGTTCTTTTGCCATAGAACTTTTATACATAAACACATGTAGGGCAGCTCTGTGCAATTACAGCAGTATATAGTACGTTTATATAGATTATTGCACGTAAATAAAAATTTAAAGGGGGACTATCACAAATTTTAATTTAATGTAAGGTTCTGCATACTGATACAAAACTTTAAGTACAGTCCATTAATAATTCTGTACCGTGAAATAATCTAGTTTATCGTCTGTATTCCTCTCTCAGCATTTGATTCTGTTAATTCTCTCTTCATGCAGGAGTTGGGTGTCATATAATCATTGACAGTTAGAGCCAATATATCTTATAGGGGGGCTTTTCCCTAGAAGATGTGTTAGAGCTCACTGTATTAAAGTCAACAGAAATCTTGTCTCTCTACATGCAGGATTTGTGCAAAAGGCTGTTATTTTGTTAGATTTTCTTTGTATTGGAATCAGTTATTTGAGTGAGCTCTTTATAAATGATGATGCTCATATAAAATCTTCATTTTCGCAATATTTCCCCTTTAAGGTAAAATTTCTTTGGGGGGGGGTGCAAAATTTTAGGCACCCCAATGATTATCATCACTTACCTAATACTTCCTGTGCTGTAGCTCCTGCAGAAAACTGCATTGGCCTGGAGTGTTTTAGTGGAAGCTCATTTGCCAAGACCAGAGCTTAGAAAATATAGAAGAAGTCAAAGAAGATGGTAATGAGGAGCTTCTCAGAACTACACAGGACTTTTGCAGTTTTTAGCAAAGGACCGCAGGCCCGAGGTATCGGGTAAATGATTATAATCACTGGGGAGGGAGTTGCCTACATTTTAGCACTTTCCAGTGATTATACCTTTAGTTCTTCTTTATTTAAAACATCAATTTAAACAAATGTCCAAACCGCTTTGAAACCTAACCTATAAATGTTTAATTGGTGCTTCTTAAACACCTTTTTTTCCTACTCCAAACATAATTATATCAACTAATATCTGGCTCAGTACTGAATCCTTCACAACAAATACGGCAGAACACTGTACTGCATTAGAATTTGCATAATAACATTTGAAAGAAATGTAAAATGTTTTTCAATTATATATTTGTTTATTTCCAGCTGAGTTCATAGATGATGTCCAGTTGATGTTTTCCAACTGTTTTGAATACAACCACCACAACAGCAATGAAGCCAAAGCGGCAATCCGCCTTCAGTCTTTCTTCGTCACTGAGGCTCAGAAGCTGGGACTACAAGTCTCTCATAACAGAGCTTCTGCCATCACACCTCCCTCCAAAAGATCCCGCCTTTAAACTTTCTATCCTTTTATAAAGAATGCAAGACAAGGGACCAAGAGTGGCAGTCCCCCACCTCTTCTCTCTCCTGGATACAAGGGACGCAGCCTGCTGAACTGGTTTGCAAAAGCAATAAACGCAGCCATCATCAAAAGTAACGACAAGCACTGAATCATTATTTTCAGCACTCAGGGGAAAGCAGCTTTTATGACTGCTGCACCAGGTTCATTCCATGTACACATATTTTATACAAGTATATATGTATATCAGATTAATGTTAGACTGTTCTACAACATTCCTGTATTGGCTCTTTTCAAGGTGAGCGGTTTTAGACCCATAGCCGTGCTACTGTGTCTGAGACCTCCCGCTGTTCTGAGATTCTAGTTACCAATTACTGACAAGATGTTCTGATTAATTTTCTATTTTTCTAGTTACCCTGTTGGAATATTTACAGTTGAATTGATGGGGAAGTAACAGCGACCCTATAGTTTCTGGCCAGCCAACACTACTTGAGTGAAATAAAGTGGGTATATTTTTTGGCGATGGACTGTAAAAGAGAGTATTTCAGAATTTCTTACCTAGATATTTATTTAGAATTCCATAAAAATATGCAAATGTTTTTGTGGCTTTTTTTTTTTTTTGTATTTATGACCTTTTGTACTTGGAAGTATACCACTCGTGATATAAATTTGATATTGTTCCTACCAGGTCCTAAAGACTTGGGATTTGAGCCTTCTGTTTTCATGGAATTGACCTTTGGGGGCGTTTCAACTAGATATGCAGTTACTTAAAACACAGGAATTGCTGTTATTTGTTATTTTTGTGCGGGTTCCAGTGTAAAAGAACAAATAAAAGTTTCCTTTTCCAAATCCTCTGCCTATGCCATGTTAATTCTAGTGTGGCTTTACACATTTTAGGATAGGTGTCGCCCTGTAAGATGCTTTGTAAGTGCTTTGTCTCCACTTGGGATATAATTCTGAAAACCGGGTAGTGTCACTGTCTAATACTAGTGGGCTTATTTATAAACAGTGGCCAGTAACCCACAGCAACCAATCAGTTAGCCTTTTTTTCAGCCAGCTTTAGGGAGAATTGAAGTTAAAATCTGCTTGGCTGTTAGTGGTTAGCGCACAGGTGCAGAGTCGCCCAGTGTTTAACAACTAAACTAAGTCTCTTATTACATAACCACCAATGATCTACCCATTTTGGGTTTGGTAAGATTATTTTATAGGGCAACTATTATGATCTAAATGATATGTTGTTTAAGTATCAAACTAAAGGTATAGTCTTTTTTTTTTTTTTTTTTTTTTTAAAGACCCAGATTCATAAATCCAAACTTGCAGATAGAGCCAGCCTTTCAGGCTTGTTTGATCTTATCAGTGCAACATGATTTCTGAGGGGTAGAACATGGAAAGTAATAAAATGTAATAAACTAGAGTGGGCAAAGTCTGCAGAACAAGTAATGGCCTCTTATAACAAAAGGTATTTATACTCTTCAAAGTAGGTAATACATAAAGAGGAACTATCATAATTATTTTTATAATACGGATAATATAAAGTGTAGACAAACATTTTGACAATGTAAAACTTTTATAACATTTTGCACCATTACAAAGGTATGGCAAATTATTGATGAAGCCTCCCATCTGTCACTATCCAGAATCTCTGGCTCCCTGACTGGTGTCGGTGATTGATAAAGGTTTCAGTGACTGAGCAGAGTGAAAGCTGATTTAAGCTTAATTAGGCACATTCTAATACTAACCTCCTTCCTCCTATCCTAAGTGTTAATTTCCAACACTTCCAGGAAAAAAACCACAGACCACCACTTTACTGGGAGGGAATATTGTGCTGCCTCTTGGACTAAAGAAAAGGAACATTTCTGGTAAGCTAAATTTTTTATTTTCTTTATGTCCTACAGGCAGCACAGAACAATTGGGAAACCGAGATAGGGATAATTATTTTTCTGCGAAAGCTGACTGCAGTGGCGTAACTACTCTCCGGTGGTCTGATGTGCGCACTGGAGTGGTGCTGGCGTGCTCACTGTAAATTCTCCTCCTGCTGCCCATGATAATTATAACACCTCCAGTGGTCCCCAAGGGGGTGTGGGCCCAGGTACGATTGCACCCATGCTAGTTAAGCCGCTGCTCACAATGCTGCTCTACAGATGTCTTTAATGTGAACTTGAGATCTTGGCCAACTAGTAGAAACAGCCTTAGTAGAATGGGCCTTCAAATTAACCAGAGGTTCCTTCTCCCTGGACTCCTGTGATGCTGAAGAGATGATATTTTTTACTCAAGTTGCAATCATGTGTCTCCTCTTTCCACCAAACAATGAAAAGATGGTCAGAATTTCTGAATATCTTTGATCTCTCATAGACTGATAAACATCTGTGCACATCCAGATTTGGAAGATTACACTCGCTTCCATGATCGGCAGCAAAGAATGGTAAAATAATCTGCAAGTTTATATTTTCCCATGAAGGAGCCTTTGGTCTGAAACAAAACAAGGCTTTTAGAATTACTCTGTCAAGATAAAACCTAGTTTATGGGACCCCTGCTGCAAATGCCTGAAGCTTGCCATTTCTGAGGTAATAGCCACCAGAAAAGCTGTTTTCCAAGACAAATGCCTAATTGAAATAGATTCCACATTCTCAAATGGTGATCCACATAAAACCGTGGGTTATCCCTGGTCGTCCCAGCATCCATCTCTTCTTCCAAAGACTTAAGCTGGCCATAGACATGCAGATAATTAGGCTATACTGGACAAATTAACTTCTGTTCTAATCTTCTGATCTGCAACTAACCATTCAGATTAAGTAGTAAAGGGAGCAAACCATACAATGCTTGGGCCATTAATTGACAGGCAGCAATAGTAGGAAAGTTACAGTTGTGCTCATAAGTCTATATACCCTGGCAGAATTTATGATTTCTTAACCATTTTTCAGAGAATATGAATGATACGTGGTTGGCTGAAGCCATTTATTGTCAAACAACTGTGTTTACTCTTTTTAAATTATAATCACTACACAAACTACCCAAATGACCCTGATCAAAAGTTTACATTCCCCGGTTCTTAAAGGGGTTGTACACCTTCAAACAACTAGTTGTTTTCAGATAGATCACCAGAAATAATTTACTGTCTATTTTCTATTTGTAACTGTTTTTCTAATATTGAATTGTAAAGTGTCATTTTTCACCTTCTAAAGCAGCTCTGGGAGGGGGGGGGTCACCGACCCCCTCAACTGTTCTAAACTGATACATTTAATGGATACATTTCTTATCTTTGTCCCTGCTGAGCAGAATCTCTGGGTTTCATTACAGGCAGCTGTTAGAATTGATACAATAGTTGCTAATACTCCAGAGATGGTGCTGTTAAATGTATAAATTAAATGTTGCAAAATTGTATCAGTTTAGAGTCTGCACATTAATTACTGAGCTGCCAGACTCAAACACCAGAGACACCAACATTCAACTTTAAACTTAGATTTTGGAAAAACAATAAAAGATAAATAATGGAAAGTAATTGTAAAAAGTCTTTATTTCTGGAGAACAATCTGAAAACCGCTGAACAGAAAAAAGTGTTTGGAAGGTGAACAACCCCCTTAATACCATGTATTGACCCCTTTAACATGAATGACAGCTTGAAGTATTTTGTGGTAGTTGTGGATGAGGCTCTTTATCTTCTCAGACGGTAAAGCTGCCCATTCTTCCTGGCAAAAAGCCTCCAGTTCCTGTAAATTCTTGGGCTGTCTTGTATGAACTGCACGTTTGAGATCTCCCCAGAGTGGCTCAATGATATTGAGGTCAGGAGACTGAGATGGCCACTCCAGAACCTTCACTTTATTTTGCTGTAGCCAATGACAGGTCGACTTGGCCTTGTGTTTTGGATCATTGTCATGTTGGAATGTCCAAGTACGTCCCATGCGCAGCTTCCAGGCTGATGAGTGTAAATTTTCCTCCAGTATTTTTTGTATTTCACCTGAAGTTATTTGTAGGTTCTTCCTTGCATCCTGAACAATTCTCCTGGCAGTTGTGGCTGAAATTTTAGTTGCTCTACCTGAACGTGGTTTGGTTTCAACAGAATCCCTTATTTTTCACTGCTTAATTAGAGTTTGAACACTGCTAATTTGCATTCTCAATTCCTTTGATATTTTCCTTGATCCCTTTCCTGTTTTATAGAGTTCAACTACCTTTTCCCACAGATCCTTTGACAATTATTTTGTTTTCCCCATGACTTAGAATCCAAAAAACATCAGATCAGCACTGGATAAAAGATGCAAGGGTCTGTCAGGAGTCCAGAAAGTCACTGACCTTTTATACACACCCACTAAATACAAACAAACAGATCACAGGTGAAGATGGTTACCTTTAATAGCCATTCTAACCCTTTTGTGTCAAGTTGTGTACGTGTTATCAGGCCAAATCACCAAGGTATGTAAACTTTTGATCAGGGTCATTTGGGTAGTTTGTGTAGTGATTATGATTTAAAAAGAGTAAACACAGTTGTTTTATAATAAATGTGAAAGAGACGTTTTTGTGTTAAAATTCATGTTCTCTGAAAAATGGTTAAGAAATCATAAATTCTGCCAGGGTATATAAATGTATGAGTGCAACTGTATATAAGAAGGCCCATATTTTTTTCAGAAAAAGGTGGCAACCCTACGAGTGCTCCTTCTAGTACAGTTCCTGGCAATACTATGTTACTCAGACACCGGGTACTCAGCCTCCAAGGTCCCAGTCGTATTCACTCTCCTTTGCTTAAGTCAAATAACTGTTTTCTGGTTAAAAAAAATTTTTTTTTTTTTTTTACCGGAATTTTTCTCAATTTATTATACACCAACCCTGAAAATAGCTCGAAAATACACCATCTAAAATCTGTCGAGGTGATGTCAAAGGCAAAGGTCCCTTGAACTATTTGAAGATGTTAAAAGCCTTTATGATGTTTGAGTTTTTTCTGTGGTTTACTCTTGAAAACTCTTTCAAGCTTTTTCCCATGCAAAACTCAATCAATTCAAGTCTGTGGGGATGTTAACCCCCGACTTCACTGATTCTGGTTTTTTTGCTGTGAGTTCATTCCAGGTCTGAAAAAGCTCACATAGCTCTAAAATTTGACCTTTGATAAATAACCCCCTAAATGTTTGTATCTGTTCATCATGCACCTACAAATAAGTTGTTCCACTATTCATGGACATCCTGAATGATTTCCAACCCAGTTTCTCTCCCTGATTAACTACTGAGCCCATTGTATAATACAAAGCTCATTTGTTCCAATAGTCCTAAACCCAACTTGATGAGGTGGCTGCCCCTTGCCAGCACATAAGTTATTTATATCAATGGACCTCTGACGCAAAGACATAGCAGTGAAGGGTAATGCATGAGTAGCAGCTCTGGGCACTGTCAGCTCAGGACAACAAAATTCTCATCCATACAGGTCCGGGGTCCCCAACTTTTTTACCCGTGAGTCACATTCAAAAATAAAAACAGTTGGAGAGCAACACAGGCATGCAAAATGTTCCTGGTGGTGCCAAATATGGGCTGTAATTGGCTATTTAGTAGCTCTTATGTGGACTGGCAGCCTACAGTTGGCTCTGATTGGCAGTGCGCCTGGTTTTTATGCAAATAAAAGATGACTCCTGGAATTGAAAAATAAGCACCTGCTTTGAGGCCACTGAGAGCAACATCCAAGGGGTATTTCTTTATGGGAATAAAGAGGATCAAAGGAAAAGGAAAGGCTAAAATTAAGTAAGCTTTATCAGAAAGGTCTATATAAATACACCTTCAGAGTAATGTTGCTCTGAGTCCTCTGTCAAAATCGAAAAACACTCAATTTCTTTCCTTCTATTAGTTATGGTAAAGCATTCTGAAGATTAAATATAGTTTCATATCTTACGCTATTGTGGCTAATCTATTGGCAATGAAATGCTTTGGTAGCTTTCCTTCTCCTTTAATAATGGAAGAATAGAATATAGTAAGTGTATATAAAAGACTAGGAGAATAAAGAAGTTAAGTGAGGAGAGGAGGAATAATAGTTTGGAAAGTGGGCCCACGGCCAAAGTTTTTCTGGTGGGCCTATTGCAACCCAGTCTGGCCAGCTTTACACTCACTTTCACCTGATTCATTAAGAATTCCACTACTTCATGATACATTTTACAAAGGGACTGAGTTTTTCCTTGATTGCAGATATTTTTGCATAGAATTTGTATGTAATAAAAAAAAGTTTGGTATAGAGACCTTAAATGTAATATCTCAGAGCCCCCCTTACAGAGAACACAGGGCTACAGATGCCTGTAAATGGTATTGCTGTTCTCCAGTTAAGTGATTTAGGGAGGGCCTTGTGTCTTTCTGTGAATCGTCCTTATGAACAGAAGAGTTCGGGAGAAGTAGCAGTTGGTAACATAGACAGCTACAAGATCAGTGGCTGATGGTCGTCAGTTAAAGGAGAACTTACAACTAAAACACTGCAGGGTTTTAATTTTGGGCAAACCCTAGTAAAGAACATCCTAAAGGTGGCCATAGACGCACAGATAATATTGTACGAAACAAATTTTCGTACGATATTCGGTGCGTGTATGGTGGGAAATGAGCCGACCGACATCGTCAGAGGATTAAGATATCGGTCGGCTGGTTGATCGGACTGGACGGAAAATTTTGATCGGATGCCTTTGAAAGCTCCCTGAATATCGGCCATTGTTATTGCTGAATCGTCAGATACAAGTAGAATTCTATTGTTTCTACCCGTTTATCTGACGATTCAGCTCTACACGTGTGTGTTGAAACGAACGATGTTTCTTGGAAAGATCTTTTCCGAGAAAGATCGTAATTGTTACGTCTATGGCCAGCTTTACATTGCGTTCTGGGATTGTGCACATCTTCCATAAAATTTGCACCCACCAAGAGTACTTTACGCGTGCCTGTCCAGAGCCACAGTAACAGAAAGTGTGGTCTTAACTGTTTGCTCTCTTTTAAGGGAATGGCAGAATGTACCGTGCAGATATTACATATGCAAAACCTTAGTTATGTGCCAATATACAGAGCATTGTTCCTTCTAATTCCTTCTCGTCTATGAGCACAAAACAATTCTTTTGTGCGCACATTTTATACTTGTGTGTGCATTTTAAACGTGTGTGTGCTCAGTTCAGAATTAATACACAAAATTCTTATGCACACCACAATTTGTTGTGTGCACTGGCCTAAAATATGTGAGTGCACTGCTTAGACCAGGGGTCCCCAACCTTTTTTGCTCGTGAGCCACATTTCAGTTTAAAAAAGAGTTGGAGAGCAACACAAGCATGAATAAGTCCATGTGGATGTCAAATAAGAGGTTTGATTGGCTTTTTGGTAGCCCCTATATGGACTGGCAGCCTACAGGAGAGAATGTTTGGCAGGACATCTGTTTTTTATGCAACCAAAACTTGCCTCTAAGCCAGTAATTCAAAAATAAGCACCTGCTTTGAGGCCACTGGGAGCAACATCCAAGGGGTTGGAGAGCAACATGTTGCTCGCGAGCTACTGGTTGGGGATCACTGGCTTAGAGGGAACATTGATAGAGAGTATACTAAAAACACCTCATGCATAAAAACAACCCACTTATAGTTCTGCGGACAGACAAGACATTCACCCATTCCTTAATGCTGGGTACCAGGGCCATTGCTTTGGGACCTTAAAGGGGAAGGGGACAGATGCATGGTTTGCGAAGTGATCATTTCAATTCATTTGCCATTTGAACAATATAGCAGTGTGCAGCTCACAGTTATATAATCCTGTTACCATCATGGTGTGAATAGAGCCCACAAGCCTATGTATATAGCTGTACAGCTGAGGTGTAGCTACTGCAAGTCAGTGGTACAAAAACACTGGGCCCCACTGACTGAAGGAGATGTTTGTTTCGTGGTGGGAAGAGGAAGGCCGTGGAGAGGCCCATTTAAAGGGGAATCATTGAGCAGAAGCCTCTTGCATATCCTTTTGGCAGCTTTTTTCCCTAGGAAGTTCTTGTTTCTAGGTATCCCAAGGTTTATAATGTAATGTTCCATCCCGGCTTTACTAGTGTCTATTGCAGCAGACTCTGGCAAAGGTGAAATCTTTTTTATAACATTTGGGCATGTGCCTGGGACCTGGCACCAGAGCAGTTAAATCCTTGTAGTGTTAGTGCAGCTGTCAGTTCAGAGTGTGTGTGTGGTATGAGCAAGCGCAAGGCATTCAGTGACTGACTCTCTACCCTCCCCTCCTCTTCATCCCAGTTCTCTTCCCCAGTCTTTCTTCTTGCAGCATTCATCCATTGACTCCTCTTCCTCTGTTCCTCTCTCATAAACCCACGTGTGTGCGGACTCTGCCTACGCTTTCCTCTCACTCACTGAATCTTCCCTTTTGTGGACCTTTCTGCTTGCCAGTTGTCAGTCACAGTAACCCCTCCTTATTGTCTGGATCACTTGCCAAGCTTGGAAATCAAGGCAACCCCCCCCCCCCCCGGATATAACGCTCTTCTAACACAAGGCAAAGCATGGTAAGAAACTTAAAATTGCCTTTATTCTTTTCTGCCTGTTTGTCTTTTCCTAATATAATCCCGACAAGGGGTTGTATCACAGGGAGGACTTTCTATAGAGTTTACTAGTGTAAAATTCTTATATTATGTTTTGTGATGTAATAATGAACTTCTAGATTTCATCATCCATGGAAGTATATTCATATTACAGACTAGCAGTTGATATGTCATTTAATTCATAATGATTCTGTGCTTTACCCAAGGGTGTTAGAAAACTTCACTGTACTTGGAACTGTCTCTCTTAAAGCTGCCAGTGACGGGCAGTGCCGATGTGCCACCATTGCATGTGCTCATTTTTGACATAGTTAAGTTAGTGAGTAACTTTTGGGTTGTATATCTCAGCACCACTAGAGCTTTCCAGAGCGTTTTCTTATATGGTATAAATATCCTCTACTATTATTATTATCTTCTCAAATGCATGGCTGGTTTTATGAGTGAGGGGTGGGGGCTCAGGGCCCCTAAGCTACAAGTTGTCCTTGGCAAAAATATAAAAGTCAAATCAATTTCTCTAAGAAATTTTTTTTTAAAAAAAGATATACATAAAAAATGATCAGCCTGGAACCCTCCGCTTGTTGTTGAACTAGGATTCTCAGCAGCCTATACCTGAAGACAGCCAATGGGGTTCTGGGAGTTGTAGTTTATCAGAATCTCATGCGTCACAATTTGGGCATGCCTGGTCTCTCCAGCTGGGGGCCTATCTACTGTAACTCCAAATTTGGTATTCATGAATTTAGACTTTTGCATTTGCAATAAAAAGACCAGAAAAAAAATTGTTTTTCTCTGAACGAAACTGGCTTTTTAAGAAAAGCATTCACTATATAAAGCACTAAAATGTGCCTGTGTTTTGTGATACTGCTGTAAGCGCTCCAGGACAGAACAAGCAAGGAGGATAACAGAAGAACATAGCAAGGGAGTGTTCCCCCGGCTGAATTATTTCACAGGACACCTTAAAAGGCCAAGAAATAAGGGATAATCTTGCACTGAGCTCACATATGATGTAAAACCAGAACTGCTCTGCTTCTCACCTACATTCTATAAAACACCCATGATTCAAAGTGAGATCCAGCTCAGAAAGTCATGTACACTGCTAATGAGAGTCAAAGAAGGAATCTGAACTTAAATAATCAGGCTCCTGTGTTGTAATAGGTTTTTTCACGCTCTCTTATACTCCAATACAGATTCAGGGCAAGATTCCTGTGGGCATTGGTTGAAAAACAATGGGCCTCATTCATTGCAGAAAATATTTGGGGTCCCAGCCTTCCCTAGATACTGACATTGAAATGATATCGGCTGAAGTAATGGTATTGTGTATATTTATTATGTTAATAATAACAAGAAAAAGTTTTGTATATCATCAGAATGGGACAGTCCAGAATCTCTACAGGGATATGCAGTTTCACTACTCCTAACTGGGAGCAAATAAACATTCACAGTAAATTTCATCCTAAGACTAAGCCCCCAAAGCCATAGAACCCCACCTCTGCCTGCCAGTATTTGCCATATTATGCTATGTGAAATATTATGTCTGAAGAAGTAGATGAGCAGGTTGTCCATTTGGGATCCACAGGTATGGCAGGTTTATACCAAAAAGTTGAGCCAGGTTCTTGTGTGTGGTGGGTCAAACTTCAAGCAGGGCCCCTTGATTTTTAGGATGGTGTTAATCCCTCATCTACAGTGGCTGATCCTACCCATGTATAAATCATCAGAGGGAAATCAGAATGTGGGTCATAAAGTAGTAGGAGACTTTAATCTGGATTACATAGTTAATTTGGGTTTGAAAAAAGACCAACGTCCATCAGGTTCAACCCTTCCAGTGCATTCATAGATATCGTTTGTTGCCATGGACAGCACCCTGTATACAATCTCCACTCAGGTGCACCGCAAGAAAAAATACATCCACAAAAATGACCAGCAACACCGGGAATGTTCATTGCATGTGCAACTGTCATGATGTTTTGGTCCCCATTAGGACTTTCCACAAAGCAAACAAATCCACAATGATACAAAATTTATATACCCACCTCTCATAAGTGTGATAAATTACCACTGTTTTTATAAAACATTGAAAATGTATAGTATATATACTATTTTTAAAATAATCTCATGTGCAAAGAGTGACATACTGTATTAGAATATTCAGATGTTTGTATATGTTACCCAATTATAAGTATATAGCATAAATAATGAAGCAAAAAGTGACCACATAGACTGTTCATATGTTATCATAATATCCTACCTACCTAAAGTTTAAAATGTAAATCCTAATCACATATCAATATACAAAAAACAGTTGTACATGTATTTCTCTAGGGGTTGCCATCTTCTGCTGCTCCGTACTCCAGGCAGGGGGTGGGGAGGGTTAGTGGTAACGTCACTGGGGGCGGGGGAAGGACAGGTTGGGTGAGGCTGTGGCATGGCGATCAGTGATTGGCTAATCACCACATCAATCTCAGCTAGTCCTGCCTGGTTTTCCTTATTTAGAAAACTGGGCAGGCAGTTTTTGACCCTGGTAGCCCTCCCAAAAACTGGGCTGTTCAAATAAAAACCAGACAGGTGGCAACCCTATCCCCCCGTATAATATTACTTAAATATATCATGATATATGTCATATCAACCAATACTGTATGATTGTATGACACATAGGCCATAATTCACTAAAGCGCAAAACGTCGAACGCTAGCGTTAATTCGCCAGCGTGACGTCAATTCTTTACTTCGCAAATTCACTAACACTGACTCTACACCGATGTAGATAGACTTGCGCAACTTCGCACCCTTACGCCAGGTGAAGTTATGCACTGACGAAGGATCGTAATTACGCAAATTCAAAAATCTTACTGAACTTTAGCACTTACGTTAGACTTTACTTCACCAGGTCAGACCTGGCGAACAAATGGTAGCGCTACTTCGCTAACGTTCACCGCCCTGAGCGCAAATTCGCATTTTTGTGAATTTGCGTAGCGCTGGCGAAAATTCGCCTGGCGAAGTGCGGCGAACACTAGCGATACCAACGCTAGCGAATTTTCGGATCTTAGTAAATTTGCCCCTTAATATCTATTATCGCAATGCTAAAAATCAATTAAACTGCAAATGTGCATTCAAACCTCTGGGTACCACACAGTCCAGATTATAGGGGCAAAAGGCCTCTCTTTGTAGCAGTAAATAATTTGCATCACCGCCCCTAGCGGGGTTTTGAATGTGATCAATTGACACTTAAAAGATGTAACTGAATGCTTAGGCTGTAGCCAATGTTGAGCCAACGGATTTTTTTATATGTCATTCCTGGAGTCTTACTTGGTTTTAAGTTCCAGAGCCACCCTAATGGAGGCACAGTGCATACTGATCCATTCCTTAAGCGGTCTATAAGTTTTTCCACCAAAGGCAAGTCTGCAGGGACATTTTATGATATGCACTACATTACTAGACGTACAGGTCAATTTATGCCTAATGTTATAAGCTTTTCCACTATAGGGATGAAATCATTTTTCTCCTGTTATTAACGTACTGCATATTATGCAATTGCCATATTGAAATACCCTTAAACTTAATCGTCATCTTCTTCGGAGAAAAATTCTTGTGAGTATATTTGTTTACCGGGTCCGTCTGTGTCAATATCTTCTTCAAGCTTTTATTTAATTTGTATCCAAATGTAATTCCATCACTCACCAATTTTGTGTAACTGGACTCCAGCTGTCACTCCCAGTTATAGGTGTAATTCAGTAACATATGGTTGATGGTTGCCCAGAACTTCAGACCCAGCCTTTTGACTCCCAGTTATATATACATTACATTTGACTACTAAGAATTATGTTTATACAGTGAATTTATTACCCCTCTAATATCCAGGCCTGGATTTGAGGAAAGGCCAGGGTGGCAGGATTTTAGGGGGCAGCATGCTGCCCAGCGACACCCACATTGGTTCAGAAACATTGGGGATACACAGGAGATACAATAGTTTTTAAAATTTCCCATGTGCCAATCCCCATTGCTCCAGTCCTGATGATGAAAATTTGTGAATAAAAAGCAGTGTATGGGAGCGACGAATGGCAGTGGGCCTAGTAGCACCCGCTATGTAAATCCAGCCCCGCTAATATCCTCATATTTTGCAACAGGGAGTATTTTATTTATAATAATACAATAATGAGTCATGTGACAGAAATTACATCACTAAGAACTGTTTATGAGGATTTAATTTACAGGATATTGATGGCTCTTGAATAAAGTACCCTTATTGTACAATATAAGGATATGATAAGTCACAAAGGAATTCCATGATCATATAAAATATAATACAGGTCATAGAACTCAGAGGTTACTTCTAATATCCTCATATTTTCCAACAAGGGGTACTTTATTTATTATAATAAACAAGTTTTAGTGAGTCCTGTGACTACAATGACAACACTACTCACCGTTTATAACTGATGACATCACTACTCAGCATTTAAAAGGATATCATTTACAGGATATTCATGGCTTTTGTGCATTATATATCAGTAATACACTGCAGCCAGTGTGTTCACCCCAGGGGAATATCCAGTTTATTCAATGGTCCCTGTGTCTTGGAGAATTTATTTTTAAACATCTACTTGTGAATACAGTGTGTATTAAATAGCATTGAGACCCATGCATTCCTTCCATTGACTGCACTTGTATGCGATGCCTTACTGTTATAAAGTGCAGTTGGAAGTATTTTGGTAAGAATTCATTCTAGGTATTTGCATACAAATACACAAGTGAATCTGTATTGTTGCAGCCAAATATAATGAAGCTCACCAGTAGAAACATGGTATAGGGGTGGACATGTTATTTGCAAACTATGGACTTATTAACTACAGTATATCAGCCATGAAGCATATATATTTTATACATTTGGTCAGACAACACTACTCAGAACCTTACCACTTAACTAGGACATATGGAACATGTCATGCGCAGGCTTATGATGGCATGTCTATAGTCTGATTTAAGGGATTCTGTCATGGCAAAACACATTTTTTCTTTCAAAATGCATCAATTATTAGCGCTGCAATATAGGTCAAGGGAGGGCACTCCTAATTTTTAGAACATGGAGAGAGGTGCAAAAAGAACCCAAACTGACTCCCCACAGAGTCAAAACAATGAACACTCTTACAAATATTGGGTTTGCACACTCAAAAACTAATGATACACTTAGAATTAGCCCCAACGTTTTGGCGTAATATCTTTTGTCATGGGCTAATTCTCATTGCTGTCAAGTGTATCCGCTACTTGTAGGTTCTTTTCTGCCTAGGTTCACGCATATTGTGGTATGTATATTCATGCTGATAATGTTCTATGTACACGCTGTTTGTAAGCAAATATGACAGTTTTTTTTATGTGCTATTCTTCATTGCAAATTTATATAAAGTATTTTTTCTTTAATTTCATACCACTTGTATGGTGTATCATTACTTTTTTAGTGTGCAAACCCAATATTTGGCAGAGTTATTAGTGCTGCCCCAGAAGAATACTACACTGAAATCATTTTTCAAAAGAGCAAACGTTTTTTTTTATTGATTTTTTATTGATGTGTGGTCTTCTTCTCCTCGTCTGAAAAAACATATACAGTGGTGTGAAAAACTATTTGCCCCCTTCCTGATTTCTTATTCTTTTGCATGTTTGTCACACTTAAATGTTTCTGCTCATCAAAAACTGTTAACTATTAGTCAAAGATAACATAATTGAACACAAAATGCAGTTTTTAAATGAAGGTTTACGTTATTAAGGGAGAAAAAAAACTCCAAATCTACATGTGTGAAAAAGTGATTGCCCCCCTTGTTAAAAATAACTAAGAACAAAAGTAATTGAGATCTATCAGTCTGGTAAAGGTTATAAAGCCATTTCTAAAGCTTTGGGACTCCAGCGAACCACAGTGAGAGCCATTATCCACAAATGGCAAAAACATGGAACAGTGGTGAACCTTCCCAGGAGTGGCCGGCCGACCAAAATTACCCCAAGAGCGCAGAGACAACTCATCCGAGAGGCCACAAAAGACCCCAGGACAACATCTAAAGAACTGCAGGCCTCACTTGCCTCAATTAAGGTCAGTGTTCACGACTCCACCATAAGAAAGAGACTGGGCAAAAACGGCCTGCATGGCAGATTTCCAAGGTGCAAACCACTTTTAAGCAAAAAGAACATTAAGGCTCGTCTCAATTTTGCTAAAAAACATCTCAATGATTGCCAAGACTTTTGGGAAAATACCTTGTGGACCGACGAGACAAAAGTTGAACTTTTTGGAAGGTGCGCGTCCCGTTACATCTGGCGTAAAAGTAACACAGCATTTCAGAAAAAGAACATCATACCAACAGCAAAATATGGTGGTGGTAGTGTGATGGTCTGGGGTTGTTTTGCTGCTTCAGGACCTGGAAGGCTTGCTGTGATAGATGGAACCATGAATTCTACTGTCTACCAAAAAATCCTGAAGGAGAATGTCCGGCCATCTGTTCGTCAACTCAAGCTGAAGAGATCTTGGGTGCTGCAGCAGGACAATGACCCAAAACACACCAGCAAATCCACCTCTGAATGGCTGAAGAAAAACAAAATGAAGACTTTGGAGTGGCCTAGTCAAAGTCCTGACCTGAATCCTATTGAGATGTTGTGGCATGACCTTAAAAAGGTGGTTCATGTTAGAAAACCCTCAAATAAAGCTGAATTACAACAATTCTGCAAAGATGAGTGGGCCAAAATTCCTCCAGAGCGCTGTAAAAGACTCGTTGCAAGTTATCGCAAACGCTTGATTGCAGTTATTGCTGCTAAGGGTGGCCCAACAAGTTATTAGGTTCAGGGGGCAATTACTTTTTCACACAGGTTTGGATTTCTTTTCTCCCTAAATAATAAAAACCCTCATTTAAAAACTGCATTTTGTGTTTACTTTTGTTTACTTGTGTTATCTTTGACTAATAGTTAAATGTGTTTGATGATCAGAAACATTTTGTGTGACAAACATGCAAAAGAATAAGAAATCAGGAAGGGGGCAAATAGTTTTTCACACCACTGTACGTGGCCCCTGTAATGCTGCAAGGCTGTACAAATGGTATATTTGCCCTGTCTAAGCCATCTCATTACTTTGGTAAATTCCATTCAGGAGCCATGAAGCAAAAACATTGTTAAACAGAACCACAATTTATAGGAATCTTTCAAAGGGGATAGAATAAAATATGCCAAAATAAACCAATCGTATCTGTACCTTTTCCCCTTTCCATAAAAGTAGCAAGCTAAACAATGGTGAAGGGGTGCATTATGCCTGCAATATTATTGTCCTATGACTAACAGTGTCGATATGCTAGCTACGAGTTACAGTTAATCCAGCGAGATATAAAGCTGTTCTGAATAGCAAGTAAGTCATTCTCTGAAAGAATATCTATGTACAGAATTATTTAGCAAACTGCCAGCGAGCTGTCTGTTCATTGCTGGCTAAACTGACCATGAGTGCAATGTGTATGTTGAGCTATCAACATTCATTTGCATTCTTATTAAAATCTAATACAGCCATTATATGCTGTCTGTGAGAGTAAGATCTAAAGGAAGTAGGTCATTTCCATCAAGTATGGAAACCATGAACGATGAACTAAGTATAACAATGCAATATATATATAATTAAGGATGATAATATTTTGAGCTCAAGATACAACATTTTAGGCTATAGAGATTCATGAAATACAATCATCCTGTTATGGTATTCTAAGAGTATCCACAAACAGCACATTATTACTACCCCCAAATTTCCTATCCTGATTGACATTCAGATCTGTCCCATTTTGGGAACCCAGTCCCATAAATTGGGAACCTCTGTTGTAAAGGCGACTATGAAGATTTTCATTTATCCAGGTCATGGTATATCTAATATAAGTAATATAAGTAATTTTAAAACAACTGGACTTGCTGAGTAACGTTTCATTACTCATCCAAGCAGCTTCTTCAGTTCAACTTGTAAAGGTTTTATAACACAAAGGACCATTGTGAGGCAGTAGTGGCTTAGGTAAAACTAGAACTGTATGCTGAGTCCATAACATATATAAGAATATTTCTGTATCCCAGAGTACAGTTTATTCACCATCTGTCAATAGTTGCAACCTCCAACACGTGTCTACCTCCTTGCCCATCATCATTAACATATCAACCCACTAAAAATGTAGTAGGGCCGACATGAACCATATAATTGGTAGAGAGCAAATCTTTAACCTGTGTTCTTCACCTTTATAAATGGGTCAGTATTGATATATTGCACATTGTGACTTTTCTTGAAAATGACAATATGCTTTTTAGTCTAGTGCAGCCTGTTCATAACATGTTTACTTACTGTTGACAGGCTTCTGGTGTAACTGTAAACGATGAAGTCATAAAGGTATTCAATGAAATGAAGGTGAGGAAGTCTTCCACACCAGAAGAGATCAAGAAGAGGAAGAAAGCAGTCCTGTTTTGTCTCAGTCCAGATAAGAAGGAAATAATAGTGGAAGAAACCAAGCAGATATTGGTTGGTGACATTGGTGAGGCAGTTCAAGACCCCTACAAGACCTTTGTCAACCTTCTACCACTCGATGACTGTCGGTATGGACTGTATGATGCAACGTATGAGACCAAAGAATCCAAGAAGGAGGACCTTGTCTTCATCTTCTGGTATATTTTTTTAAAGGGTGCAGTTGATTAGAATTATGGGATTTTCCAACACTCAAATCTTTTTCTTGAGGGGTTTTCATCTTTACAGTGATGGGTAAGATTGGGGGTATATGTTTTATTGCTGTTATTCAGAATGGGACTGGTCTCCCAGAGTGTAGAGTATCTCCAGAGGGTCCAAGTCCTAGTGAGCAACAGCCAATGATCATTCCCATTAGCCCTTATTTTCAATATAAAATTATATAACACCTATAAATACAGGGAAAGTCAATTACTTTCACTTTTCATTCTGTATTTCCTAGATGTCAGTGCACTCGCCACATTCCCCCTCCTACTCACCATCTATAATTGTGTAGCTTGTGCATGAGCACTGGGTATTCCATTTTGGCAGAATTTTGGGGTGAGACAAAACTTGCCTTATGGTGCCTGCCCACTGTCTGCCTGTTTTGCTTCATTAACATGACAGAAAAGGATTTGGAATTATATATAGGGTGACAGGTTCCCTTTAAAATGCCAATAAGCTCTAGAAAATATGCAGAGCTCTTGGCACACTGTGTGGATTGCTTTATACTGACATGAAAGGTAGTGAAGTGCCATGGATTGTCATGATTATGGCGTGCATTTGCTGAGTAACAGAACCAATGTAAGGCAACCTGCAGGGCATTCCATTTAGTTCAATGGAAAATAATCTGCTGCTACTTGATTGCCTTTCATTTAGCTTTGTTCCTTATTTTTTTGTTTGTTTATAAGTCTTTGCTTATTTGATATACCAGCTGAAGCTCATAGTCTCACAACACATTCTGAGATGGATAACAAACGTTAAATTATGTTTTTCTGATTATCCAGAATGCTTGGGACCTGAGGCTTTCCAGATAACAGATCTTTCCTTAATTTGGATCTTCATACCTTAAGTCTACTAGAAAATCATGGAAACATTAAATAAACCCAATTGGCTGATTTTTCTTCAAATAAGGATTAATTATGTCTTAGTACAAGCTACTGTTTTATTATTACACTGAAAAAGTATATCATTTTTAAAAATTGGGATTATTTGGATAAAATGGAGCCTATGGAAGACAGTATTCCCGTAATTAGGAACTTTCTGGATAATGTGTTCCGGATAACAGATCCCATACCTGTATTATATACCATAATTGTATTATATACCATAATGGATAATTTTTATAAGTCTTATCCCGATAGAAACAATTTTCAGGCAAGAATCAAATGAGAATTATTAGTGATGGTGTTTTGGGGGACAGTTAGATACCATGTACTGGTATGGGATCCCTTATAGAGAAACCCATGATCCAGAAAGCTCCAAATTATGGGAAGGCCGACTCTCGTAGACTCCAGTAAGAAAGGCTGAAAAAAAGAATTGTGACTGCACCAAGCCACTCCAAAATATAGGTCTCATGGTCCACAAATAATGTGATATTGCACACAAGAAGACAATACAATTTAAGTGAAAGGGGTTCACTTAAAGTGGACCCGTCACCCAGACACAAAAATCTGTATAATAAAAGTCCTTTTCAAATTAAACATGAAATCCAATTTCAAATTTTTATTAAAGCATTCATAGCTGTTTTAAGCTCATTTAAAAATCTCAGCTGTCAATCAAATATTGTCTGCCACTCCTCTATGCCTTAGGCATAGAGGCAGGACAGATAATTATTTTCACTTTCCATTCAGCACTTCCCAGATGTCCCTGCTCCCCACACATTCCCCCAGTTCTCTTAACCATTTAATTATGTAGCCAGGACATTGGGAAAGACATGGTCCCCCATTCTGGTGCACAAATAACATTCTGAGAGGCTTGCAAGGCTTGTCTTAATAACAGTGTCCACAAAATGGCTCCTGCCTGCTTGTTATAATTATGAATTCCCAGACTGAAGAAAACAAGATTAAAATAATTTATATAGTGTAATGAATGTTCATTTTGCTTGTCTAATGTGATAAAATAGGATTTTAAATTTTTTTTTGGGGTGACGGGTCCACTTTAAAAATTCCTCAGGTTAGGGTTGAAGTTAACAAATGGACAGGAGTGGAATTTAAAATGTGCACAGTGGGAATAAGAAATTGACTCTACATCTAATTTTGTCCATGGAAAACAATCATGCGTTGCTTTAATTGTTCCTTCAATAATTGTTTAATAATTTGTTGCTATGAGCTACTGCCTACGACATACACATTTGCCTAGGGTTAGTAAATGAGTCTGAGTATGTATATGGTTACTAAATACTATCCATATAAACTGCCAAGATAGTACCCAAGGACTGTGATCAAAATGATGCAGATACTGCATTTATTACATGGAGTGCAAATCCAGTGTATGTGAGTGACAGCGATAATGGCAATGACATTCTAAATATACTGGCCCAGATTAACCACAGGAGTAATTATGCAGAACAGTTTATTTCTTTGGGCTTGGCTTTCTGTAATTCTTCATTCCCTGAGTCTCTAGCAAGGTTCACTCTAAACTTCAGAAATGTTCCTCTTTGCACTTTTTCATGTCCCTTTTCCCACAATCTACTGTGTGCGCTTGTACAACAGCACACCTTTACTAAACACTTTAACGGCCATTTATCGGTTTTGCTATATAAAGCTTGCTTTGACTGTGAGATAGTATGTCTAGTGTGTAGCCGGTGCAATGTTTCTACAGCCATCCCTTGCTGGATAATGCATGTTTAAATTGTTATTAATGAACACTGTCTAAACCTTCTCATGTAATTAGCACAGAAAGCATTCATTCTGTATGAAATTAATGCAGCCCTTGTATTCAACCACTACCAACACAACTATGGTAACTGAAAAAAAAACAAACATAAAAAACACAGAACTAGAACTGAGCATGTAATCTGACAAGGATTGCATACATTATGGTTCCACATCAATACACACATGCAATTATATGAAAGCACACATTTAGTTTACGATATAAACAACTAATCCATTTAATTTCTTCTACATAACAGGATCTTTCAAGCATTTATATATTTGCTTTTATGTGCCTCACCTAACCTGCTTGTACTCCTACAATAATGTAAATATGGCTTCAAATGTATATCTGACAAAGGCAGGCAGAATTGAGCAGGAGACAGGGAAACCTATCAAGACCATGCTAAGATACAGTAACACAATGCTGGGGCCCCTCTAGCAGTTTGACTGAGGGGCCGCAGACATTAAGAGTGAACAGTACAGGACTTTAGGGGTGTGACCAATAGTGGTGCTACAGGTATGAACAATGCAGGGTCCTACTATCTGAATTTGAGGTGTAAACAATACAGGGGTCAGTTAATATTTGTACTGATGCCTTTTAAAGAGTACACAAGGTAAGTAGTCACAGCAGGCAGACTTTCATGTGGGGCCACACAAGGTGGGTGTTGGCCCGTGGGCTGCTAGTTAGAAAGCACTCTCTTATGTGATTGTAGGGGGTGGCTGGTTGGAAGTGAAGACTAATAAGTAGGTGTTAAAGAGAAGAATATATGTGCAGAAAATGGGAATGCTGTATTTCGGGAAAGTAAAGTAGAAGTGTGTATTAAATAGATATATGATGGAAAAGGTTGACTTGGAGAAGGCAGGAGACAAATAAACATGAAGAGTGAGGTGGGAAAGACACAGACTGGAGACTGTGTTTGGGTAAAGGGGAAGCAGGATCAAGGAAAGAGAAAAATAGCTTAAGGAAAACAGATTTGGAAGCTCATATTACATTGATATATTGCAAATTGTCTTAGAATATCCCTGTTAAATGAAAAGGTGAACTATCCCTTTAAGTACATCAATGGTTTACTGAAGCTCCATATGAGCTCCTTATTTGTTGAAGTGCTGTTCTTGAATTATTTATTTTCAAAAAACTATAGAGTAAATGAAACACTGTAAGGCACAGATTTGTACAAGTGATGCTTTCATATTAAACAGCTACTTTTCTGTGCTGGAGCGATTGTCTCCTGCGTAGAAAAGACCCTGCTCAAAAGAGCTTACAATCTAAATTGTGAAGAGCATTGCAAGTGAGGACATTTAAGATATTACAGATTGATCTATACTGGATGGAAAATGAAGAGCAAAAATTCACAACCTCTAGAACATCCTTAGCCTTAACTGCAGTACTGTCCTCAAAGTTTTACTTTAACAAAGTTGAGCATCCTGCACTGTTTTTTTTTTACCTCTTCTATGTAACTATGATTTCTGTCATTTACATGTCTGTGGTCCAGAAGTGATTAAATAGGCACTTCATTCTGTAAAATAATTAGGTTGCAGGTAAGCTAGCAAAGTCAGGCATGTTTCACCAAATTGCTATTTGCTCTTTGTAGTTGGTCTGGCAGTTGGTCTGTCTGGACATAGACCCAGTAAGGGACATTTCAATAGGGCTATAATAACTGTTCAGTGAAACCTTATTCTCTCTGAGTGGACAGTACCAGTAATTCAGATACAGTTGGTAACAGTGTTTGCCCTAGTATTAGCCTTTATAAATATATCACTAACATATCAAGCATCCTTTTACGGAGAATTTTTATTCAGAAATTAGCCTAATCCCAATTAGCCAAATTTGTCTAATTTTCTTACAACACACACCGGTTTTATCAGATGCTATTTGACTTACCAATATACTTTTGGAGGACACCCGATCCAATATGGGTTTGTCGTGAGTTCAAGTCAAGTCATGTAGGAGTTTATTGCTATTTGTACTAAAAGTAGATAGGAATTCTCATAGGGCATTGCAACACACTTCGATTCTTACTTCCCTGCTGCTGCGATGTCACATGCCATGGAGTGCTGGGTAATGAAGAATGTGAAGGATAGACCCAGTGTCAGACTTGGATGCCAGGGGCCCACCAGAAAACCTTAGACCATGGGCCCACCAGAAAACTTTAGTTCGTGGGCCCACTTTCCAAACTATTCCTCCTCTCCTCACTTAGCCTTTTCATTCTTCTAGTCTTTTATGTCTACTTACTATATTCTTCCATTTTCCCTATAAAGAAATAGGCAATAACCATGAAATAGGCTACATTGTTAGAAGCAAGAGGCCCAATGACACCTGGGCCCACCGGGAGTTTTCCTGGTATTCCAGTGAGCCAGTCCAATGCTGGATAAACCATTGGGTTCTTTGCTCTGGGCCCATGAATGCCTTCTTGTTGGACCTGCTAGGTCTGAGACTTATTGGGAAACTGGTGTGCCACAGACAAGTAGCTTTAGAATTAATGGAAATTGTCAATGGACATTGTGTTTATATAATATTATCATTATCTGTTTATTATGGCTGGTTTATTATGTAAAATGTTACTAATGTGTTGTTTCTTAGGGCACCAGATAATGCACCTCTAAAAAGCAAGATGATATATGCAAGTTCCAAAGATGCAATTAAGAAGAAATTTACAGGTTTGTATTCAATTGCACAGTTTTATTTAAACCTGTATGCATTCCGCACTCATACAAGGGGCAGATTTATCAAGGGTCGAAGTGAAAATTTGAATTTCGAATTTCAAAGTAATTTTTGGGTACTTTGACTATCGAATAGGCCAAAATTCAATTCCAATTGAAAAAAATTTGATTTGAATTTATAAAATTTGACCATGTGAAAATCGAAGTACTGACTCTTTAAAAACTTAAAATTTGGCCTTTCGCCACCCTAAACCTGCCAAATTGCTGTTTTTCAAACTTTGAAATTTTTTGAAATCCAAATTTTTTGGGGGAAAATCATTCGAATCGAATGATTCAGTGGAACATTTAGAACGATTTTGATTCAATTGAAAACTGACCTATACGATCGAAAATGGTCTGTTTTTGATCGAAAAAACACTTTTACAGTTTTTAAACTTCAGAATTTGACCCTTGATAAATCTGCCCCTAAAAGGTCTTTATCTATAAATAGGGGTTACCTTATTTCCCCTTTAAGTAGTACATGAGGGTAGTATTTTCTGTGTGCAGCCTACACTGTACAGAGACATTTTTATTTGGCACCAATGCAACAGCGCCCCTATTGGTCAAAAATCATTGGTACTGCTGCCATGATTTTCTGTATAAAATGTTTTTGCAGAGCAAAGCACTACGAGCGCTTTCATTGATGCATGTTACTGGAGTAGACTATATGCTCTTTCAATTGATTGTTTCTATATAGGAAAATAAAGTGAAGTTGACATTATATATCATTGCTGTACCTCACTCATGCCATGTCTCATGAGTTCTTCCATGAGGTCCTGCAGCCTACAACATATTATATACCATCACAATATGCAAGGCTCTGTATTATCCAATTGAGCAATTACGTCATGAATTCTATAGTGATTTGGGAGTGATTGCATGCTACTCAGTTGGATAACAGAGTGATTTCTTGTCAGCCTTTATGTTTAATGTTGCCCTTAAAGGAGAAGGAAAGTCTTCTTCCACCTGGGGGTGCCAAATGTTATGCACCCCAAGTGATTGCATTTACTTACCTGAAAGACCGGTGCAACGGCTTCGTCTTTCTTCAAATCTCCCAGGGCAGACAATGCGCAGTAAAACTATATAACTGAATTTATAGCTAGAGTTTGGCTTTTCGCTCTACTGCGCATACGCAGCCACGAGAAGAAAGAAGATGGCGGAAGAGGATCGCTCTGTGGTGCTCGCTGGAAGAACCCTGGGCCACTATCCAGGTTTTCAGCTAAGTATATACAATCACTTGAGGGTGCCTAACATTTGGCACCCCCAAGTGGAAGAAGACTTTCCTTCTCCTTTAAGACTTTTAAAGGCAACATTAAACATCAAAGCTGAAAGCAAAACACCCTGTCTGAATTGTTGATTGACCTCAAAACCCTTTTAGTCTTTATACCTTATATTTTGTCCTAGTAAGGGTCATTTGGAGTAATCTTATGGACTTTGCTGGTACTCCTAGTCAATTAAAATGTATGCATGATAATATTATATTTACATAACTTTTCTAAGATCTGCCTCACTGCGAAATTCTAATAGTAGATCAAGTCAATGAGTTTTGTGACACTGTCTCTTTTCATTCAATACAGGCATAAAGCATGAATGGCAAGTGAATGGATTGGATGATATTAAGGACCGCTGTACCCTGGCAGATAAACTGGGGGGAAATGTAGTGGTTTCACTTGAAGGAGTTCCACTCAAATGAATAATTCCCATTCTACCCTGCAGAACAAACCCATTCAAACCTTTTGTTCTGACCATAGGCAAAGTTTTAGGTGTTTTATTTATTGAATTTTTTTTTTCTCAATCTCAGCCCCCTGCCGCCCAAAGCACTGTTTTTTTCTTATAAGGTTACATGAAGATAGGATGTAACCATGTAAACTTAAAGGAGAACTAAACCCTAAAAATGAATAGGGCTAAAAATGCCATGTTATATATACTGAACTTATTGCACCAGTTTCTCAAAAGCAGCAATGATCAAGGACTTGTCACAGGGGCTCACCATCTTGGAAAGTGTCTGCTACAATGACGTGCTCAGTGGGCTCTGAGCTTAGGGTCCATTGCAAATTAACAAGCAGAAAATTAGTTTGGCCTGTCATATAAGCTGATGCTACAAGGCTGATTATTAAATTCTGATGCTAGTTGCACTGGTTTCTGTCCTGCCATGTAGTAATTATCTATATTAATTACTAATCAGCCTTATACTGTGACATTTCTATTCTATGTGTACTGTATATTTTGAGTCGGTCCCTAAGCTCAGTAATTGATAGCAGCACAGAGCATGTGAATCAGCAGAAAAGAAGATGGGGAACTACTGGGGCATCTTTGGAGGTACAGATCTTTACTGCTAAATGACTTTGGTTGCCTTGGGCTGGTACAGAAACCCAAAACATAATGCACAACATTTCTAGCTACATCTTTAGTTTAACTTTCCTTGTCCTTTAAAGGCATGGAGCAGCATTTACTTGGTAAAGACAGGGTTAATTTAAATGATAGGGAGGCATCTCCTGCTGTAAAACCCTAATGAAGAATCTAAACCCCATTTATTTTGACCCAAAACATATAATTACAAAGTATCATGGTCTTCCAGTAGCAGGTAACACAAGCTTCCATATTTTTCTAGTTGAATAAAGTTAAAAGGCAGTGTTATGGTACTGCTACTACTTTTTTTTGGAATTTTTAAGTTACTTTAAAGATAAGCTTTTGGGAATTGCACTCTTTGTTGATTGAGCATTAACTTGAGAAACATCAAGCATCTCCCAAGATATTGTCTTAAAATTTAATGTCTAGTCCAAAAAAAATCTCACATTGGATTCCAGTAATGGAAGGGCTTAGGTTCATCCAAATGCCAGGCTAATGCCCACTTTTTTTATAATCAATTTGTGTCAGTTCCAGGCCACGTTGGCAGGACACCCTAGGTGACCAGGCCGACCATGTCTTCCCCCTCATCATGCTTGCACACAAGAATGCAGGAATTGCTGCTGCAGGTGGAGACACACGGGTCCCAACTAGGGGAAGGCGGAAGAAAAGGTATTGTGCCTAGTGCCCCTTGCGCTTCTGCCTACTCCTAGTTCCAGCCCTAAGTTGTATGGTCTTCAGTGATGACATCTAGGGTCTGCTTTTATTACTGTGGATATTGCTAAAGAAGTATTACCTAGGCCTATGTTGGGAATAAGTAAAGTACTGATAAAGTACTTTTCACTTATATGTGCCAAAAATGTTACTGTTAGATACCACCTACAAGCTACATCTTCCCTGAGGCCATACTGACGTCAAACTATCTGTCTCTCTGCATTTGCTCTATTGCATCTTTTCCCAATCTCATCAGGATATAATTTCTGTTACACATGCAATATAAATGACTACAGCTCAGCTGCCAGCAGCTGTAACAGGGTTTTACTGCATCTTAAGCAACGTGATACCCCCAAAGCTTACAATTCTCCTGCAGTTGCTGGGATGCCTTCAGGAGATGAATGGACAGAAAAAGCTGCTAACTCTTCCAGCTGTTGTAGACCATTTAGCAACAGCTGAGACAAGACACTATGCTATAACTTTACACGAACCAAGACATTTATCACCGATTCTGTGCTAATAAACCAAATATAAAACTATATCTCTTAGCACCAATCTTTAGACCAAAGTTGTAATAAAATTGCTGTTTCAGCTATTAACTTTACTTGTCACGGTTTTACTTGGTGATGGGCCAAGGACATTTGCCAAACATTTAAAGGAATATTTTCCGCTAACAGAAAAATATAGTAAACCAAAAACTTTTTTTTTTGGTTGTTATTATTATGCTTTGATGACACCGGAAACAATGTTTTGTGGAATTTTGGAGTACTGTGCAAAATAGGAATAAACTTATTGGATTATTTCAGACAAAGCTCAGTTGATATGTTTATTATGCAAGGAACACCTTCGGAGCGCTACAGGAGAATGCTAAGTAGGATACTAGCAAATGTTTCATGGAAGATGCTGCACATAACTGCCTTGTTCATAAATAGGGTAGCTCAATACAATGTGCAAAGTTTGTACCAGGTCTAGATACCCATACCTACCCCAAATCAGTGTGTAGCAGATACTGGACACCTGTTCCAAAGCAAACATTTCTTTGGTTGCAGATTTTGCATTAAATGATACTATAATTTAAGCAGTGCAATCAGATAGAAGTACACTACTCTACATAACTATGAATTCAGGCAAAGAGAACTCTAGAGCAGTGAACCCTAACCAGTGGCTCATTAGCAACATGTTACTCGCCAACCCCTTGGATATTGCTCCAGATGCTTAATTTTTAATTCCAGGCTTGGAGGCAAGTTTTAGTTGCATAAGAGCTAGGTGTTCTGCCAAACAAAGCGTCCTATAGGCTGCCAGTCCACATTGGGGTTACAAAATACTCAATAACAGCCCTTATTTGTCCCCCCTGGAACTTTTTTTTATGTTTCTGTTACTCCTTTTACATTTGCATGTGGCTCACAGGTATAAAAGCTTTGGTGCCCCTCCAGCCTGCTCTTATGAATTACACACATGCGCACCCAGAGAACCCTGAAACTATTGTCAACCCGGACCTGCAAGTAATTCCAAGGTAAACTTAGCAGAGTCAATAGACATAACTAACGTGAATAAATAAATGTCCAATATGACAAAAAGGACCGTAATTTTGAACTTTATTGTTGCACAGCAAACGCAAATCTGCGCTTATACTAGAATTTTGGGGAAAGATGATTATCGGTTCGCCAATACTGTATCATTCACAAATCCACTTCACTTCTATACAGAATCGAGGCAACTGCAATTTAACATTTATCATTGTAATATTGATCATTGTACAAGAAACCATATGATCTGCACATTTTATTAAGCTTTGTTGTGTTCCTCAAAATCTCATACTGCCATAATAAGTCAAGAGAAAACATTTTGTGGACTAGACAATATACCCCAAAGGAATTTGACCATGTAGTTAACGGTGCGTTTATTATGATTATTACCCTTAATTTCTAAGTTCACTTAGCCATATTCTGTTTTATTAAAAGATATGAAGCCAGACACAGAAGATCATTTCAGGCTGGGAAGGCTGGGAGGTTTAGGGGGTGTAGATAATTCAAATGGCAGTACAGAAAAAGCAGATATATAAATAACAACTGGGTCACAAGTATCAGTCCATAAGTATACGTTAAACTGTACCTAGATCAATTGTAGAGGAATTTAAAAACAGAACATTAAAGTAATTTAAATATTGTTTTTTTTTTGGGGGGGGGGGGTAATTTAGCATTGGCTTAATAAGAAGCCAGTATGGGACAGAGAACATGTAATCTGTAGGAACATTAGTTAGTAACTTGATCCCACTCGCCAGCCCCCATACACCAGTCCTATTAATAGCAGACACATTCCTGCTCTTGTCATCGCTGGCCAGAAATGGCAAAGCTGGACAGATTCTATCGCCTGCACAGGGGGAAAAAAATGAAAGTCAAGCCGGGTGAGGAGGAGGGGCAAAATGACTTTAAATTATTCATATGTGAGAGAAGCCTGAAACACTGCACTTATTTATTAACCACTTGAAATTCTGGGCACCCTCCTCAATGCTATAGATTTGTGCTGAAGAGGGTTACTAATGTATACATGTGGCCTTCCTGCTGTTCAACAGGTTCAGAGAATCCCCTGATGATTTCTGGGAATACTAGTTCAACACCAGCAGGTTGGCCATATCCAAACATAAAAAATACAAGCCTTCTAGTGTTATATAATGTACAGGAATGCATTGTTATGACATAATGGGGTACACAAACATCTTACTAGGAAAATGATTATAAATGCAAACAAAAATAACCACTGCATTCCATATAAGTATGAGTATTAGTATTATCCTTTATATAGTGACAGTATGAATATGTGCTTTACATATAGGTTAATCATCCCCATCAATCCCAGTTCTAGTGGAGATGATTTCCATATTACAGACACCAGGGGCACTGCTCCAATGAGGTAAGTGAAGAAACTCACCTCAGGCAGCAGCGTCCCACAAGTTACTAGGGACAGCAAAAAGCCACTACTACCCTAGACAGCCCTCATCTCTGCTTCCTACCTGCATAGTGCATTATTCCAGAAAGTGTCCCTAGCAGCATGCTCATTTATTTATGCAGAGTAGCGTAGAGAGTCTTCTTCTGTAAGGGAATGCACAGATGGAGCAGACCGGTATTTGTACCAACTGTGCATGTGCCGAAAAAGTTCAGTGAATGGCGAACGGAAGAGGATCCGAAAAATACTGAAGATCTGCAAGATGGTGCCCATGAGCTCTGCCATGCTACCCTGAACAAATAAGTAAGCATGCTGTCCAGGGGCACTTTCTGGAATAATGCACTATGAAAGTAGGAAGCAGTAGTAGATGGGGCTTTTCTTATTGGATGTGGATTAGTTCTCCTTCAAAAGATGAATTTCCAGTTTTTAAACTGGAAATTTGGCTGTTCTAGTGCAGAGAACATAATTCTCATTCTCTGCGCTAGCATCATGGACCCCCCTGGAACCCTTCTGGCACCAAAAAGGTGAGCACGGAGAGGAGGAGGGGTGGCAGCAGGAAAGAGACCAGAAGTGTATGAGTATGGATTGCCTCTGACATACACAATAACACATAGTTGGGTCCGTTTCATTAAACCCCACTAGCAGTAGAGCCATATCACAGACTGAATATGGTCACTAGACCGTCTCATGTTCTCTCTTTAGCCTTCTTCTATCACCTGGTCTGTGTCTACCACTAACTTTTCCAGACAGGGGTAATTATGTGGTGGAACCATGAAGGGCATATATAGCCTCTTGGTCTGGCTCTGTCTACTAGTAACCCTATATAAACACTATGAGAATATACAAACTCCCTGCAGTGCACTGGTCAGTACCAAGAGGCCAACTCTTGAGAAATCATGTTGCCCCAGGGTTGAATCCCTATTGCCTTCTTCTATACATCTCGCCCTCCCCTGCCAACTCATAATAGCAGCCTTGCACTGCAATTTCTAAATTGTGGATTAAACCAAACCCTTCTGTGTTCTATAGTAGTGGAAGAGCTAATGTGACATATAGCAACAGCTATTGGTTACTAGTTTCCCAGGCCACATGTTACGTTAGCTGAGCTTTACTGTACATCTGGTCAGATCAAAGTCAAGAAATACCTACCAAGAAAACTATTGTGGGTAAATGAATGAATATAATAAGGCAGGAACCTTTTCAACACAAGGACAATTTTAGGCGAGTGCAATCTATTGTTTAGACTTACTAGGTACACTTAAGAAAGTGTCTCAAAGATGTAGAACAGATATAAAGGAAATTGCTCTTGCTCGCTGTTCCTCTTGACATATATAGCATATCTACCAGATATTTAGTTATTCACTGACTATAGTGGGTAATGGCTTTAGATGGGATTTTTCCTTCCTCTGGCTTTGTTGGAATTATTTCACAGAAGTGGATGAACTTGATAGATGTGGCTTTTCATCCTTGACCATTATGCGTGTTACTGTGTAATGCCACAAACAAACAGTGCTTGGATCAGACAGAGAGCTAATGATCTTCCCTTCACTGCACTTTTATAACCATACTTGGAAGTTCTATAAAAAATATTGCAGTTTTATTTTATTTCTCTGATAGGAAGTTGGTTGAACCTTATTGCTATCTGGAATTTAGATTCACCCTGAAAGCAAAACAGGAATTTTTGAAAACATTTAGTAAATGGCTCCTTTACTGCTTTAAATTAACTACTTCAATTAAAGTTAAACCCCTGAATTTTGAGACAAAAAAAGGATTTATGTGATGTTTTATTCCTGTTTCTGGCCCAGGCTGATCTGTGCTGGGTTTCTTGCAATCAGGCAAAAATACGAAAGTATCAAAGTTTTCGGGTGGAAAAATCTGAAAATTTCATGCAAAATTTTCATACAAAAATGTATTGATAAATAAGGTGAAATAACCTGTTTGGATTTGCTCTGAGTATATTTCAGGAAATACTAAGATATTTTTGGATTTTGAGAGGTAAGTCTCAAGAAATGATTTTATATTTTAGGTTTATAATGCTTTATACATCATCTATATACTGCATTTAAATTTAAATGATACATGTATCACTTCTAGGTTTCAAATAGATCAGAAGATTCCAAACTGTGGGGCTGACTCAGGGGCCAAATCAGTGGATGGTCCCAACCTGAAACCAGTTACAATGAAATATATCAAATTCTTATTTTCTAGTTATTCTTAAAAGCCCAGTAAGAAGGATTGGGTTGGATATGGGATGATTGTTATTTGCTACTGTAGGTATTTGCTACTGTAGGTAGTAGCATGCTGACAGATGAAATAAGATATCCATGTATCTTTGATGACAAACCATAGGAGAATTCTGTAATGGAGAATATTTGAAAGTTGACAGGAGGTATAGGATGGTCCAACTGAATAACTGAGTGAGCAGGAATCACTCTTGTTGTATAATTCGCATTGCAAGTGATGCCAGGGAGGAATGCTTGTAAGCCCTCACATATATGTATTGAAATAAATAAGAAAACGTTATCACTTAAAAAGTTCATTTGTGTCCAGAAATACCCAGAACAATATTGAAATTGGGAAATGGAAAAAGAGGGGTCATTTAACATGACCCAAGATTTTACTCACAGATAGAAAGAACCGGCATCACCTAATTCCAAAAATATGTAAAAAAATTTAATTCATGGAAAACAGGAAACTAAATATGACAATGCTGAAACACTGTTTTATTTTTTTAATCAATAACAAGCTTTTTTGATTGGTTAGTACTTGGAGAGTAAATCCTTTCATCATAAGCCAATGCTACAAGCCAATGGATTGACATAGCTGGATGAGATGTAAGTTGAAGGCAAGAATATGCATTGTTTAGATGGCACTTGTCTGAATTTGCAGTGTGTTTTTGCTTCAAGGCACAGTTTTCATGCTGGTTAAAGCCAAATTGTTTTTATGAATGAGGCAACTGTAAGATATTTATACCCGGATACTTTTTTTTTTTTTTTTAGAATATACTGGAATGCACTTTACTCCTCTTAGTGATACGTGTATAGCGTGCCTTCAGTATACTGTCTACATGAATCAAAGCATTGTCTAAAGTATGGCATTATAAAGTGTGTTTTGTTGAAATCATACAATTTAAAGAATGGCTATCCAATGAATTTATTTACCTATAGTTATATATATATATATATATATATATATATATATATATATATATATATATATATATATATATATATATATATATATATATATATATATATATATAACAAACAAGGAAAAGTTGAGCTCACCACTAATTTATAAAACCATTAGGCGGGGGTGCAATGAGGCTGTGACCACAAAATACATATAGACAAATGCAAGAGGTCCTCTGCACTCAACCCATTATCAATATATTTAAGACATTGAGACATTCTGTGCATACAGCTACTAAAAAATGCCTTACCCTTTAAACAACAGGGATTGTTTGTCCATATATTGCAATATATTTAAGCTGGCCAACTACGTCAAAGTCATCCCATATCTGGCCAGTCCTACTCTCAATTTTCATCTGATTCATTAAGAATTCTATTGCTTCATTATACATTTTACAAAGTATGTCTCAAATGTCTTAAATATATTGATAATGGGTTGAGAGCAGAGGACCTCTTGTATTTGTATACATATAGGCACACCGGTGACCAGTAGTGATGGGCAAATCTACCCAGTTTCGTTTTGCCAAAAAATTAGCGAATTTCCAGCGAAATTCGCGAATTGGCGAAAAATTCACGAAACGTCTCGTTTTTTTAAGCGAATTTTCGCTGGCGTTTCGCGAATTTATTCGCCAGCGGCGAATCACGAGAATTCGCCACGAATTCGCCCCTGGTGAATAAATTCGCCCATCACTAGTGACCAGCAATGCTGACTTATATATATCCAAATTTCTTGTAGTTAGGCCGGTATTTTACTGGCTTGGCTGGTATTTTTGATGGTTGATCCCAATGTTATTAATAGGAAAAACAAATAAGATAAATATATGAGAAGGCCGGTATTTTTTCAAGAAAAGGTGGCAACCCTACTTGTAGCAAGCAAGGGCCTCAAGGCATGAGTTGTAGGAGCAGGGCTTTAGGAACTGCATTAGACACAAGTAATTCCACTGTTTCCACATACATTATAGAGGTAAAAGCACTTCAGTCGAATGGAATGTTATTCTTAGGGGGAGATCACTTATATGATCCCCATCAACCAAGTCCACTGTTCAGGGGGAGATACTTCCTGTTCATTGTAGGGTGTCACAATGCGCCCCTTTTAGAAACTCTTAAATGGAACTCAGAAGCCATATGCAAACTCATTATTTGCCTTTAGAATAGTATACTGCAGCTGTCACTGAAAAACCCAACACAAGCGTCTCTGTACTACAGTATACATGGTGATTTGACCTTTTTGGGTGACTTAATTTACCAGTGTCTGTTCCTCAGCTGACTTAGAAGCAGGACTGAAATTTTTGACCTACGTCTTGTGCTTTTTCAAGTTGACCTACATTATGACATAAAGCATGTTCTGTCACCCTTTGGTCTCAGGGAGTTATTTCTGTCTGCTTTAAAGGGGTAGTTCACCCTTAAATTACTTTTAGTGTGGTGTAGAGAGTGATGTTCTGAGACTACTTGCAACTGTATTTCTTTTTTTGTGTTTTTTTTATTGAGCTTGTTATTCTGCAGCTCTACAGTTTGCAGTTTCAGCAGTTTGGCTGCTAAAGTCCAAATTACAATAGCAACCATGCACTGATTGAAATAACAGACTGGAATATGAATAGGAGAGGCCTGAATAGAAAGAGGAGTAATAAAAAGTAGCAATAACAATATATTTGTAGCCTTACACAGCATTTGTTTTAAAGGACCAGTAACTTCAAAAAATTAAATTGTTTTAAAGTAATAAAAATATAAAGCAGTGTTGCCCTGTACTGGTAAAACTGCAGTGTTTGCTTCAGAAACACTACTATTGTTTATATAAATAAGCTGTTGTGTAGCCATGGGGGCAGCTAGTCAAAGGAGAAAAAGGCTCAAGTTACAGATAGCAGATAAGCTCTGTAGAACATAATGTTATAATGTTATAATGTTACGTTTTTCAATTTCCGCCATTGCTACTTAGCAGCTTGTTTATACAAACTATAGTAGTGTTTCTGAAGCAAACAGATCAGTTTTAACAGTGTAGGGCAACACTACATGATATTTTCTTTACTTTAAAACACTTTAATTTTTTGGTGTTAAACATGTGATCAGTGACCACATTTGAAAGAAAGAGTCAGAAGAAGAAGGCAAAAACTATAAAAAAGAAAAAATTAAGATCAACTTAAAAGTTGCTTAGAATTGGCCATTCTATAACACACTAAAAGATAACTTAAAGGAAGAGTATCATCAAAAAAAAAATTAAAAAGTTTTAAAGTAATAAAAATATAATGTTGTGTTGTCCTGTACTGGTAAAACTGTTGTGCTGCTTTAGAAACACTACTATTGTTTATATAAATAAACTTCTATGTAGCAATGGGGACAGTCATTTAAAGGAGACAAGACTCAGGTTACACAGCAGATAACAGATAAGCTCTGTAGACTTGAGCATAATGGTGTTGTCTGTTATCCATTATCTATTCCATGCCATATAGCCTTTTTTCAATTTCTGCCATTGCTACACAGCAGCTTGTTTGTATGAACTATGGTAGTGTTTCTGAAGAAAACAGACCAGTTTTACCAGTGCAGGGCAACAGTACATGATATTTTCATTACTTTTAAACACTTTCATTTTTTGGTCTTACCGTTCCTTTATTAAATTTGACCACCCCTTTAAGAGAAATCCTTTTCCATGTTTGGTATTTCATTTATGTATTTCATAATATAACTGCTGTATTATGCAGAGCTAACCTATATTTTTGCAGGTGAATAAACATGCAATTTTTACCAGTACATTATATTGAAAAGAATTGAAATCCTATAAATAGAACCCCTGAACCTCAATGTATTAGGTCTCCCTGGGGTGCTATTGGGGGTTTGAGATCTTTTTTAATACAATTATCTGAAGATTTCAGAAGAAAGTTATTTTAATAATTTGAGATTTTTTAGAAGCCTGCCACAGTCAGAGTTTATGCTACAAGTTAAACATTCCTGAACAAATCATTATCATGGCTGAGCAGTCTTGTAGGAGCATGCACTTTGTCCCAGGCAAAGAGAATGAGGCAGGGCAGCTTTCAGCAATCACAGGGCCCTGTACGGCAACATTTTCTGGGCCCCCTGATCCTGCCCATCCCTAAGCCCCACTCCAAATCTTGCCCACCCCCCACAAGTTATAAAAAGTAATTGGTGATCAGGGCCCCCCCTGCAAGTAAAAAAAATACTGATGGCCTGCCCCCCCCATAAAAATCCACTGGTTTTTAAGTTAAAAAAAAAAAATTGGCGGACAGGCCCCCCAAAATTTAAAGGAAAACTATACCCCCCAAAATAAATACTTGATCAACAGGTAGTTTATATCGAATTAAGTGACATTTTAAAGAATCTTACCAAACTGGAATATATATTTAAGTTTTTTCCCTATTAATAACATTGGGATCAACCATCAAAAATACCGGCCAGGCCGGTAAAATACTGGCCAGGAGGCAACCCTACTTGTGTTAGGGAGCTGCCATATGGTTACCTTCCCATTATTCTGTTGTTAGTCTGCTGGGGGGGGAAAGAAAGGGTGTGATTTCACTCCAACTTGCAGTACAGCAGTAAAGAGTGATTTAAGTTTATCAGAGCACAAGTCACATGACTTGGGGCAGCTGAGAAATTGAAAAATATTTCTAGCCCCATGTCAGATTTCAAAATGAAATAAAAGAAAATATGTTTTCTATTTTGATAAATGGATTTCAATGCAGAATTCTGCTGGAACAGCACTATTAACTGATGCATTTTGAAAATTTTTTTTTTCCCCTGACAGTATGCCTTTAAGAACCAACTCCCAATCCCACCTTAGAATCACAGTGTCAGACAACACCTTCTTCTCCTTGATCCATTGTAAAATGATGGATTTTGGGAAATTAAAGTCCATCGCATACTGGAGAATCTGTGCACCACCCACAGGCCCAGACTCCATCACTTCACAATGGAACAAGGTGAGGGTAGTGTTGCCACTTGGCCGGTATTTTACCAACCTGGTCGGTAAAAATAATGCTTGATGCCAATGTTATAAAACGGAAAAAAACAGCAAGAATATAGGAAGGTTAGTATTTCTCCCCCAGAAAAGGTGGCAACCCTAGGTGAGGGAGGGGGTTGCATTACACTGTAAGACTAAGCATTGATTGGTAATTAGTTCTCATAAGTAACATGGCTTTCTTTTAAGCTGTTGAATCAGTTCTGGTCCATGTAAAACTGTAGATTTATGCACCCATTCTAAATTTCTAAATATATAATTTTATGTCAAAAAAGGGGGATACATTATCCCTTTAAGGAATTCTAACAGAATCGATAAACTTACAACCCTTTAAAGCTTTACAGTTTCGTTATGTTTATCCATGAAAATGATCAGCGTATTTCCGACTGTTGCACAAATGTGAGATTGCAGTTATCAAAAACAAGATTCTTTCTTCTGCTGCAAAAAATGAAATAGGTATAAGACCCTTTTACAGCACTGCCCTCTTGAGGACACTTCAGAACCTACCGATTCATATAATAAAAAACAAAATTAATGGAATTCAGAATCATATGCAGGTTTTCTGTAAACCCAATACAATTTTTTTGTTGCTATTATTTCATTCAGTTAACAACAAGGTATTGACTTGTTATTACAGAAGAAAAGGGAATCAGTGCAACAGTAATTTGAAGGGAATGGGATATTAAGTAAGCAGCCTTAATGCTCAATAAGTAGACCTCTATGGTGCACTTTGTCTTTTGGAGACATTGTAAATAGTGTAAATGTCCTGAATTTCTGGAAGTGGTGCGATGATCTTTTGAGTCGTTTCCACCACTTTTTGCAGGGCTTTCAGCTGCTGTACCAGGATGTAATACAGTCTGTGAGGATGATGGATTCCACAACGCACCTTTAGAAACTGGTGAGGACTGTGGTGGGTTTTCTCAGACGCCGGAGAAAGGGAAGCCTTGTTGATAACTGTTGTTGATAGCTGCTGTGTGCTCTGTCCACTTGAGGTTAGCACTAGGGTTGCCACCTTTTCTAAAAAAAAAATACTGGCCTTCCAATATTTTTACACATTTCCCCTATTAATAATATTGGGATCAAGCTGAATTTTTACTGGCCAGGCCGGTAAAATACCGGGCAGGTGGCAACCCTAGTTTGCACTGAGGGGACCCCAAGGAACCAGAAGCTGCTGACCCTCTCCACAGCATCTCCCCCAATGTACAGTAGATGGGAGCATGAGCCACATCATGTTTCTTGAAATCCATAAACAGCTCTTTAGTTTTGTTGACATACAGGTTATTCTCCTGACACCTGCCAGGAGTCTCATCTCCACTCTGTAGGCCCACAATGGTGCTGTTGTCAGCAAACTTAATGATGGTGAACAAGGAGTACAGTACCTGCAGATTAACGGTGTTGAGGACAGGGCTAGATTTCTGCTTGGGCCCTCTGCAAGGCCAGAGAGTCAAACATCCGCCAACTCCCCTTACGAGCGTTCCGTCCCCCTCAACCTCTTCCTTCCTCCATGCAAGCGCACACAGGCTCCCTCCTGAGGAATACGTAGGCGGGCTATTCCAACAGCGCATCTCCATTGCTCCTAATTAAATTGTAATGCGGCTGGGCAGCATACCGCCCCAGGCCCGATCCTTTGTGGCCTTGCCACAATCCAGGCCTGGTTGAGGATCAAGGTGGAGGAGGTGATTTTGCCAATCTGTACATGCTGTGGTCTGTTTACATACCTCCCAACTGTCCTGTTTTTAGAGGGACAATCCCTCTTTCACAGCTCAACCCACAGTCCCTCATTTGTACTGGAAAGTCACGTTTTTCTCTGCACTGAATAGCCAGAAAAAGAAACAAAGTTTTTTAACTTAATTGGCTTTTGGCAGAGAGCCCAGAACAGCCACAGCAGAAGACAAGATACCTTTGTAACAATTTCTACATAAGACAATAGGTAATTGTAACAATATAAGATAACAGGTGCCTTGGGAAAGGTTAGACTCACAGCTTAAAGGGCAATTCACCTTCATTAGCAAAACTGTAATAACTAAAAATAAACACAGAAATATATTCAAACTTTCATAACCTGCCAAATTTTGTAAAATGAATATGGTAATTAGTGGATGTGGCCATAAAAATGGACATGGTCAAAACATTCTGCCACACTGAGAGCGGCAACTTTTTTGTCCCTCTTTTTCTTTCCAAAATGTTGGGAGATATGTTTCAATATCGGCTTTGTGGGAATGAATGTGTTAAATGCAGAGCTGTAAATCCACAAATAACAGTCTGGCATAGCAGGGTGGTGTGAATTGTAGGTGAAATAGCAACCTCAGTGGATCTATTGCGGCGATATGCATACTGCATTGTAGAGTGGTGCCAAGGAAAATACATCCAAATATGCTGCAATTTTTTGTGTGCCCATGACCTTGAGACCTTTGTCCTTGGCAAGGAAGACTGAATGTTAGAATAAGAAATAAACTTTATTTTTTTTCACCATATCTCAAAGTCCAGTGAGTGCCTTGCTTTACATAATATTCAATTTGACTTTTCTGCGGTGTGCACCCAGGCATTTTCTCCGAAGAGTGCAGCTATTTTCCCTTTATATAGATATAACTCACCATTTTATACTGAACAAGTCTGCCCCTAATGGAGATTAAAAAGTTATAACAATGCTCCATTACCTCCTCCCAGCCCTACTGAGTTATATCTGGGATTGCCAGAAGCCACCAGTCCTTCTTAAGTTCAAATGACTGGAGAACTGACTTTAGAAGAATTTGATAAATCCCTTAAGCAATTTTAGACACTACAGTTGAATGTAGATCATTGTCTAGAGATGTAGTGTGGGGTGAAGTGATGAAAACTGTGTAGTGATGGGCGAATATATCCCATTCCGCTTGGCGAAAAATTCACCAAAGGAGTTGCAGCACGTTTTTGATGCGCGCCGTGTCATTTTTGATGCGCATCGCGTCATTTGATTGCGCCTTGTTTTTTTTTACGCCAGCGAATTTTCGGCAGGTAAATGTATTCACTGGCGGCGAATCGTGGGAATTCGCTGCGAATTTGCGCCTGGCGAATAAATTTGCCCATCACTAAAACTGTGCATTATATACTATGTTGGCGTTATTGATTAAATAGAATATGGCATTGGACATATTTCTGAGACAATTCCTGATAAGAAGAGAACCCAGTGTCCAAACTAAGATCCTGAATGTATTTAAGTCCTGTACAGGGTCAGAATGTAAAACCTATAAGGGGAGCTTAGGGAAATGTAATGGAAAGGTGTGTCCTAGGAGTTTCATAGTCAATTGCCAAACCTTAAATGGAGGAACAGTCCCTCATTTGACAGCTCAACCTGCAGTCCCTCATTTGACAGCTGAACCTGCAGTCCCTCATTTGTACTGGAAAGTCCCTCTTTTCTCTGCACTGAACAGCCAGAAAAAGAAACAAAGTTTCTAACTTAATTGTAGGGTTGCCAGCTTTTCTTGAAAAAAATACCGGCCTTCCTACAGATTTACCTTTTTTCCTTTTAACAACATTGGAATGAACCATCAAAAATACCGGCCAGGTGGCAACCCTATGGCTTTTGGCAGAGAACCCAGAACAGCTAACAGGTGCAAACACGATGCTTTGTAACACTTTTGCAATAAGAAAATAAGTAATTGTAGCAGGAGAAATATTTTCAAACTTTTCATACCATCACATACCTCCCAACTGTCCCTTTTTTGGAGGGACAGTCCCTCTTTTGACAGCTCAACCTGCAGTTCCTCGTTTGTCTTGGAAAGTCCCTCTTCTCTCTGCACTTAACAGCCAGAAAAAGTTAACTTTTTGGCGGAGAGCCCAATAAAATACTTTGTAACAATTTTGAGATAAGAAAATAAGTAATTGTAACAAGAGAAATGTTTTCAAACTTCATAATCTGTCAAATTTTGTAAAATGAACACTGTAATTAGGGGGCCATAAAAAACGGGCATGGTCACAAATTTAGCAGCGCTACTTTTTTTTGTCCCTCTTTTTACTTCCAAAATGTTGGGAGGTATGCCATCATACCATTTCATCTACCAAGTTTTGTAAAATTAACATGGTAATTGGGGGTGTGGTAAAAATTTAGCCGCACTACTTGCTGAAAAAAATTTTTTGTCCCTCTTTTTACTTCCAAAATGTTGGGCGGTATGGAGAAGAACAGTTCAAAATATTCACTAGCCTAATAAATTAAGGGCAGACAATGAAATTGACACCTTCGGTCTTTTTTTTTTATTACCTCGAGTTGAACGTATTTGATCACTAATCACTATACAGTGATTGGCGGAGTAAACAGTTACTAAGTACTGCCTAGCAACACTATACCCACGACAAAGATGGCCGCGCCTTTTCTTCATCACGTGATACGGCAAGCTTCCACCGGCTGTCAATCTGCCTACTCCCTCCTTGCCCCTTTGTCACGTGCCCCGGCGGCCTCCCCCTCGTCCCTCGGTTCGAGTCCTCCCCCCCCCCCCCCCGCTTTGCTAGTGACAAGACTTAGTCATGATGGTAAGTGGCGCAACGGCAGTCATTTTTTCCTGTCATATTGGCAGTCGGGTCGGAGCCTATTGACTATAAGACTGCAGTCTGCACGTATGCATAATAACATATGTTTTCATTTCCTATTCAGCAGGAAGGCCTGGATGATGGACCCGACTTCCTGTCAGAGGAGGACCGAGCGGTGAGTGCCCAAACAACATACTGGTACTACAGGCTCACACATGTAACACTGCATATCCCATAATGCTGCTGTACAGCTCATAGGGAGACCTGTGCCTAATAATATACCTGCACATCCCGTATACTGCACGGTGCACCCCACCCCCCTTGTGTTTTATATGCAGTCCCATTAAGCAACTCTCTTTCTCGTTATAAATGTGTCTCTATGATATGTCAGTCGCAGCTGGACTCTATCATTTACCTATTGCCTTGGCAACCAGGATATCCTTATATGCCTTCAGCAGTGTCATAAACAACATCATAAACATGGCATATCTGATAATTATATGAACAAAAAGAGAAGCTATATATGCCATTTAGAATGTCCCTGTAATACTATACCAATACTATTTATAAAAACATTGAGAGAGATCTAAAGTAGGATGGTGCTCAGTCGCTGATATTTAGTGCATGGACAGACCAAGGTTTCCTTTTCCTTTGGGACACCTCTTATGTGACTAAAATTTTGGTTAAAACTGCTCAAATTATGTCACTTTACAGCAGGGGTCAGGTGTCCAACTTTTTGGCTTCCTTGGGGCACACTGGAAAAAGAAAAAATGTCTGGGGCCGGAAATTAAATAGACAAACATTTTTGATTTGTAAAAGTAAAGAAAATACACAGTAAAGAACTACAATACCAGTTGGATAACCAGATGGAGCTATACACTGGAATATGGGACACCTGGATATTAATTAGACTTATATTATTATGACTTTTCCATGGGAACGGAGCATTTCAAGCTGGGCCGCCGGGTTGAACACCCCTGCTTATTAGCATTAAAGGGGTTGTTCTCCTTCAAAACACTTTTTCAGTTCAGGCTTATTTCAGCTGCTTTCTATTTTTATTTGTTACAGTTTGTTAAAGTTTACCTGATTCTGGTGTTTCACTCTGGCAGTTCAGTACTCCAGGTTCATAATCTGAACTGTTACTATTTGCTACATTAATTGATACATTTCTCTGCATCATCTCTGGGATATTAGCAACAATTGTATCAATTTAACAGCTTTCAAACTCGGGGATTCTGCTCAGCAGGGCCAAAGATAAGCTATATTTCAAAAAATGTATTAATTTAGAACAGGTTACAGAATTAGTGACCTCCCCCAGAGCTGCATTACAAAGACATAAGAAAGTGAAAAACGAAACTTTTAACTTTAAAAATAAAAAATAAATAGTAGTAAGTAACTGAAAAGTCTTTATTTCTAGTGAACTATCTGAAAACAACTGAACTGAAGTGTTGGAATGTGAACAACCCCCTTTAAAGCACACCAGATGCCAGCCAACTTACACTTTACAATTCACAATGTTGTTACTGTTAAGGTGTGTTGCTGTCTGACTCATATACACAAGAGCCATTCATATACTGTAAACTATATCCTTATAATCAATGCTTAGTGATGTCATTTCTGTCATATGACTCACTAAAACATGGTCATTATAATATATATTCAGCCCTGTTGTAAAATAGGAGACTATTAGAAGTCAAGCTGGAGTTCCATGACCTGTGCTGTGGATCGGAATAGTCATACGGTCCCTTACTTCTGGCAGGGAAACAATCATACTTATGAACAGCAGGGGGAGCCCCTGCCTTACTTTGTTTTTTGATAATTTATTACAATCCCTAAGAAGCACAGACCATACTGAGCATGTGCAGTGCCAGTGTCGGGCAAAGATGTATAACAAAGTTACAAGATGACAGCCCCCTGTGGCCAACTTTGAAGGCATAAATCATTTGTTTGATTAGGCTTGTGGTGCAGTAAGTTCATGTTTAGGTTTAGTATACAAAATACAGCATTTCTAGCTTTATTCTATTTTACACTTCCCTTGCCCTTTTTAAGTCTGATTCATCTGTATAAGTGGGAGTTACCATGTTTCCATATTGACTAAGAGCAATTTGAAGCTGGGTTAACTCATGTATTTGAAAGTGGGCAAATGTATTAGGTAGAGCAAAGTTATGTTGGTTGTTGAGGAATAAGGGCATGGTTTACTGTAGATCAATGGAATCCAGAAGGGTGAAGGCTTACCATTTACTGTTTCTTAATCAGCTGCATTATACAATGTTTTTGGATTTTGAAATGTTTTTCAAGCAATTCACAATCACTCATACAGTTCAGTTTGACATCCCTTCTAGTTAATACAAAGCTATTTTAATCACAAAGCTATTAACTGGTTGGTATGCAGTGTTGTAAATGGCCAGAATATAAGCCTGAGAGTTGTGCACTTTCCCTATTATTGCAAGTAACTGATTAAAAGCTGAATAGCATTATGCAGTGTGCTCTCTAGTGAGTGTTCTCTGAAGCATATTGAGACTCTGTCCAAGTACAATAAATATGCTTAGAATTCCATTGTGGTTTGTTTTGCTGATTTCTGATTTTCTCTAAAGTTTAGTTTAAAAATTTGTTTTGCCATTTAAATTCACTACCTCTTGTCTACCCTGCACTTTCCTATTTTTATTTGATTTGGGTTTTAAGGTCCTGGCTACTTGGGCTGAGGTTCACGGCAGGTTTTGGTACTTGCGCTTAAAGGGGCTGTTCACCTTCCAAATACCTTCTTTCAAATACTTTCCATTTTTTTTTTATTATTTTACTGTTTTTTCTAAGATTAAAGTGTAATGTTTCAGTCTGGCAACTGCAGGTGCAAATTCTGTAGAACTGTTTCGATTTGCTCCATTAGTTGCCTAGGGTGCCAAACTACCTTTGCCCGTCCCTGGCTAGCGAGGTGTTTAACGGAGAGGGAGAATCTGAATAAAGACATTTATTCTCTCGGTTGCTCAAAAGAAACAAGGATGTTGCACGCACTTGGGACAAATTTGGCCAAAGGTGTGCAGACATTGTCTAATGTTGCTGCTTTGGCTCTTATTTGATCTGTTACTTGGCCCAGTGGTTGGGTGGTCAAATTAGGCAAAGATCTGCTTATTTAGCAACCTGGACAAACAATGGACTTGGTGTGCAGCCAGCTTTAAAGGAACAGTAACACTAAAAAATGAAAGTGTTTTAAAGTAAAGAACATATCATGTAGTGTTGCCTTGTGCTGTTAAAATTGATCTGTTTGCTTCAGAAACACTACTATAATTCATATAAACAAGCTGCTAAATAGCAATGGCAGAAATTGAAAAATGGCTATATGGCACAGGATACGTGATGGATAACAGATAACATTATGTTTTACAGCGCTTATCTGCTATCTGCTGTGTAACTTGAGCCTTTTCTCCTCTGAATGGCTGCCCACATGGCTACACAACAGCTTATTTATATAAACAATAGTAGTGCTTCTGAAGCAAACACTGCAGTTTTACTAGTGAGGGGCAACACTGCATGATATTTTTATTATTACAATTGCTTTAAAACAATTTCATTTTTTGATGTTACTGGTCCTTTAAACCTGCTGTCCTTTCTGCTTGTACTATGTGATTGGTCCTACTAACATTGGTGCTAGATTTCCAAACATATTGTGTAATGTAATCCTGCTTCCAGAAACTGAATTTAAGCAAGAAGAGCGGTATCTTACGAGTCTTTTTCCTGTACTATTATGTGGGTGTCTTGAGGGAAGAATGAAAATTGCACATAAGTATGATAGGGCGGTTACTCTGTATGATAACCATGGGAAGACATAAATATATATCAAATGATATTGGCTATTAATGTGTCAGAGGCAGCTCTCAGTTTAGCTGTGAAATGTGAATTATTGTGTGTTTTTTAAATTATGAACGAAGTAGCATTATCTGGCAGTGGAAAGAAGTATTGCTGAAAGGCATTAGAGCAGAGGCATAAATGTATGTGCCACCTACTTAGACAGGGCAGGGACCTCCTTCGTCCTGTAATCAGTTTAAATCTATATATGTATTTATTTCTATTTTATTGCTGTATTGATCCCTGTGGGGCAATGAACTACCCATTCTAACTTGCTGCCTCTGACATCTAGTGCCAGTTCTACATTTCTTTCTTTTGTTCCTGGTCTTCTTCAGTACAGGGCTTCCACTTCTGGTAACATCCTCCCATTAAAGACCTTAATTCTAGGGTGGGGTTCCCTTTTATACCTTCCACCACTCTGGGTTCCTTCTACTGGTAGGGTAAAGAATTACACATTTTTACCCTTGATCACCACCTAGTGGCCAGTTAACTGTATAACACTCTTAAACACAAAATTGGTTACATCAATTGGTTCACTCTCTTACATGCATATATTCATACATGAGCATCTCACAGAGAAGAAACATTTTGTCGCCACTTTATGCTTAATACCAGGGTTTCCTCTGGGGTCCCAGATTGAAGGAGAAGGATAAAACAAACATGGTGTATGCAGTGTAAATTAATATTCTGACTTTTTTTTTTCATTTATTTTGTATTTTTTCTCTAGCTGTCCAGACTGGAATTAGCACTAACTGGTTGTTAAGGTCCCTGATGCCTGATTCAAACCAGCAGCTTTAATGACATACTGGACTTTGAGCAGAGAGGGCCCAAAAGGCAGAGAAGCAATCAAACATTATTACACTTTTATTAGGCAGAATTGCATTTTTAAGTTCATATTCCCTTTAAATGGTGAGAAAATAATTGCTTGTGGAATAAGAAAATATTTTCTCTGTGGAGAACATAACCTTTGAAGAACCCTTTAAATTACTCTTATCAATCTTAGACCCAGAATAGCATATGAGGCCAAATGCACACTGAAGAAACAGTTACTAATCTGAAAATTACAACATGGGAAGATGACTCAAATGGACACTTTAAAGAGGAAACCAGAAATATCTGCCAAAAGTTCACGATGTTCTATAGAGTTACTCAGAACGAATAAAAAGATTGTTGGCTGTGGTGGGAACTATCCCTGCAGCTCTCGTTGAACTAGAGGTTGCATCTGGGAATGTACCTTAAAGACCTTAAGAAAATAGTCCTGCACGTTGTTTCTTCCATGACCAATAGGCACGTAGCAAGGGAGGTGATGATGAATGCAAACTTTTCCTTGATTATTGTTTATGGTATGTAGATTGTGGGGGGTAAAAAGGGAGTACATGGTCCTTTACTATTACTGGATTTACTGTTACCCTAAGGGGATTTTAAAAATATCTTATGTGTTTTTTTCTCAAAATGCATTAGTTAACAGAGCTGCTCCAGTAGACTTCTGCACTGAAATCCATTTCTCAAAAGAGCAAACAGATATTTTATATTTAATCTTGAAATCTAACATGGGGCTAGACATATTGTCAGTTTCCAGGCTGCCTCAAGTACTCTGATATACTTCAATCACTCTTTACTGCTGTTCTGCAAGTTGGAGTGATATCACCCCCTACCTTCCCCCATCAGCCTAACAACAGAACAATGAGAAGGTAACCAGATAGCAGCTCTCTAACACAAGATAACAGCTGCCTGGTATATCTAAGAAGAGCACTCAATAGTAAAATCCAGGTCCCACTGCAACACATTAAGTTACATTGAGTAGGACAACAGCCTGACAGAAAGCAGTCCTAAAGTCCATCCTAAAGTGCTGGCTCTTTGTGAAAGCACATGAGCAGGCAAAATGACATAAGATGGAGCCTACACACCAATACACTTGTTGGTTCAGGAATGAAGTGTTCTATTGTAGAGTGAATTATTTGCAGTGTAAACTAGAAATAAAAACTACATCATAAAAATCATGACAGAATCCCTTTAAATCGTCCATACATCAACCTCTGTGTGGTGTATGCGGGATTTCTTGTCTCACTGAAAATTGGACACATATCTATCATGCAGTTTAGAAAATCATGTTGTCCAAATTGCACGTGCCTGAGTTTGCATGTGCATGGGTGGCAAGGTCAGGCAAAGGTATGGCAACCCTTGGCAAACAAGCAGATCATTGAATGCATATCACTCCAATTGTTCCTTTGCAATATCAGCAGCTATGAGATCTAGTGATGGGGAAACAGTGACCACTGCTAAATGTCCAGCTCCCAAAGATATGCTGTGTCAGAACTTTGCAATCCCTTTACTGTTGAGTGTCATCCTGTTACAGATAGGGATATACAGGAAATGTGGATAGATATCTGGAATTTCCGATCATGATTAACACTTCTCCTGATGTCGCCTCTTTGAAGAGTTACAATGGGCCATTGTGATTGGATTAGTGGAAGACTTTATATACCGAGAACTTCCCATACCAGTCAGTGGAACTGAAGAAGCTGCTCGGATGAGTAGTGAAACATCTTCAAGGATTACTCAGCAAGTCCAGTTGTTTTAGAATTACTTCTATTAGATATACCATGACCTGGATGAATGACCATCTTCATAGTCATTCTCTGAAATATGGCAACTGTTATCTAGAAACCCTTTATCCAGAAATCTTTGAAATGCTGCAATGCCATTTCCCATAGGAGCCTATTAAAAATAGCTATCCAGGAAACCTCCAAGTCCAAAATGCTCTGTATAATATTCATGTTATACACAATTTACTCTGTTGCTGTAGCCTCTTTATTTACACTTTACTAGGGAGTTGCAATGTTTCCTTGGGGTCATTGTGTTCTCCCTTTGCTTGTGTGAGTTCCTTAGGGTATACTGGTTTCTTCCTGCACACCAAAAATATACAGGCATACATTTGCCCCTAATTTGTGTGATTATGATAGGGACCACAGAGCTTTGCCAGGGAATGGACTTATGTGAATGATGTATAATCTCTGTAAAGCACTGCAGAAAATGTTTGGTCAGTCTAAATAATTGATGTTAATAAAAGATAAAATACCTACATTAACAGAATTCTAATTTCTATCTTTATTAAGCCAAGGGCCATTAATGTGGACCTGCAGCCAGATGCCACCCTTCAAGTTGATATTTCAGATGCACTGAGCGAGAGGGACAAAGTCAAATTC
>CM044445.1:94237819-94254527 GCA_024363595.1 Xenopus borealis | reverse complement strand
ATCTGGCTCCATGACTCCTTTGTGGAGAATGAGGAATACGCTGGGTATATTGTAAGTATGTGGGTAGATCTGAATCCTTGACTGTCCGTGACATTATTGTGTTTCTATGTGCTTCATTTTTTTTTTAATATGTTATCCTTTACTTTTAAGCAGATTTAGTATTTAAATTTAATTATACATTTTATTCATATAAAGACATTAAGAATTACTTTTGTTAACCCTATCATTTTGATTTTAGCTACCTGTTAGTGTTTATTACAGAAAGGCTGGCAATTGGCAGATATTAAGGGAATAAAGCAGGCTTGCAGCTTTGCAAAGAAGACTGATATTACTGTTCAGTAGCTGTGGCTGGGCGCTAAGCCGAAGAGAGATTTAAAGGGCAAGGAAAGGCAAAGAAATAAAATCCCATTTTTACTTTTCTTTAATGAAAAAGAAATATATCTCCATTATACTTTAATTAAAAAATGTGTACCGTTTTTATAAGAAACCTGACTGTATGCAGTGAAATTAGGAAAAAAATAGGAATTGTTAGATGGTCCCTAACTTCTGACAGGGAAACAATCATACTTATGAACAGCATGCAGAACTCAAGCAGCTTTGTTTTTTGATCATTTATGACAAACCCTAAGCAGCACAGATCACTCTGTATGTGCAGGGCCAGAGGCAGACAAATATTTTTAACCAAGTTACAAGGTGACAGCCCCCTGTGGCCAACTTTGAATGCATAAATAATTTGTTTGATTAGGCTTGTGGTGCAGTAAGTTCATGTTTATGTTTAGTATACAAAATACAGCATTTCTAGCCTTATTCTATTTTACACTTTCCTTGCCCTTTAAGGGCACGGTTATTTTTACATGGTGGTGTAAATCCCTGCATTTCATTGCTACGCTTTACTGTCGCATTTACTGTTTAGATACAAGGGAAGTTGCTGGAACAAAATTCAAGATGTAAAATTGGTTTAGAACCCCCCTTTTTAGACACTCCTTATTTGACTTACTATTTTAATATTTTGTATTTTAGGAAGGATTTTTTATCATTGAGAGGGATCATGAGAATCTGTAGGTTAAGATTCCCTGTAATAATACAAATTAAACAATTGCTGGAATGTTAGTTTTCTTTCAAATTACATAATATCCTCCCAGCTCCACTATATTTTAAATTGCAACCATATTCATAAGATGGTTCCATGATTACATTGCTGAGGTCTTTCCACAGGGGCCGTGCATTTATCTTAAGCTGCCCGATCAACGTATGGCCGACTTTCAGACAGATAGCGATCATGGAAGCCTGTTGGAGGGCCCCATACACTGTGTAATATCTGCCCGTGTATGGGGACTTTTTAGAGCTCCACCTAATTGCAGTATTACTTAGAACAGTGATTTTCAACCTTGTGCCTCCAGCTGTTAAGGAACTACAAGTCCCACAATGAAGGAGTCTGACAGCCACAGTCAGGCAAATGCATTGTGGGACTTGTAGTTTCTTAACAGCTGGAGGCACAAGGTTGAAAATCACTGACTTAGAACACAGTGATCCAGGTTTAGGCCTCCTTCATTGCTACCAATGAGCTTCAACCTACAGCTGATGGGCACATGCAGGGAGTAAATTTCTAAGGTTTGAAGGTTGCTTATCCATGCAATAATCTGGTTGGTGCAGTGTTCCCTGCCTTAGATACATGTCATAATAATGTTATGGTGTGTGTTTCGGAGAAAAGTGAGATATAATGTTATAATTAAAATATCTTTTGTACTGATGTTTATATAGATTCCTCCTGCCCCTCCAAGACCAGATTTTGATGCTTCCAGGGAGAAATTGCAGAAACTTGGGGAAGGAGAAGGATCAATGACCAAGGAGGAGTTTACCAAAATGAAGCAAGAACTTGAAGCGTAAGTCTACTTCTACATTTCCTTTTAGTTTACATGATAAAGCTAAAGCATTAAACCTAAGAGTACCACAGAAGTATGGAGAAAGTACCAGGCAAAGTCACGCACAGTAAAAACAAAGTACACTGCAGATCGACTCATTCCAAAGCTTGTACTGTCATGATTTTTATGAAGTAGTTTTTATTTCTAAATTACACGGTTTACGTATACTGCATATGATTTGCTCTACCTTATAAAATTTCATTCCTGAACCAGCAAGTGTATTTATTTTTTAGTTGTAATATTGGTGTGTAGCCAGCCATCTCAGGTCATGTGCTCTCAGAAAAAGCCAGCACTTTAGACGGGAACTGCTTTCTGGCAGGCTGTTGTTCGAATTTATCATAGGAAAAAAACTCAGATTTTTTAGAGATTTATCATACCCTAAAGCTGCCAAAAAGAAAATATTCCAAAAAAGTAGAGTTTTCTCCGCGTAAACACGGTAAAATCGAATTTTCGAAGCATTGATTGTATGATATGAATTGACGCTCAATTTTGTTTTGATGTCTTTTTCAAGAAAAATTATTAAGTGAGTTAAATCGTGAAAGAGAGTTTGGTCAAATTTGTTTTCCTAAATAAAAAAAAAATATTAATTTGAGTTTTAGTAAGTAGCCCCCTAAGCATAGGGGATTAAACATCCTGTGATATTATTTCTGGTCTAAATAGTATAAAGGCATTTCCTGTATTTTCCATGAGAACTTCTTTTTCATGGACCACCTGTTGTTCCTTGTTAACCTGGATGGGATAGCTAGTTATTTATAGCAAATGCATGATGATATTTTCTAATTAAAAAAAAGTCTTTAGTTTTTAGCTAACTATGCAAGATCATGCGAGAGTGATATTCTGAGGCGAAATGTAGTTGGATTTCATTTTTTTTTTATTATTTGTGGTTTTTGAGTTATTTAGCTTTTTATTTAGGAGCTCTCCAGTGTGCAATTTGCACTGATTTAAATAAGAGACTGGAATATGAATAGGAAAGTATTAAGAAGTAGCAATAATTAATTTGTAGCCTTATGGAGCATTTGTTTTATAGGTGGGGTCAGTGACCCCCATTTGAAAACTGAAAGGAGTCAGAAGAAGAAGGCAAATAAGTCTTAAATGATAAGAATTTCTAGTTTATGCGTAGCATTAGCCATTCTATAACATACTAAAAGTTAACTTAAAGTTGAACTACTCCTTTAATTGTTTCTGTCCTTGTATGGTTTATTCTTTATTTTGAATGAGCATGTGATGTATGACCAGATGCTGATGGTTTTTTGCAGAGAGTACCTGGCCATCTTCAAGAAAACAGTAGCAATGCATGAAGTCTTCCTGTGCCGAGTTGCAGCTCATCCCATTCTTAGGAAAGATCTAAACTTCCATGTCTTTTTGGAGTACAATCAAGACGTAAGTGGTGCCCTGTCATATGATTTAGCACATGCCTATTACCTTGTCCTTACAGAGAATATTTGACCCATTTGGCCCACCATGTGCCTACCACAATATAAAAAATCAACTGTAATTAAAGGGCAACTAAAGTCTAAAATAGAATAATGTTAGAAATTATGTATTTTGTATACTAAATATAAACATGAACTTACTGCACCAGAAGCCTAATAAGACAAATAATTTATGCTTTCAAAGTTGGAGCAGAGGGCTGTCATCTTGTAACTTTGTTATACATCTTTGCAACATCAAGACTGCACACATGCTCAGTGTGATCTGGGCTTCAGTTGGGAGGTTAAGCTTAGGGATCATCATAAATAATCAAAACAGCACAAGTCACATAATATCTGCCATAGAAGCTGATACAGCAAGACTGATTAATAATAAGAATATGCAGACTGCACTGGGTCTGTGGATACAAATCTACACTGTCGCTGGCTGCTCTACAGGGAAACAAACAAATCCACTCGAGTTCTAAGTAAGGGGGCCGTTTGAAAGTATGATCGTTTCCCTGCAGAGCAGAGATGTTTCCTTTCTCCAGCCGCAGAGCAAGTAAAAGGAAGGGGGGGATTTCAATGCATACAGTCAGGTTTATTATAAAACCGGTAACATTTTTAAATCACAGTATATTGGTGATAGATTTATTTTTCATTAAAGAAAGTAAAAATGGGATTTTATTTTTTTACATCTCTTTTAAGGAAATCTAGCAAACAGAGTGGGGAGACAGAGACATCTCTTATAGAGCAGAATCATTTTTTTTACATGTAGGACAATGTAGTGCACTTATAGAAATGTAAATATGATCCTTTAATATGTGGGACAGGCAATACGACCTTTTATAAAACTAGAGGGGTAACTGTAAGAAAGATAATTAACTTCAGCACATTTTTGCGGCAATTAAAAAAAAAAAAAAAAAAAAAAAAAAAAAAAAAAAATATATATATATATATATTGTCTATATAAAAAAAAAATCTCTTTGTTATTGCCAGTGTTATGGAGGTGATTTTTATTGACTGCCATTTTTGTCTGTTTGGTGATGCACAAGCCTTCTACTCTACCTTCTTACCATCAACTATAGGTGAGATGTACATCTCAGTATAAGCCTATACCACTGTGGAATATGTAGACACTTTATAAATATGTTTTAATAATATTAATAAGGCCCTTGCTGAAAGAAAACGTGTAAAATAGGGCAAAGTTTTTAACTTGAATACACTGTGTGGTGCATTTCAGTCATCAGAAATTGTTCTTGTCGAAATTCCATCAGTTCTCCTTTCCTCTTGTTTCAGTTAAGTGTCAGAGGGAAGAACAAAAAAGAAAAGCTAGAAGACTTCTTCAAAAGCGTGGTGAAGTCAGCCGATGGAGTCATTGTATCTGGCACTAAGGTGAGATCCTTCTTGAAGGAAGAATAAGACTAGGGAAGGAGTGCAGAAATGGATATAAACCTGCGCTATGTCTATTGTCAGGCATTAAACATGACTTTATTTTGAATGTGATATAAACAGCTTTAAAACTAATATATATATATATATTTGGATAAATATTTAAAACACTTTCCAGTGTTTTTGCTGCTCACCCACAATAATTTTATTTGTTGGAAGGATGTGGATGATTTTTTTGACCACGAGCGGACTTTCCTTGTTGAGTACCACAATCGAGTAAAGGACTCAAGTGCCAAATCTGATAAGATGACAAGATGCCATAAAAGTAAGTGCTTCACTGATTTCCTGAGATCTGTATAGGAAAGGATTAATTTTTTTTTCTTATTTGGTGATCCATGCTGCTGTTAATGGTGTCAGTGTCGCCCAAATCTTTGTGTTGTATCTGTCAGTGGGGCTCTTATCAACACTGAACCTGGGCAGTAACACATAGCAACCAATCTGCGATTAGATATTTTAAACCATCTGTAGGTAGAACTATGAAAACTGATGATCTCCAATGTTTCTGGGATTGAAATGTGAGCTTGGGATCCTTTTGGCCTCTGTGCTTGCTCATATTATGTCTTAGATGCTGCAAAGTTTTCTATTCTGGACATTTAAAAGTGCTTGTTTATATTTTTAAAAACATCAGATATAAAGTAGAGTGACTGAGTTCTTATCATGGACTTTAGAACCCCTATAAACTCATTTTTATTAGAGTAAATGTACAAATGTTAGGGTAAATATAAGACAAATATTAGCATACAACAACAACACTGATTATTTTCTAGTCCGCCTGTGCCAATTAGCATTTGCATTACCTGGATACAGTATGCCCTTTCTTTATGTCAGGATTTCTGGAATCACATTCAGCAGTGAACACTACTGGTGACTGCAGCACGCAGCATTACTCTTGTAGATAGTGATCTCTGACGCTCACTGTGTGCACGCAGAGTTCTACATGTACTCTGTGACACTCCTGGTCATGTCGGTGGTGCATCTCAACTCTTTTGGCTATGGGCACACATGCTGAAGGCTCCAGCCGTTCTCAGCCTGCGTATTTTTGAAGGCTGAGAGAGGCAGATCTGCTTCCTACCCCTGCTCCATTGATTTGAGCACGCACACACAAACACACAAAGTGGAGCTGAATTTGAGGTCAGCCCAGATACGCGAAAGGAGGCATCTCTGGGCTTTGAGCTTAAAGGGATCCTGTCATGGGAAAAAAAATTATTTTCAAAATGTCTCAGTTAATCGTGCTGTTCCACAAGAATTCTGCGTTGAAATCCATTTCTCAAAAGAGCAAACAGATTTTTTTTATATTTCATTTTGAAATCTGACATGGGGTTAGACATATTGTCAATTTTCCAGCTGCCCCAAGTCATGTGACGTGTGCTCTGATAAACTTCAATCAAAATTTACTGCTGTACTGCAAGTTGGAGTTATATCACTCCTCCCTTTCCCCCACCCAGCAGCCCAACAAAAGAACAATGAGAATGTAACCAGGTAGCAGCTCCCTAACACAAGATAACAGCTGCCTGGTAGATCTAAGAACAGCACTCAATAGTAAAAACCCATGTCCCACTGTGACTCCTTCAGTTACATTGAGAAGGAAAAACAACAGCCTGCCAGAAGCAGTTAGAAGTTCCCTCCTAAAGTGCTGGCACAAGTCATATGACCAGGGGCAGCTGGGAAACTGACAAAATGTCTAGCCCCATGTCAGATTTCAAAACTGAATATAAAAAAATCTGTTTGCTCTTTTGAGAAATGGATTTCAGTGCAGAAGTCTACTGGAGCAGCACTATTAACTGATGCGTTTTAAAAACAAACCAAACAACCAAATTGGACATCCAGCTAATTATGGAAAGGCTTACCAGAATTGAAACGGGCAGACAAAAACCTACAATAAAATTTGGAGCCCCTGGTTAAGCTACCATAATATCTCTCGGGGACTGATGCTTGAGCTTACCTGGACTTTTATGTCAATGCCACAGTCAAAATCAGTCTCACAGCTCGCTACAAGATAAATGTTACCATAATTATGATTAATGAATATATACACTCATGCTATGTTCTTTTAATTTCTTGCATAATTATTTCTTATCCATCCTCCTCAGGTACTGCAGATGACTACAACAGAATAGGCTCATCAATGTACACGTTGGGGACACAGGACAACTCTGATATATGCAAGTAAGAATGGTCTTGTAATCTCCAATTGGTTGCACGAATGTCATTCCCAATAACCCTTAAAGGGAAACTGTCATGGGAAAAACATGTTTTTTTTTTAATGCATCAGTTAATAGTGCTGCTCCAGTAGACTTTTGCACTGAAATCCATTTCTCAAAAGAGCAAACAGATTTTTTTTATATTCAGTTTTGAAATCTGACATGGGGCTAACCATTTTGTCAATTTCCCAGCTGCCCTGGTCATGTGACTTGTGCCAGCACTTTAGGAGGGAACTGCTTTCTGACAGGCTTTTGTTTTTCCTTCTCAATGTAACTGAATAGTACGCAGTGGGACATGGGTTTTACTATTGAATACTGTTCTTAGATCTACAAGGCAGCTGTTATCCTGTGTTAGGGAGCTGTTATCTGGTTACCTTCCCATTGTTCTTTTGTTAGGCTGCTGGGTGGGGGAAAGGGAGGGGTTATATCACTCCAACTTGCAGTACAGCAGTAAAGAGTGATTAAAGTTTATCAGAGCACAAGTCACATGACTTGGGGCAGCTGGGAAATTGACAATATGTCTAGCCCCATGTCAGATTTCAAAATGAAATATAAAAAAATCTGTTTGCTCTTTTGAGAAATGGATTTCAGTGCAGAATTCTTCTGGAACAGCACTATTAACTGATGCATACTGAAAATTCATTTTTCCCATGACAGGATCCCTTTAATCATTTAGTTCTCTATAATATACAGCTGCAATGTCTTTTTATGCCTTGCAGATTTTTCTTGAGAGTCTCTGAGTTATTCGACAAAACTCGGGTATGTATATTGTGTTTATTTACTTAAAGTTAAGAAAAGTCAATCAATGTCCATAACTTGAATAGCAAAGCATTATTATGAGGGGCATTATTGTGCTAAATAGAAAAAAGGGCTTCTCCAAACTATTGCCACAAAGAGTAGAACAGAATCTGTAAAGACTTTCTACACTATAAAGATTTGCTTTCACCAGAACAAGAGGCCCTTTTCCAAACTGTAGAAAACTGCACCAGACCATTATTCCAACTCCAACAAACTTCAGTGTAATTTTATATTCAGGCAAGTTGTGTTCTGCTGGTATCTATCAAACACAGACTTTTGTAGGCTGTGAACTCCCGATGAGACTGTTCAGCTGCACCGATGGGGGTGATGTTTACACTACTCCAGCTGATGCCTGGCACTGGCCATCACCATGGTAATGCCAAGAATTGGCTGGAATGATGTAAACATCATGGTGTGTGAAAAGCAGCCATCACATTAGTTGCAAATGTATTGCTGCAGGCCTTATAAAAGGCGATACTAGTGAGACCTTATAAACAGCACTATGGTGGGGGAGGAACCTGTGATATTGATTTTGATCAGAAGGCCTTCTGCACCTGTCACTTTGTGCAGCTTTAAGGGAAAATAATAGTTCCCATGTTCAAAAGAGAAATATTACTCCACCCTATTATTAGATGTTCAACACTCCCTCGCTTTGTTCCATTGTGAAGTGATGGACTCTGAGGTCCGTTTGCGTTTTGCAGAGAATCTGTGAACCACACTGTGGAAAGTAGAGGGGATTTAAGTTTCAAAATCCAATGTGCACATTAGATACAATCTGTGTGGGATGGTGGCACATGGGTTGTCTGGGCTCTTTCCACATAGTAAGTTCTCCACAGTCTAAAAACATGTTCTCTGGTGGGCCCAGGGCACCCAGTCCGACACTGATCTCTGTAAAGAACTGCATAATATGTGTGTGCTATATCAGTCAGATATTTCAGTACATATTGATAAAGATCTGATAAATACAAAGATCCCTGTATTTATTTGTCTTGTAATGACGGTATGTTACTCTCTCTTCCGAAAACCTTGTTACAATGTTGCCCCCCCCCCTGTTTTTTGTGTAGAAAATTGAATCTCGAGTGGCAGCTGATGAAGACCTAAAGCTTTCTGACCTCCTTAAATACTATCTAAGAGAATCACAAGCTGCTAAGGTACTGTACTTTTTATATATATATATATATATATATATAATATATATATATATATGTTTGTCCCCTGCTAACCATCAGGTATATGTTGTGGACAAACCCTTGATGATAGGCTTCAGCGACTTTTGCTCACAGGGTTTTTTTTCCCCAAAATGTTTTGTTCCTCAGGATCTCTTATACAGAAGGTCTCGCTCATTGGTGGATTATGAGAATGCGAATAAAGCACTAGATAAAGCGAGAGCAAAGAACAAAGATGTTTTAGCAGCAGAAACCACGCAGCAGTTGAGCTGTCAGAAGTTTGAAAAGATATCAGAATCTGCAAAGCAAGGTACACCCTCCTGTGTTCCCATAGAGAAAGCAAAATATTTGACCACTAAATGTGCCTAAAATAGAAATTTTTGTATTCATATGGTTAATTTTTTTGAGCAGTAGTCCAGCAACAGTCTAATCCACTATATTGTCCTCTTGGGCTGCCTTATCCAGTTGCTTTGAACCTCTGTTTGAGCAATCCTATCTGTCAGCCCTTCACAATTAACTCTTTAGTATGATTTGCTGTGCTAATGGAGTCTTCTGTTGTGCTGGAATTCTAATTCTTATTGCAGGACATTGTTATGCTGAGATCTAGCAAATGCAGAAACATGTCACATTTAAAATGTATTTCAAAAATATCAAGTGATGGAAACTTTCTCTTAGTTGTTATCTAAGCAAATGTTCAATGTCCTATTTTTAGGCAGTTTTAGACTCTTAAAGGAAAACTATACCCCTCAAACAATGTAGGTCTCTATAAACAGATATTGCATAAAACAACTCATATGTAAAACCCTGCTTCATGTAAATAAACCATTTTCATAATAATACACTTTTTTAGTAGCATGTGCCATTGGGTAATCATAAATAGAAAATTGCCATTTTAAAAAATAAGGACAGCCTCCTGGGATCCTAGGATTCAACGGTGCACACAAACTTACCAAACAAACTATAAAGTTAGGTCACATGAGCCAATTAACAGACAGAGTTGTGTCTTTTGCTTCCACACTTCTTCCTGTTACAGTTAGAGTTGAAATATTTCTGGTCAGGAGATCTCTGAGGCAGCACACAGACCATCATGAAATGGTGGTTCAAGGCAAGAGATGTAAAAGGGCAATATTTACTTAAATATATATTCCAGGTAGGTAAGATTCTTTAATATGACAGTTGATTTTATATAAACTATCTGTTGCTCAAAAATAAATTTTCGGGGTATAGTTTTCCTTTAATAACAGCATTTTGGCCGAGTCACTCCATTTAAGGGACCAGTAACACTAAAACATAAGATTGTTTTAAAGCAATGAAAATAAATGCATGAATGCCTTTCACTGGTGGAACTGTTGGGTTTGCTTCAGAAATGCTAATATAGTTTTCATAAATACGCTGTGTAGCCATGGGGTTAGCCATACAATCTGAAAAGGGCTAGAATACTGTGTAAACTCTAAACCCATTGTATTCTACAGAGCATACAGTATCTGTTAGCTGCTATTGAACCTTTTTCAGATTGAAACGCTGCTCCATGTCTACACTGCAGCAATTACTTATATAAACTATTGTAGAGTTTTTGAAGCAAACACACCAATTGTAACAGTTCAGGGCAATAGTACATTCTGTTTCCAATTACTATAAAACTCTTTCATTTCTAGATCTACTGTTCCTGTAAAGGTCAGAGTGTCCGTAACCCTAGGGTTAAAGAGATGCTGACACCAGAAAAATAACCTTTTTTTGCCATAAAAGTATTTGCCTGATGCTTTTACATTACCTTTCTAACCCCCGTGTTCCTCTATGAGGGTGCTGCCATGTTTGTGTAGCAGTAGTTGTTTAGCATTAGAAACTCAGGTTTAGGAACTTCAAGTAACAATTACTTAAAAATGCAGAACCAGCGGCAAAAAACGGTCCACATGGGTTTTACTATTGAGTGCTGTTCTTAGATCTACCAGGCAGCTGTTATCTTGTGTTAGGGAGCCGTTATCTGATTACCTTCCCACTGTTCTGTTGTTAGGCTGCTGGGTGGGGGAAAGGGAGGGGTGATATCACTCCAACTTGCAGTACAGCAGTAAAGAGTGATTGAAGTTTATCAGAGCACAAGTCACATGACTTGGGGCAGCTGGGAAATTGACAATATGTCTAGCCCCATGTCAGATTTCAAAATGAAATATAAAAAAATCTGTTTGCTCTTTTGAGAAATGGATTTCAATGCATTTTGAAAAAAAAAAATGTTTTCCCATGACAGGATCCCTTTAATGTAGATTGATATTTTGAAAAGAAAATTTTAGTGTCAGTATCACTTTAAGGTCTTTAAAGGCTGTGCACAGTCATGGCTCCTCAATTAAGCATTTTCAATAAAGGTGGTCATACATGGCCAGATCCACTCGAGTTATTGTAAATACTGCCCATATTCTTATGATGGACCTACCCACAGGCTGATGGTTATGCAAAAGGATTTTCCCACTTAGATTTTGTCTTAATTTATTTTTTGAAACAGAACTCATGGACTTTAAAACCCGGAGAGTGGCAGCATTTCGCAAGAACCTTGTAGAACTGGCTGAACTGGAACTAAAGCATGCCAAGGTAGGTCCACTAGTGCCCCTTATCCAGTGGCGTCACTACCAGAGATGCAGGGGGTGCAATTGCACCAGGGCCCCCACCCCCTTGGGGCCCATCAGAGCCACCATAATGGTTATGGCAGGAGGTTATCTAGGGGGAAATATTATAGCACACATGCCATCAACACTCCAGCACGGGATTTATAGAGGTAGGGGCCTGAAAGGGAGGCCCAGGTGCCCATCTTGTACCGGGATCCACCAGGGAGAAGTTACGCTAATTCTACCTGCCGACTCTTTCTCACCTACAATGCTTATAGGAGCAGAATGCATGACTAATCTAGAAGAACAAGCTTGAGGCTTCCTTAGTGCAGACACATTTCACATGTCCTGTTCACTGATTTGAGCTCGTTGTCTCAAGAGGAAACAAGGCAATTTTGGAAGACTGAAACAACACCAGGGTTTTAATCACCAGTGATTCACATTATTGTCTGTGGGAAAGCTTTTACGGGAGATTAGTGAACTACAGAAGTAGAGATTTATTGCTGGCGATCAATCTGCTGTTGAGCCATTGCCCTTAGTTTTCTGGTTACATGGTAGCTCAGTAAAACCTTAAAGGTACCAGTATGTTTTGCCTCTAAGGCATGAGTTTTTTATGGCATAGACTGTAGTAGTCTAACACAATTTGCTAATAGTTTTCATTTTATATAGATTTTCAGTTATGGTTTTTTGTTTTGTTTTTTCATCCCTCAGTCGGATGCCCCATCTCACTACTTATGTTTGTGTGATGTTTTATAAGGGTGCATGTTGATGCTCTTTCCCAGCGCAGGGGAGGATAGCATTTGGCTTGGTGGTTTTCTTGGGAAAAAATAGTATTACAGATATAGGATCCGTTATCCAGAAAGCTCTGAATTATGGGAAGGTCATCTCCTATAGACTCCATTTAATCATATAATTCCAGTTCTTAAATGAACAGTTCCATGTAAAAATTAAAACTGGGTAAATAGATAGACTGTGCAGAATAAAAAAATGTTTCTAATACAGCTACTTAGCCAAATATGTAATGTATAAAGGCTGGAGTGACTGTATAACATAACAGAACACGATTTCCTGCTTTTTAGCTCTCTTACTCTGAGTTAATCAGGGACTTTAAGGGGGGGCACACGGGACATAACTGTTCAGTGATTTTGCAATTTATCTTCAGCATGCAGCTCAGAACAGTTATGACCCATGAAGCCCCCCCTCAAGTCACTGATTGGTTACTGCCTGTTAACAAATCGGTGCAAAGCAAGAGAACTGCAAGGCAGGAAGTAGTGCTCTGGCTATTATGTTAGACATCCAGTCACTCCAGCTTTTATACATTACATTTTTGGCTAACTAACTATATTAGAAACATTTTTTATTTTGCACTGCCTATCTATTTACCCAGTTTCTTTTACACTGAACAATTAATTTAAAAATGATTTCCAGTTTCTCTGAAAAATAATGTACTTGATCCAAATTTAAGATATAACATACCCTAATTGTACGTTGGGTTTATTTAATGTTTAAAAGATTTTTTTTTAGTAACCTATGGAGATCCAAATTACAGAAAGACTCCTTATCGGGAAAACCCCTGGTCCTGAACATTCTGGACAACAGGTCCCATACCTGTATTTTCCCCAACTAGAGTGTGGGCTCTGTTAGCCTGCACCTCTGGAGGAGGGAACAGTTTTGATATTGTGGGTAGGAAGCTTTTTCTTAGTACTGATGCCTGCATACTTCCCTTTAACCTACTAAGACTAGTGATGTCATCAGTTATAAATTTGTCACATGACTCACTAAAATGTATGTCTTATAATAAATAAAGTAGCCTTTTTTGGAAAATGAGGATATTCAACGTAATGTTGGCGTTCCATGACCTGTATAAAAGCACTTGGCCTTCTGCCTTGTGTTTTTACAGTATATGGTCATGCAACTCCTCCTTGGTGACTTATATTTTACAATAGGGGGTACTTTATTCACTATATTATGAACAGTGCTATAGCGAGACCACGTAGTAACTGCTATTAAGGAAAATTACCTTTCTCTTTCATTACAGGGTAACTTACAGCTGCTGCAAAGCTGCTTGGCAGTGTTAAACGGTAGACCATAAAGCACACTCCGTCCTTCTTTGCATAATAATAATAGACCCTCCTTCCACATCCTAGAATTATCATGTTTCCTTGGATGAACCTAATGGGCATTCCCAGCTCGGCAGAGGATGATCTCATGCACAGAAAATGGGCAGCCTCCAAATAAAAACCAGCCAAGTGCTTGCAGGCCCACTCTATGTATCCATTATTTAGTCTAGGGAGGGTCAGCCTTGGGTTCCCAGCAGAAGTGCACCATGGGACTCTGGAAGTGGTTGTTCTACAGAGAGCCAACAGCTGACACTCTTTATTCATTGTATGCTTTATGTCCTTCACAATGCGATTCATCATTCTACCCTTGTGAAGATATACTCCTCTTGTTATGAACTGTATTACATAACGCTGCCAATCCTATTTACCAATGTATGTTAATCTTGGATGATAAGACATTCACGGTTCGAATGGATTTAATATATGCCATTAGTCGTACTCATTGTATATCTTGTCCAAGTTCCATGTAATACGTTTATTTTTTGAAGCCTGTTATCTTGATTTACCAATCTATTTTTTTTATATCAGACATTTCTTAGATATCTCAGAGCGCTCCAATTATCTTTTTACATTTCTTCCTAACGCTAACGCATCAATATGTTTGCCTTAACTTGTAGACTTATCTCAAATTGTAAAATAAACTGTGAATCCAATGATTTTTAACTTACACTCCCTTGGTGTTCTTGTTTCACCATGTTAAGGATCACGCTTTAATGGGCAACTGTACACTCCCCAGGTAAAAGGCAGCCATTGGTTGCTAGTACCCTCCCCCCCCCCCCCCCCCCCCCCCCCCCCAACCCTATTAGTTGAGCTGAATATGAATCTAGCCTTATTGGGCTTCATTCTTGACTCTGGACCTTGCATACCTGGTGCCAAGATTAGAGCTATATATCTTCTGTGCATCATTTCTTCTTGAGAAAGGGAAGAGAGGTGAGAATGGGAATTATTTGAAACAATAGCTTTAGTACTTAGACGACCATCATCCTTGCTTTCTGTTGATTGAGGACCCACTGTGTTCATCCAAGTATTCCCATGTCTCAGCCTTGTATCCTTAAAATATCACTGAGTGTGTGATTAAAGACACAAGGTGTTTTATACACGCTCAACATTATATTTAAAAAGACTTGAAACCGCATTTCTTTTAAAACGGCAGTATAAATCAAGCAAAAGATATATTCTCCAACATATTCCTTGTTTAAAACAACATCTCCGTCTGGACTATATGGGGAAACGAGGAACCAGATGTTTTCTCTGTGCCCTTTAAGCTGAACACAGTTTTAGGGCAAGGCAATGGGGTTTGAACACTGAAGACTGTATCATGAGGTAAATGTGACAAGTTCTGCCGAGCAGAGATCCTGAGAGACTTTCCTGCACAGAACCTTGAGAGAAGATCCTAAGCAGGAGCCGAGAGATGGAGTTCAGTCCTTCTAAGCATACATGGTAAGCTGCAGCCACTGGAAAGATAAGGCAACACATGCTTTAAATAACATCCCCGTTTGGGACACACCCAGGACTACCAGGTTTGATTCTCCCTCATAATTGAGTATCACATCAGGTGGTTAGCGTGGTCCTCATCTCGTTGGCTAGTATGCCTGTCATAATCTTATCATTTGGCCGTAGGACGGAACCACTGGATTAGCCAGATATCACCCATGTTTTGGTGGCCATATTGGGGGTAGATCTACTCATTTGGTGGCCTTGCCAAATAAGCAGATATTCTAGTGCAGGGAACCCCAACCATTTTTACCCGGGAGCAACATTCAGATGTAAAAAGAATTGGGGAGCAACACAAGTATGAAAATCATTCCTGGGTGGTGCCAAGTAAGGGTTGTGATTGGCTGTTGGTAGCCCCAATGTGGACTGGCAGCCTACAGGAGGCTCTGTTGTACATGAGGTTTTTATACAACCAAAACTTGCCTCCAAGCCTGGAATTCAAAAATCAGAACCTGTTTTGAGGCCACTGAGAGCAACATCCAAGGGGTTGGGGAGCAATATGTTGCTCACGAGCTACTGGTTGGGGATCACTGTTCTAGTGTATGGCTAGCTTAAGATCCTTTCTAGTAGAATCAGGTATGCAACACATTAAATTATATATTACCTCCAGCACATTCAGCTTAATGATACCATCTCCATCTTTGTCAAACGCATGGAATGCCCCTGTTAAAAGCAGTGGAAAAAAAGGATTGTCACCAAACATCAGCACAGTTAACCATGCATTACTCCATGTATATATACACATTCTGCAGTTTCACACTATAAAGATTATATTAGCTGAAACGCTATTTGTGTGATTATGTGATTGTATTGTGAGTGTATATGTCTGATGCCTAGATAACTACACGTAGTTGTTAGCAGCTCCCTATTAGCTGCAGTCATACAGTTAAACCCAAGGGCTGCATAATATTCTGCCTTTGGCATAGACCTGAGACTAATTACACTTAGCATTGTTATCTGAACAGGAAATGTCTGCACAAACCAACTTACTGAACATTCCTTCCAGGCGCACAAAGCAGCAGATGAAACTGTCAAAGTCAATGTCCATTCTCTTATTGGCATAGCGCATTGTGATAATGTCATACAGCTGACTGTTCAGATGGAAACCTAGAGAGGAGATGAGAAGGATCAAGTCTCAAATTGAGGCATGCTTCTGTATAGGCCACCCATTTTAAAATGAAGATAAGGATAATTACATGTACACAACTAGGAATATCCTCTCTATGTTGCATGAACGATAACCCTCCCCCTACTCTTTCATCCGGAAAGCAATTCCAAGCACATGCGCAGTAGGAGGCATTTGCCAGTACCAAGCTACTGCGCATGCGCCCAGAAGTCACAAAGTTCCCTTTTTCTTTCTTTCGGAAACTTCGTGACTTTCGGCGCATGCACAGTAGATCCGAACCGGCAAATGCCTCCTACTGCGCATGCGCCACCCAATGCTGACGCAACGAGAAAGAAAAGCGCTCGGGAGAAGATGGCTGTCGTGAACTTCACAGAAGAGGACCAAGAAGAAGGGGGTAAGTAACTAGTTTGGGGCGTTTGCCTGGGG
>CM044445.1:94172868-94231096 GCA_024363595.1 Xenopus borealis | reverse complement strand
AGGGGCTGTAGCAGGCAGTAGGCATCTCGCAGGGGCTGTAGCAGGCAGTAGGTGTCTCGCAGGGGCTGTAGCAGGCAGTAGGTGTCTCACAGGGGCTCTAGCAGGCAGTAGGTGTCTTGCAGGGGCTGTAGCAGGCAGTAGGAATCTCGCAGAGGCTCTAGCAGGCAGTAGGTGTCTCGCAGGGGCTTTAGCAGGCAGTAGGCATCTCGCAGGGGCTCTAGCAGGCAGTAGGCGTAGTGCAGGGGCTGTAGGTAAGGTTGCCACCTGGCTGGTATTTTACTGGCCTGACCAGTAAAAATGATGCTTGACCACAATATTATTAATAGGGAAAAAATCTAAATATAAATGAAGGTCAGTATTTTTTTCCAAAAAAAGGGGGCTACCCTAGCTGTAGGCAACTAAATTTATAGAGGAACCCTGGCCACTAATGGTTTTTTGAAAACTTTAATAGGGAGCCCTGATCACCAGAGATTTTTTTTTTTAAAAACTGGGCCCTGACCAGCAATGGTGTTTTTAAAAAATGTCTTTGTCAGACCCTGGCCGCCATTGTTTTTTGTAAAACATTTTTGTGGGGCCCTGGCCATCAATTTTATTTTTAACTTATAATGGGGTCCTGAACACCGATGGATTTTTATAACTTGTGTGTGTGGTGTTTACCGTTTTGAGCACTGTCTTTGTGGCCTTTTTACTGTGGTGTGGTATGTTGTACAGGGCCCTGTGATTTTTTATGGTTGCCACGGTAGGCGTTGCTCTACACGCCTCTATACTAAGCACTAAGCATGTTCCCAAATAATTTCAGTTAGAAAATTATAAGTATTTATTTTAGACATTTTATTTTGCTTTATTCTTTTAGAAGAGGTGCTTAGAATGCATTTTGGAAACCTAGAGATGTATAGCTAAAGATCATCCTAACTCTACTGTGCCTAGAAGAAAAACTGGACTTTTAAGGTAAAGTTGCAAATAATGTTACATACATTCTGGAAATGTTACAGCAGCCCTGTGTAGGAAGGAATGAATGGGAATAACTCCTTTCAGTAACAAATGTCCAGTTGTACTGTGAGTCCAATGAGAATTATTTTAAAGCCTCTGTAGTCATAGCCTCTTTCTTGGAAATGCTCACCGTTTCTATTGTTAGCACCAGAAGAGATACCTTTAATGGGTTATATCTGCTTTTATGAAACAATTTATTTTCGAATAAGCTTCAACAGAACGGAGTCATAACCGGGCTTATGATTAGATATAAATATTGAATTAATTGAATTCGATAAATTGAATAAATCAAGGGCATGAGCATGTTTTTCATAAACCTTGCAATGCAACCAGATTAAAGAAACAGTTAAGGGTAAAAATAAAAACTGGGTAAATAAATAGGCAGTGCAAAATAATAAATATTTCTAATACAGTTAGTTAGCCAAAAATGTAATGTATAAAGGCTGGAATGACTGGATGTCTAACATAACAGAAAACTACTTCCTCTCTAACTTGTTAGCAGTCAGTAGCCAATCAGTGACATGAAGGGTCTCCATATGGGACATAACTGTTCAGTTACTTTGCTTTTGAATCTGACCTGAATGCTAAAGATCAAATGCCAACTAAATGAACGGTTATGTCCCATGTGGCTCCCACTTCAAGCCCCTGACTGAGGTTAGATACTTGCAAAGCAAGAAGTTCAGTTCTGGCTGTTATGTTTGACATCTGCTCACTTTGACTAACTAACTATATTAGAATCATTTTATTTTGCACAGCCTGTCAATTCAACTAATTTTATTTTTACAATGGACTGATCCTTTAATAGGATTTATATTGGTGAAGTCAGTAACGTTTACAGAACCCAAGTAAGAAACATAATTTTGCCTTTTCCATGAACGATTGGGAGGGAATAGAATCCTGTAGCCCATGGGTTCAGCAGTTAGGGTTTTAGTATTATAAGCTTATGAAAAAAAAAAGATACTAATACTGAAAGGCTGGTGTTTTTTTCAAGAAAAGGAGGCAACGCAAGTCAAGTAATGCATTTAGACAAAAAGTATTATTCATTGAACTCTAGGATCCTTAGCATGTGAATACAGGCCTTTCACTTACATAGTATTGAAGCTGAAATGTTTTAATAGAGCAGTTTAGCATCATGGAAGAAAATGGGTTGATAAAGGCATTTGCGAGAAAAGAGAAATAAAATGTGAATTTTATAAAAACTGTTAAATTACACTAAATTGTATTAATATCAGCCTTTGCTCTAAAAATGAATCCATTAAACTTTTTAATGCTGGAAAATTTCCATCACATCAGAGAACTCAAGAGCTTTTCTCTGCATTATAACACAAGACATTTCTAGGAGTGTGTTAGGCCTTTTCAATTCACTTCAACATCTTCAGTATTCGCTTGGAAAAAATATAAGTGTTAATCTCTTAAAAGATTTCTTATTAGTGGTTATGTCTGAATGCTTACCCACAGAACTGCACTTCAATGGCATTCATGTGTTCAGAAGAAATAGGCATGTATATGATACAACATTTTTCTGACTTCAGTTAATGGAAAAAATAGTTCCAGGTTGAGGTGGAGAAACACGAAATAGCTATATTTTCATTAAAACAAGGTGGCCAAGGGGATGTAGTTCTAGCAAGTCCTAGCTTAGACAATACGGTAAAAGGTTGGCACTTGTACAAGCCAGCTGTATGAGCAGACCATCTTGTAAATCACTTGGAAACATACAAAGACCCAAAGAATACAACTTTCAAGATGAAAAACAAGTGACAAAGTACAGAAAGAATATATCAAAAATAAGCCTCAGACAATGTAAATTGTCAAGACAAATTCCGTAATCACCAAACCAACAACGACAACTCTCCTTAGAAAACAACAAAAAGGCATAAAGACCTTATCTTTCTGATCTGCGTTCAATTTTTTCTGATCTTCATCAGTGGCGCCATCCACGGTCAACTCCTTATTGCTGTTTGATCTGTCCGACACAAAGATGATAGGCTAGATATGGAAGGAGAAGCGCGAGAGGGAAAGAAGGAGAGGTTATAAAACGGAAGGGGGTCACTTGAACGATACAAACCATTTAGGAACAATGTCCATGCAACAGAGCCCAGCTCAGAAACAAAATGCATCATGCATGTCATTAATCACAACAGCAGAAAGTCTTGCTGCATTTTAATAACAACTTCAACAGTATTTTGGAAGGCACCAGATCTGAAAGTCTGTATAAAAATCCATATGTTAGGAAATCTATATATATCATTTTGCATATGATATATTTTAGACTTAGACACCATGGGACTCCAATGACAACAATATATAGTAAAACCAACACATATCATGAGTGATTTATACACTCCATTCTCAACAATTAGGAACTCACTTGGCCGTAAACTCTTATTCACATGCTTAGGACCTCCAAAGAGACCCTAGACATTTATAGTCAGGTTAAAGCATGACACAGACAGACGTATCCCAAGGATTCAAATTGAAATAACCATGCAAAAACATACAGAGGAAATAGATCATGCACAAAACTGGATTATATATCTGGACCTATCTAATCAACCTTGATCTGAAAGCTGTCTGGGAGCAACACGAGAGGAAGAACAAAATCACAGACACTTTTTATCAAAGACATTTTCCAACAACAGCTAAAACAGTAGCCGATATGGTGATAGGTACCCCAACTTAAAGATACCTAAGCTCTTATTAAAATACTGTTAAGTTTCAGATACAGATATCGGTAACACACATTGCATCATGAAATTAAAAGGAAAATGAAATCTCAAATTCCAGAGAAGAATAGAATGTTTGCATGGTAAGAAAAGATAAAACTTTGAGTCCCCCAAGAACTGACATTGGAGACCCACAAAAACTAAATGCATGTTGAGATAGAGTGAGTTAAACTTAGGGGACGTCTGATCATTGGGTGAAGTGTCTGGTAAGATTTGGTTTTATGGGTGGATTTATATTATTGTATTTGCTTCTTAATAAACTTAACATACTACATGATTTGACTGCATACTCTTTCTTTTCATATTTCTAGAGTGAATGGATAGAATTTTGTGTGACAGGCAGCTTTATACCTAGCTTCTGTCATTTATTTCTGTTTCTTTTCTATCCCAGTGATATGCCAAAAAAAACTATTGGTTTCATAACCAATTCATAATACCAATGCAAATTCATCTGAACTGATTGGACTGCTTCAAACAGTCGAATTCAATCCTTTCCTCTGGGATGTTAGAATTCAACAGCAGTCCTGGCCTGAACTTTAACACCCTGCAATCAAAAGGTTTTCTACAAACACATTAACACTCTCTATTCACAATTATTATGGCAACATCTATTGGAATTTTTCAAACTAGATATTTTAATATTTTGAAGAGACTTTACAGTTCAACAGTTATTTTCCTTGTACTTATGTATCTATCAATTAAAGACAAATTTATACATAAGTCTGTATGTAGGTTCTGAGCTAAATACCTGGGTTGGGTTTATTTCAGTTTCTGGAGTTAGTAAAGATTGCACATGCAATTTATTGGCAGATGTATGCCCAAACAGATCATAACCCACCTTGGCTTTCTTTTTCTTTTTCTGGGGGGGGGGGGGGGGGGGGGGAAGACAAGAACACAAGACAAACAATCAAAAACCACATCACAATGTTCAATGTATTCAATCATTCACAGATCTTTACCCAGGGGTGATCCTGGCCACTCTGCAGCCTGAGACAGCTTGCCATTGCTGCCACCCCCTTCCCCGTTCGCTCACCTTTCTGCGCCTAAGGGGGGGTCCACAAGGGCGGCAGAGAGGGCCAGGACTCCAGCACAGAGCGTATCAGCTCTTAAAGTACCAGGAGTGCCATTTTTGCCGCCCCTGGTACCTAGTCGGGCGCTGCAGCCTGAGGCGAGTTTCTCAACTCGCCTCATTGGCGGAGCGCCCCTGTCTTTACCCCATATGTATATTTGTAAAGTGCTGTTAAAGAGCCAAAGCACTGTACAATACATACAAGTACAATATAAATATAAGTACAAAAAAGAAAAGTACACACAAGGACAATAAATATAACAAATATACACAAAGCTCTGTGTTCTTATAGGAGCTCAAGTGCTATATGAGACAAGAAGGAGTAAGAGAGTAAGAAGGACTTCCTTGATCTGTAGAGCTTACAGTCTAAAGCTGGCGTTACACGGGTAGATAAAGCTGCCAATATTGGTCGTTTATATCGATTTGAAAGCTTATCTGCCCGTGTATGGGGGCTTCCGACGGGTCTTCGTGACCGATATCTGGACACAATATCGATCGGGAAGGTCGGATTTTCTTCCAGTCGGAAGTCCATTGTGCTTCTTGTAATCTGATTGTTCCGATTACCCCGATATAGCCCTGCCAGTTAGTGGCATATCGGGAAAAGATCTGCTCATTTGGCGATATCGCCAAATGAGAGGATCTTTGCATCTATGGCCAGCTTAACATTGGATTTGTTAACCAGAGTCAGGTATTCAGATTCTCTAATTACAGGATGGTCATTTCCCATAGACTCTTTTAATCAAATAATTCATATTTTAAAAAATGGTTTCCTTTTTCTCTGTAACAATAAAACAGTACCTTGTACTTGATCCCAACTAAGATATAATGAATCCATATTGGAGTTAAAACAATCTTTTTTAATGCATAAATTATTTTCTAGTAGACTTAAAGAACGGTGATGCAAATTACTGAAAGATCCCTTATCTGGAAATTCCTAGTACCACTATTATTTAGTAACTGCTCCCTTTACTAATATGAATGGAACTTGTAACACAAACTGGGACAGAAGCAACACAGCAGAGCATATACACACACACACACACACACAAACTCAGAGTCTTACTTACAATTGATTTTTCTGCTTCTATCTTGTTTTCAACTTCTCTGGAGAAAGTAATGAAATAATGATGTGCATACAAGGCACAGACATAATGACTTTTCATTTTATATTCCCCCATTATTGCATTTACTCTTCTGTCTGCCTGAATACAAATGACCTGTGATCTTTATAAATGGTAATGGTCACACAAGCACTGTCAGTAAAGGATATTGCAGTCCCAAACAGCAATACTCTGAAAAAATAGCAATTTAAATGCAGCTGAAACACTTAAAAATACTACTTCCCAATATAGTACAATAAGGGTGACCGTTGAACCTAACAGGGCATATCTAAGGTCTAATATAGGATACTGCTAAAGCTTAAAAACAATACTAATCTTCAGTGGATCAGGTCAGCTTCTGCCCAACATAGACAGAGACTCATTCTTGTATTTGAGGAGGTTTCTTAAAGGTATTTTCTATGTCTTACTTTATAGTTTCACAGGGTCAACAGCAGGTGTAATACCACAGAAGCACAGGATAAATACAATGTTAAAGTCAATAGAAATGTTGCCATTAACTTGGATTTGTGCAGCTTCATTAATATGAAGTACATATGGGACTGCCTTACTATAGAAAAAATGTCAATCTGTAAAGAATGAAGAAATGTTTATTTAAATAGGGCACTATGGAAAATGGCATTTCAGTATTTGTACAAAACAGTTTTCTGGATTATCGATTCCATACATCCCTAAATTAATTCCCTTTTTTGCATCCATTCTATTAACCAGTTGGGACATGTCTAGATGAATAGTCTAAATAATAATTGATTTTTATCTAATATATATATATATATATATATATATACATAAAATACACAAAAGCTTTAAATATCTTGTAAATTATATCCTTATAAACGGTGAGTTCTGATGTCATTTCTGTCACATGACTCACTGAAACTTGTGTATTATAATAAATAAAGTCCGCCCAGTTGCAAAATATGAGGATATTAGAAGTTACCTTGGCCTTCGGCCTCATGATTTTATATGGTCATGGAACTCCTCAGTAACTTATAATTTACAAGAGGGGGTACTTTATTCACTATATAATAAGAAAAGGAACTGTACAAACTTACTCTGAAATATTTCTTTTCTCAGAGAAAACTCTCAAAATGAACTCTCCTTCCTGGTGGGGCTCGTAGGTAGAGGGGATAATGACATATTCACTTGGGGGCAATCGGAAACGCTGGCAGACTTCTCTCATGTTGATGTAGGATTTACACTTGGCTTTGGAGGCATTGTAGAGGAAGAAATCCTTTTGCAGGTGCTGATTGTTGCCATGCATCTGTAGGAAGGGGTGTTGGGGGTATTTCAGACTATTTCTGGTTAATATCACGTGTGTTACGTCAGATCTTATAGAGAACTAAATAGACTAGAAATGTTGTACATTATGTTTTGTGCTTCTGTACCAGCCCAAGGCAACCACAGCCTTTTAGCAGTAAAGATCTGTGTCTCCAAAGATGCCCCAGTAGCTCCCCATCTTCTTTTCTGCTGATTCACTGATTCACATGCTCTGTGCTGCTGTCACTTACTGAGCTTAGGGACCCACTCACAATATACAGTACACGTAGAATAGAAATGTCACAATATAAGGCTGATTAGTAATTAATACAGATAATTAATACATAACAGCACAGAAATCAGTGCAACTAGCATCAGAATGAAATAATCAGCCCTGTAGCATCAGTTTATATTACAGACAAACCTCATTTCCTGCTGGATAATTTGTAACTACCCCTAAGTTTAGCTTCTCAACAGCTGCTCAGAGCCCACTTAGCATGTGAGTGTCACAGACACTTTCCAAGATGGTGACCCCCTGTGACAAGGTTGAAGTCCTGGATCATTGCTGCTATTGATAAACTGAAACTTTAGGCTCGTGCAATAAGTTTAGTGTATAAATATGCCATTCATTTTTAGGGTTTAGTTCTCCTTTAAGACCATGAAATGATGTCTTCTGCTTTTACACACACACTGTCAAAGAAGCCCTTGAGCTCATTAAACTTTAAATCTCTGTAGTCCCATTGTTAGCACGATGTGCATGTTTGTAACCCAAATGCAACCAGATGAGCAACAAACCTTGAAATATATTACGTGTTCTTTCATTTTACAGTTTTAAAAGCTGAATATGAATATTATAGACATACTGCTATAGGGGTTAGATAATAGATGATATTAAAACACAAACACATGCATGAAAAAACGAAGAAAGATAAGAAAAGAAATTACGCCTATTTCCACATGGTGTTTTCCTTGGTTTTGTATTTGCAGAGAATTAAGATGACCACCTTCAATGACGAATATCTACAGATCTATTAAAGGGGTTGTTCACCTTTAAATGAACTTTTAGTATAATGTAGTGAGTGATAATCTGAGACAATTTTAAATTTGTTTTCATTCTTATCTGTGGTTTTGAGTTATTTATAGAATATAGTCCATTCTTTTGAACTCTTGAGGTGAATGTATTTCACTTTGGAGAATTAGTGTTGGGTGGGGTTGTTCCTACCTTACGCATATGTTGAAGATCCGCCGTACACTGCACATGGGAGTCAAACCGGCTCTCAGGTAAGACGCTACCTCCAAACCGCTCTTGCCGCGGCAAAATACACGTGAAGTAGGGATGTGAGGTGCGCTCTCCAATTAAAGCCAGGGAATCTTCCGTGTTAAAAATTAAAATTTTATTATTATTCCTCTTTAAAAGACATGATAAGTGCGGGCAGGGGGAAGCTTGAGGCGTTTCATGACGAACAGTCACTTCATCAGAAGCTTCTGATGAAGTGACTGTTCGTCACGAAACGCGTCAAGCTTCCCCCTGCCCGCACTTATCATGTCTTTTAAAGAGGAATAATAATAAAATTTGAATTTTTAACACGGAAGATTCCCTGGCTTTAATCGGAGAGCGCACCTCACATCCCTACTTCACGTGGTTCCTACCTTCTCACCCCTACCCGCAGCACCTATCCCTGTCCCTTATAGAAACCCTTTAATCACCCATGCACGGTAAGCTAAAAGTAACACAGCAAACAAACCCAACTGAAGACGTTCCGACGGGATCACAAAGCCACAAACAAATCAGCAAGCAGTTCTTCATTACTCATCCTTATACATCATACCTCTTTTGGAACCTTGAAGTGAAAAAGGAAAACAACTGTCAAATGTAATTTGCAAATGAACGGTCGGAAGAACAATAGCAACTAAAGCCAGATAATAGTCTATGGGGTAACAACTATTGGCTGGAGCAAAAGTGCATGTCTCTTAGAGCTCATTCAAGGACTCTGTAATTACCATTATGGCCTGCGTGAATCACCATTCCGTATCATCCAGCCCCTAAAGTTAGGGGGATGGGTTTGGAATGGCTGGGGGGAAACTATTTCCTCTCCTCATGAATACAGCATGTAGGCAGTGCATTATTCAGGGGGGCAGAATCAGGCCTCTGTTGCCCAAAACAGAGCACATAGACCTGTGAAGCTGAAAGGCAAGGTGCAAAAAGCAAAGCAAAACACAGATTGTTCTTGAGCACTCTGCCTTCCAGTTTGTAAGTGTCCCCATCATTTTATATATGTACATATATAATTATATACTTTATCTAACCAGATAAATAAAGTTAGTTTTTGGAATGAAATTGCCTCTTTTAGCAAAAAAACACCCTTACAATAATACTATGTGGTGTGACATCATATAGAAAGTCAGATGAGCTGCCATTCAGTTACCTCATATATAGCAAAACCAATGGTGAAAAGATTGGCTCCTGCCTTTCGATCTTTCCTACGATTCTTCTGCATTAAAGCTACAACAAAACTACAGACAACTTCATTGTCAGCAGGGTCATCATCCTCCTCCAGAAGCTTAAGACGATACTGAGGGTTGGTCCAGTAGGTGTCTGCAACATTATAGGTGCATGCATGTAATTATATACATATAATAATTACAATAATTATTGTTTTTGTAAACATTTTAAGGCACTCTGTGCCATATATACACCTGGACATATTCTTACCCAAAGGAAACCTATTTCAAAATTATTGTGCAATGGTTTAATGTTCTGGCAACACTGTTATTGATGGGCAGGCCTCCTGTTGGTGACTGACATTGTTTTTCAAGCCTTTAAACCATGTTTCTTTCCCATCAAGGATTCACCTACTTTGGTCATATAACATTTATGGCACACTTATTGCCGAAATTGTCTTCTACTCTCCTGCCATCTCTAGCATTTTCAGGATGAAATGTAACTACTGGTATTGTGAGGTGTTTGCCATAAGATTTATTCAGAGGTGGCAGAGGACAGTTTTCTCCATGGGCATCAGACTAAGGCTGTAAGTAGCTTGTGTACTTTAAAATCCCACGTGGGGCTGTATTAAAAGCTTTTGCAAAAAGTAGACCACCTGTACTGCAATACTTCTGTCCAACTTCCTATATCTGACACAAGGAAATGTGCTGACATGATCTGTCCATAGACCCATGCTAATGAATACTTGAAATTCCGTTCTCTAAGACATAATCTTTCATGTGCAAAGATTCAAAAAACTTCCCACTATATATGTCAAAGTTACATTCCAAAAATTGCTAGGTTGAGACCATAATCCATTGTTTATGCTGTACAAGTATGCTGACATTTTAGTTGTTTCTGCATTTTCCATTGGTACCATGCTAGAGGAGCTAAAGTCTGAAAAAAATTAGGAACTAGATATTTGTTGATAGGCTTTCAAACCATGTATTATTCTTCAATTTACTCTTTTTGAAATATTTACTCCTGCAATACAAATTAAAAGTTTGGTTCCTACCAAAGTTTTACATTACTTTTGGCTTTGAAAGGTTTAATGTTTATTTTCACCATACTTATTTATCTTGCAACATGCAATGTTTGTCCCAGCAGTAAAGCGCAGCCTTCCATCTTTTTCATAAAAACTGCCATGAAATTAGGGTTACCACCTGGCCGGTATTTTTGATGGTTGATCCCAATGTTATTAATAGGAAAAACAGATAAATATAAAGGAAGGCCGGTATTTATTTCAAGAAAAGGTGGCAACCCTACATGAAATCTACCATGATAATTCAGGAATCACAAACTTGCAGACCACCACCTCTTACAACAACAGTAGTAGTAGCAAATCCTTGAACTGCTCATTAACAGTTAAGTGAGGCAGTCATACTGGATTCACTGGAACTTTAGCATGGTTGCACATATATCAAATGTCTGTAGCATAAATCTTATGAATGATTGGTTGCTTGCACCCAGTCACATATATTAAAGCTGAATGCAAATCATGAACTACATTTGTGAATTAGACCATATTCCATTTCAAATAAGTTTTAAGTACCTACTAAGTTTGATAGGGATTTCATTTATATTTGTTTTTCTATAAAAGTGTTTTAAAGGCATTAGCTTGGTCCACAGTTAGGGGCCCGGGTATTACATGATGGCTAGGGCACCAATCTAGGGGAAGTAATGTATGTAACTTAAGGTGGCCATACACGTGTGTGTGTGTGACCCTCCGATGGGCTTCCTCAATCGCTATCTGACTGAAAGTTGGCCAGATGGATCATGGCCGCATCTGTTAATTGATGTGGTCCTGGGATCCAACCATCCATATTGGCTGCATTATGATCTGATGGTTGGGCCCTACAGCCCACCTTAATGTGGGCATATCGGGACGCTCGTCAAACGAGCAGATCTACATGTGTATGTCCACCTTTAGCCTGCAGCCTTCCAGTTGTTGAGCTGCAACTTACAAAATTCCACAAAGGATTGCCTCTGATGCTGAGGACTTCGTATCTTTCTATCTTAAAACTGGCCTCCAAGTTGTGTCTCTAGAATTCAGAGGGAAAACCGAAATGTGGAGTTAAACTGGAGCAAAAAGTCCATTGTAAGAAATTGCCATCTTGGGATGATAGTAAAGCAGTTGTCAAGGGAAATTATCATAACAAAGGGTTTCCTGTAACTACGAAGTCTTATGTCTGCTGTGGGTACCATTAACCAACTTACTTTATGTGAGAAAACTTGCTAAACAAGATGTATTCAAGTTTATCTCCGTATCTTGTCAGTTGGGAGTGTTTCTGTGGGGGCAGGTGAAAACCCAAGATAAAAGAACCATGGACAGGAGACCAGGGAGAATGAGGACCTGAGCTGGGCAGCTGGGAGGAAGTAGGAGGCAGCTGGGGAACCTGGAGGAGCCTGGGACAAGACAGGATGTGAGGACTACAGGCCAGAGAGGAAGCCATGATCAAGCGGACCTCTATTCCCATGCCTTCTTGGTAACATTATTGTAGACTTGTATAATGTGTAACTGTAAATATTGTTATTATTGTCTTAGTCTAAGTGTGAAAATGTATGTGTAACAATCTATTGATTTATTATACAATACAATTCCTTTAATATACACTTATTGGTGTGGATTATCTGTCTTTCTCAAAAGAACCAGAACCTGCGTAAGAGGTTTGAGTATATTAATATTATTATATTATATATTCTATAAATTTACATCATCAGCACAACTCCAACTTTAAAACTCCTTAACTCTAATGTCAGGTTAAAACAATGCCGTGCACCACATTTTTTACATAAAAAAATACCATAAGTAACTGTGTTTCTGCCAATTTCTGCCATCTGAATCTGCCATATTAATGCAAGCTAATAGTCCTATTGATTTTTAACATCACTTTAAATTTTAAGATGTTTATGGCAACTGTAGCACACTGGACAAATTGTAAAAGTGCTCAAAATGTGTATTATTTGCTCAAAAAGACAACTGTAGCAGTGGCTGTGCACATTGATAATACATTTTGACTCTAGGCAAGATTGGGTCTATATGTTGTACTGAAAGGGCTTTCAGCAAGTAGAGCACTCCAACTCTGAGTGAAATTTAGCAAATGATATTAGCAAATCTAATGCCAAAATATATAAAAACCGGAGTGAGGAATTTTGTGAATATCAGAATATATCATAATATTTAATTTTTCTCCATGTGATATGGCTAAAGATCCATATGAGCTGATGTTGAGGTAATCATACTGTGACGCAGCCCATATAAATGTGTATCTTATATGTATATTAAGATATTAAAGTGCTTGAAATTATGCTTTACATCATTAGCCTTGGGAGGCATTAGCCTTGGGAGGTTGTTGATAGAATTAAAACCAGCACCATTAAATGTATCCAGGAAGCAACATTGAAACCTACAGGACAAACAATATAACCATGACTGCAAACTGTCCATTTATGTCTTATTATTCTTCTTCAGTTTGCCTTATTACCTGGAAAATTGCGGCAGCCTCCTGCTGAGCAACCCCTGACCCACCGCCCTTCATTCACAGACACTGTCCATACTTGGAGAGAATCTGAATCCAGTGCATCTGGTGTCAAATTGCAGATTTCAGTCTTGGTATAGTTCTTCATAAAGTCATCATATGACATCCTAGAAAAACAGAGAACAAATGTTTATGTGAACAAGCAAATTTGTAATGTTAAAATTAAATACTGTCACATAACAACAGGAACACTTGCAAAAGGGTGATTTATCCCTCGAAGGATATAATAATGTAGCACAAACATGAGAGCCCCTAAACTTTTTATTATAAATCATGCCATTAAAGAAGGATATTGATGTAAAAATTACCTTAAAGACAATGTAAAGTTTAAGTTAAAGTAAACACCTTTAGGGTATAAGATCATCAATAACAATATGTCTCAAACTTATATGCAAAGTACACAATGATTTCATCAATATGAAACCGTTTCCTTACCAAAACTCGCCGTCTTCCTGTACCTGGTGCTGGAGGCGAAGCTTTTCTGACTTATCAACTATAGTCCATTCCTTGGCACTGCAGTGGAAAAATACAAGATATACCTTGAGAGGCAGATTTAATTCCAGGCATTCCTACCTTGAATAACAGATATGTATTGCACAAGTGCTTCCTAAAAACAGACATTCCCATCATTATAATCAGAGCTACAAAATGTATATGGTAGATATTACTTACGGGAAGCACAAGTCCACAAAGATGACACAAATGTGAGGTTGCCTATCACTGATATATTATATGTATATAGAGAAACCAGTAAAATTTTAATAGAATGGTTTCAATAGAATGGCCCACTACTTATACCAGGAACGGCAACTGCCTTACTTGTCACTCCATGAGCCATTCCATTCCACTTGTCCCCACGGGTTCCTGAGACGAACAAGTTTGACTGATTTTCCTTTCAACTTAGTCTGTAAAATAAAACAATGTTTTGTAGAAAAATGTATCTGAACAATGGTGTCTGGTGGAAGCCTTTTCTACCCTTACTGGAGTTACTGATAGCAAATATTGCTTAAAATGGACTGTATAGTGGCTCTGTTGACATGAAAGCTTCTAGTAGCTATAACAACATATTACTAGAAATCCTATTTATTGCTATTGTCTGTTCCTTGGGTGGTTATCTGACTGGAATGTACCACTTTCCAAGTTTCAATATACTGTATACTTAATTATGCAAAAACTCTTTGAAACACTGACAATCTTAGATTAAGCACCAGTCTTGATGACAAGGTCATATACAAGGTGTTGTGTTTCAGGCCTGATTTATCAAAAAACGTGGCAATTATGTACACATGTGTTCCAGTTTCACTCCTTGCTATTCTTTCATCTGTTCCTTTATTTTCTGCCCTTCCCCATTTCTCTACCATTTTAAATGTCTTTATATCTGAGGCTTCTCCAACTCTTTTCATTTTCTTTCATCCCAGTCCTTTTCAATATTCCCCTTCTTTTCATCTTCTGTGTTACTCTTCTTTTCTCCTCCCAGTCCCTTTCTGAATATCTCATTTTCTTCTCCATCCTCTCTCTCACACCTCCTCTTTTAGCTGGTTTCTTTCTCACTCCTTCTCAGGACCATTTATTCCTGGTTTTCCCATTATATGGTTGTAAACAAAGACAACCATATTCTAGGTTTCATGTCCTAAGCCACACAGATGCAGACATAGCAAATTAACCATTTTGTCTTGAGCAATATGAGTTGCACCCAAACTGGAGCACCCTAAGCACATTGCAATTTAGAGGTTTGCCAAGACTGTTTATTCTCGGTCAGCATTAAGTGTAGGATCTCAGAGCTTCTATTTTGCGTTTGGTGCAGTTTCATGTCAGAATCTCTAAAAGTCCCCCATTGATGAACTATTAACTTAGAGGTTGCTTCCTGCTGGTTGCACTTTGATGCTAATATCCTAGCAACAGCTACTATGTAGACCATGTTTGAATTCCAAGATCATACCTCTTCAACGCCTGTTACAGAGTATGCGTGGCCTTTAACCAATCCATTGGCCATGCGGGTCTCCAGCTGAACAGGCACAAGGGTCTGAAAGATTGATTTAAAAAGCAAATTAGACAACTAATGAAAATGGACAATATGCTTGGAAACATTCTAAATGAAATAAATCATATAAAGCCCAAGGGCCCAGGAGCTTGTGAAAAGAAGCAGCAACAAAAAACCCAAATATGACTTCTTATAAAAAAAACCTAAATCTATAAAATGACTTGTCATAAAGCTACAGTTACTAATAGTTTAATAGAGTAGAGGGAATAATAATGTATGCTTATTGCTCTGGGAGATCGAGTTGGATTAATGAACTCTGTATTATCAGCTCTTCACATTCTATTTTATTTGTATCTATGTACATGATTGTAATACAGCTCTGGAACCTGTTATCCAGAATGCTCTGGTCTTGGTCTTCTGTGATTTGGATCTTCATATTTTAAGGTTACTAGAAAAATCATATAAACAATAAATAAACCCAATAGGCTGGTTTTGCTTCCAATAAGGATTAATTATATCTTAGTTTGGATCAAGTACAAGGTACTGTTTAATTATTACAAAGAAAAGGGAAATAATTTTAAAAAATTTGGATTATTTGGATAAAATGAATCTATGGGAGAAGGCCACGGCCGGAACTAGGGGAAGGCAGAGTAGGCACATGCCTAGGGCATAAAGTTGGGGGGTGCCAGGCACATCCTTTCTCTGTGCCTCCTAGCTTATGCTCGTCGATTTGCTAACCACGATTGCCGTGACCCACCAGGCTGCCTAGGGTGCCTGGCACGGCTCTGGAGACAGCCTTTTTTGTAATTCAGAGCTTTCTGGGTAATGTTTTTCCAGATAATGGATTCAATAACCGTACTATAATTATATATTAGTTACTTTCCCAATAATTTCCCTGGACAAGACTCTCTTTTCTCAGGTGTGAACCCTCACTTATAGAGGAGGCAGGGTGTTGCTGAACTTTACCTTTGGGAGTTCAGACAGTAAACAGACATCAGCGGTTCTTGAACTTAAACAGTAACAAATATCATTTAAATAATGCACAAAGGGCTCATTCATGTAATGCAGGAGAACAAGGTACATGTGGTTAGGAATATACTCACAGTACAGCACAAATAGCCAATATATATCCCCGCAGGGTCAGTCTGGAAACTGATTTGCTCACTTATGATAGGTCATCCCCAGCTATAACAATCTTCCTTGAGGAATCTGGATGACATATCTAATCCCTAGGCCCTTACACTTAACTCCTACTCTGGGCAGTAGTGAACCCAGGACTCATACTTCTTATTCTTTTTGGTCTAGCTTCATGGTGCTCAGCTAGCTAGCTCTACTCCCATCTATCACTCCTAGAGTGATCTATGAGTATATACTACAAATTACTAGGTCTGACTATACTTATGCTCCACCCTTGCCTTACCTGACTGCTCAGGTAAGAACATCTGGAAAATGGAACCAGAGCACATGTTTGCTAAATCTTAAACACTATAGAACAGTGTCACTTTCTGATCAACTATGGAACTGCGAAGGTCATCCTTTGATACAGGAAGGGGAACATATCTACCAACTATGCTAAGGACCCCCTTAACTGTCTAGAACTTAACTAAGACCCACTTAGCTGTCCAAACCTTATATCTAGTTAAAGCAGAAGCTATTTTACTAGTCCCCTACATAATAAATAATGTTCAAGGCACCGAGAGGTTGGAAAAGTGGAAAAATAGGTCAAGTTGTTTAATAAAACAAAGAACTGTAGATGTCTAAAAAAAATACAGTTTCAACTCATTGTTTTGTCCAGTAAAATTGTATATATTGTAGTCTCTCAATGCCCACTTCCAAAAGCATCCTTTGTGAGTCAGGCCAGGAATTTTAGGTGGCAGTAGCATTGCAGATATGACCTCAGGAAATCAGGTTTTGGTGTTGACATACCAGTGAAGGAAAAGTCTCAGTATTTAAAGAAACATCAAGTCAAGCATGCATGCTTTAAAAAATGAAGTTCCAAGGATAAAACTAAACAACTGTACTAAACCAAACAAACAATAAAGCACAAACGAAAAGCCCCTATACATTTCCACATTGCTGCCAACAGCCAATAAATACATCCAGCATTTATGCATGCTCCCCTGGCATAGACAGTTGTTTACGGGGGTTTCAATTTTTTGGGGGTTTTTTTATGGGGGTTAACTCAGAATGATTACTTTTGATAATTGATAGATTACTATAAAAGTAGTGGTGTGCTCCCTACTGATAAATGTTACGGATATCAGTTTACCTGCTGGAGGCTTGTAGGCTGAATGTGGCCCTCCAAGGAAATCCTATTGCCCCTGGATGTTCATGGTCTCCATGGATCTATTTATATCTCATCATCATTTTAATATATTATAGCTCCTGTACATGTGCTTTCAATCCACTATATGTAAATGGTTGAACAGAATTGTCTTCCCATACTCTGTGATAGAATATGTTGAGTTGGTAAGAGTTGGGTGTCATTAAAGGAGTGGTTCACCTTTAAGTGAACTTTTAGTATGTTATAAAATGGTGAATTCTAAGCCACTTTTTAGTATTTTTTTTTTTACATAGTTTTACAATGATTTGCCTTCTTCTTCAGACTCTTTCTAGTTTTCAAATAGGGGTCACTGACAGTATCTAAAAAAACAAGAGCTCTGTAAAGCTACAGATTTAATATTATTTCTACTTTTTATTACTCATCTTTAACCCTCGCTTATTTGTTTTTCAGTCTCTTATTCAAATCAATACATTGCATGGTTGCTAGTAATTTGGATGCTAGCAACCAGATTGCTGAAACTGCAAACATTGCACCTTATCTCATAGTATCACTCTCTCTAGAGAATACTAAAAGTCAATTTAAAGGTGAACAACCCCTTTAAGCTAAGAGATAAATTGCTGAGCCCCAGTTAACAATGGTAGATCATAACTGTAGTTCTTTAAGGCAAACAGAGAACTGTATGGCTCATGCTACCTTCAGCGGATTACTAATCACTCAGTGAAGCAAATAGATCATTTTTTTTAAACACAAATGACCATGCACAGAGCATACAAACCGCTGCTGGCTTTGGTGGCAACCCTTTGCCATTTGTGTCAGGACGTGTGTCACCCACACTCTCTATCATTCTCATTATTGCATCCTCCATATTACCCGGAGGTGCAACTCCACAGGAAGAACCATATTTATCCTGGCACCAGCAACAGAGAACATACAGGGAAAACAAGTTAGAGAGAAGAGTGCTGGGACACAAGAATGACAAAAGTGATAAGGTTGGAGAAGCAAAGCAAATTTTTATAATTTTCTTAATATTCAAAGAATTTAAAAGGGATTTTAAAGCATCTGTAGGAACACATGGTACATGTTCTATTCTCTTATTATGAAGCTTTACAGGTAACTGGACAGAACATTCCCTCTTGCAAATAATGGACAAATTGTTGGGGTACTTTGAGGATTAAAGGAGTAGAAATTGTTCAGTGAAGGCATATCAGTACTAAAATATTAATTAAACATGAAATAAACCCAATGGGATTGTCTTCAATAAAGATTTATTATATCTTAGTTTGGATCAAGTACAAGGTACTGTTTTATTATTACAGGGAAAAGGAAATACATTTTAATAATTTGAATTACTGATAAAATGGAGTCTGTGGGAGCTGGCCTTCCCTTAAAGGAAAAGTAAATGTTTTTCTTTTTCTTTCTGTAAATTTGCTCTAAACAGCCCCCCAGATTAATGTACCTTAGTCCCTGCTGCAAGTCTGCTCTGGTTTCTGTGTTATCAGCAGCTTCTTTCCCTTCTTCCTGGTGCAGAAAGAAGCCCAGCCCCTTAGCTTACTGAGCAGTCCATTTGCTGCTGTTCCACAATAGAGAGGAAGAGGGAGCCAGTGTGTGCATTAGTAAGCTAGTTTCCCCAAGCAAAAGCTGCTACACACACTGCTCTCTGCTATGTCACATTATGCAAATGATCTCCAAGACTAGTCTGAGAGATAAGGTCAGCTCAGAAAGCTAAGGGGCGGGGCTTCACTCTGCACCAGGAAGAAGGGAAAGAAGCGGCTGATAACACAGAAACCAGAGCAGACTTGCAGCAGGGACTAAGGTACATTAATTTGAGGGGCTGTTTAGAGCAAATTTAGAGATAGAAAAAAAAAACGTTTACTTGTTCTTTAATTCAGTGCTTTTTTGATAACTGGTTTCCAGATAATGGATTCAATACCAGTAAATTAGAAACCCATGATATGTGTTGTCTGCAATGCATTAGTTGCTTCTGTACGGGCAGTCTGTTCTTTCAGCCTTTTCTGAGAAAAGTTGACTGCCATATTGCTTTTTAGGTCTAGCTACAATGTCCTGGGCCAAGCCTGATGGGGATCAGTCTGATTTAGTCCAGCACATGTGTGGCTATTTGGGTAATTAACAATTTATGTGATAATCTCAGTAAAGAGGATCTGCTTGAGTAAAGACCTCCATATATTATTAATATTAGAATGAGAAAAATAGATTCTTCTAAATTAAAAGAAAAGACAGAATCCATTTTCAGCACAAGTTCTATTTACTTAGTTTGTGATGAAAAAGGCATATGTAGGTTGTACTTCCCCTTTAAGGAAAAAGGTTTACTAGCTGAAAGGTAGTCCCATCACATGGAGGTACTCCTTATACTTACATCAATTGAGCATCCAATGAGTGAGCCTCTCTCGAAAGCTTTCTTCATTATATTGTACATGTCCTTTGGAGCTTCTTTAAGCTCATAAAATTCGGTTACTCCTCCAGTGAAGTCCTCCATGGCTTCTGTGGTATTCCCACCCTTGAGAGCCTCATAGGAGCCATGCAGCCTGCAATGGATTGCACATACCAAGGTGTTACTGCGAATATCAACAATCTACAAAAGCGTTTCATACACACAATTCTTTAGTATGGGAAAGGTTTGTGTATGAATGAGTGTTCAAAAGAGCTGGGCCAAAAGCTTCTGGCATCCAAGACAAGTCCCCAGCTGTCACCAGGGTCCATCAATTCTAGTTATATAAATTTTAGCATTTCATTAGATCTCCGTGTAATCTAACTTTTAGGCAGTTGTCAGAACCTCTTTCCCTTAAAAAATGTATCAGTTTTACAATAAATAACATTCATAAAAAGTATCATTTGTTACTTTACATCGAAATTGGTATGATGAATATGTTCCTTACTTTGCATAAGCCTTCTCCAGCAAAGCACTCCAGAACTCATTCCGTTGGGAAGATTTGGTGAAGACAAGCTCATTGTTATATGTTGGCAAATAGTCATCTATGACCACATCCACCCAGTCTCCGTAACGCCAGAACTGCAAAAAATAAAAACAATTGGAAAAAATCCCTTAGAATTGGTTAATCTACTACAGTACAAAAGTGGAACTCACTATAGTGGGCCAATAGAAAAGTTGTCTAGAATTAGCAATTCTATAACATACTTAAAGTTAACTCAAAGGTGAACCACTCAGCGCCGGAGGGGCGGGCACTCCTAGGCCGGCTGTCCCAGCAACCACCCGCATTAGCTCGCGCAGGCACATGAGTGCATGCAACCCAGCTGCTCTATGGGGAGCACTGGGGACACGCTGATCCCCATAGAGCAGCTGGGTGGCATGCCGCCCCTTAAAATTTGCCACCCTAGGCCCAGGCCTATGTGGTCTTGTCACAAACCCAAGCCTGGAACCACCCCTTAAAGGGTGAAATACAAATAAGAATTCCTTTTCTCAGCAGCTCAATTGAGTGTGGATCAATCACAGCAGTGGGTGGTGCAATGAGACTGTGACCACAAAATACATATAGACAAATTCAAGAGGTCCTCTGCACTCAACCCATTATCAATATATTTAAGACATTGAGACATTTTGTGCATACAGCTACTAAATAATGCCTTACCCTTTAAACAACAGGGATTGTTTGTCCATATATTGCAATATATTTAAGCTGGCCAACTACGTCAAAGTCATCCCATATCTGGCCAGTCCTACGCTCAATTTTCATCTGATTCATTAAGAATTCTATTGCTTCATTATACATTTTAAATATATTGCAATATATGGACAAATGTCTTAGGGGGGAATGTAATTAAAGTTGCAAAGACATAAACATTGAGCACCAATAAGAGTAAAAATCCACATCGCTTGAAGGTGTCGTAATCTTTTGGAGCGAACATTGCGACTTTTTCAGTAAGAAGCTTTATTACATTGACAGCGCATTAGTGCAAAGTATAAAATACGCAAACGGCCTTCCACTGGCGGAAGTGGTCGCTAAACAGTTTCCATGTAAATTGCATTCGCACAAAACAAAATTTGTTCGCGCAAAGGCTTAACTTTTTGCATTGCGAATAGTTTTTGTGTTACCGGCTTATATTACATTCCCCTATTAACGTCTTAAATATATTGATTATAGGTTGAGTGCAGAGCATGCCTTGTATTTGTCTAGATCTCTTACAGGGGCACTCTACCTTTACAAGTTTGAATGACTTTTAAATTATGCTTTCTAATTTATAACCATTTTTCTAAAATGTGATTTAAAATGAAAAAAAAAAAAATCTTCCACCCATCCTGCTCATATAAACTCATAGAAACTAAGCAAGGACTTTGACCATCTAAGAAGATTACATCTGGGCAAGATTATATTATGGCTTACAATGTGAAAACATATTAATCAACAATATGTCTTATTACACTGCTACTTGGAAACGTGATACATGCATGGGATCCCTTGTTCATAAACACTGTTAGTTGGAAAGCTTCAAATTACAGGAAGAAATCTCCCACAGAATTATATATATTTTTCAAATTGTTTCCTTTTTTTCTGTAATAATACAACAGTACCTTGTACTTGATCCAACCTAAAATATAATTAATTTAAGAAACAAATCAATTATACTGGGTTACAGTAGAACCCCATTATAAGTTTTCCCTCATTTTACATTGTTGTTTTGTGGTCCCACCTATATATTATGTATAATATATTTCATTGATTTTACATTTTCCTGGATTTGACACCATTTTTTCTGGTCCTCTGAAAAAAGTAAAATGGGGTTCTACTGTATTTAATGTATAAATTTTTTTTTTAGTAGACCTAGGAGCAGATTTACTAAATTCATATGAAGGATTCGAAATTCGATTGAATTTTCAAAAAGATTTGAATTCGAATTTCGAATATGCAAATGAGTCAACTTCGACCATCGAATTTTAAAAATTCGATTGATTCAAATAATTTGAATATTCAAATTTAATTGTATTAGAATATTCGATGGTCGAAGTACTTCGATAGGCCAGTTCGCCGATTGAACCTATCGAATTGCTTTAAAACTCTATGGGAATCTCCCAGGAAAAATTCGATCGAAGGGTTAAAATCGTTCAAATCTTTCGATTCGACTGTTTTAATCGATTGATTGAATTTTTAATCAAACAATCTAATTTTTCCTATTCAATCGTTCGAATTTTTCGAATAGCGGTAAAATCCTTCGAATTCAATGGATTTTACTTCCCTCACTATTCACATGTTCGAATTTCTAATTTTTTTCAATTCGAAATTCGACCAATAGTAAATCTGCCCCAAAGTATGGTGATCCAAATTTCTTTAAAAAAAACCTCATATGGAAAATCCCAGGTCCTGGGCATTCTGGTCTACCAAGTTACATACTTGTATAGAGAAAAAATTATACAATTTTAGAAAAATGGCCACATTGTTGAGCTGAACTCTCCCTTTAACCAGTTTTTCCAATAACAAATACCTTATTTAAATCTTTTTGAGCCGCAGGATTTTCCTGCTTCATTATATAATGGAGACAATTTTTTAAAGCTTCTTTTCTGGCAGATTTTAGATAAGGCATATGATTGGCTGGTGAAAGGGGCAAACCAATTACTGAAATGTTTTGACTGACCTTAGCTACACTTAAGAATAAATCTAAAACACTAGAATGGAAATGAAATACAGGTATGGGACCTGTTATACAGAATGTTTAGAACCTGGAGTTTTCTGGATATTGGGTCTTTCTGTAATTTGAATATTCATACCTTAAGTCTACTAGGAAATCATGTAAAATTTTAATAAACCCAATAAGCTGGTTTTGCTTCTAACAAGGATTAATTATACTTCAAGTACATGGTAATATTTTATTATTACAGAAGAAAAGGAAAAACATTTTTAAAAATTTGGGTTATTTGATTATAATGGAGTCTATGGGAGATGGCCTTTCCGTAATTTGGAACTTCCTGGATAACAGGTTTCTGTATAATGGATCCCATACCTGTATATGTTACTATGAATAAATCTATTTTCACAACACCTGAAAATGAAATATTCCAGCATAGTTGTCTGTGAAACTCTGGTCTGGAGGAATGACACGAAAAAGGATTTTTTCATTGAGTGTCAAACAAGCTATGGCAGCCAAGAACCAGCAATCCCCTGAAATGAAAGAGAGAATAAAAATATATATAATAAAGATATTGGCTAACAGTTTACTATAGCAGGGCCTACATGGAGACCTGTGACCTGTAGTCTGCCCTGAAGCTTATTTGAATGCAACTGGTCCAGTACAGGGGTGCTTCTGGGTCTGTTAGAGCAGATTCAATCTACCCCTCAAACCAGGACACAGGGAGTAAGATCACTAGAGGAAATTCTGATTATAAACAATTCAGCTCAAAATTACAAGGTGCACTTCCCACCCCTGTCAAAATGCCATCATGGAAGAAGTTTTATGTTCCACTGCATTATAAAAAATAAAGTTGCCTAGCATTGTACTCCAGCATTCCCATCATTATTTTACCAGTTTTCAGAATGTAATCCACAGACCATTTCCAGCCAGACATGCCCTTATACACTGAGGGGCAGATTTATCAAATTCTTGTGAACGATTTGAAAATTTGCTGGAATAGTCTATTTTCGATTGTGTGAATATTCGAATATGCAAATTTAGTATTTTTAGACCATCGAATATGGAATATTCGGTCACTTCGAATAGACAGAATAAAAATATATTCAAGCGCTCGACTATTCACCAGTACAGAACTTGCCCTTTAAATTTCTATTCGACTGCCTACTTCACCATGTTGAATTTTTTCGAACAATGGAATGCTTTTTAACGATTTTTTTTCCGTAAAATTGTTTGATCCTACGATTTTGGCGAATATTTTTTACGATTTTGGCGAATATTTATTCGCCAATTATTCGACGCTCGAATTCGAGGGCTTAAAGCTCTCAACAATTCATGCCTTACTAAATCTGCCCCTTGAACTCCACCCACATTTAATGAAACCCTATCCCATTAAGGATCGATAGAACAGTTCCTAAATGAATCCTCAGTCCATTAAACTTATGCGCCCCTCTTAAGAAAGGGATAAAAATAACAGGAGTGCTGCTGAAAGGAAGAAAATAGATGTTTGTTTCAGCTGTAAGAGGTTTGCTCACAAGACAGATGGCATTACAGACATGTGGCCATATGATATCACTGATGTCCTGTTTCCAGAAAGCCAACAATCTGGGCTGATGTATGGATCTGAGTGAGGTATGGATATATACACACGCATGTGTATTGCAGCCAGCCCAGTCAATCAAACCCAACTCAGACCATGCCTCTTGCTTGTACCGATACAGAGAATTACTGTACATGTATGGGACCTATTATGCAGAATTCTCAGGACCTGGGGTATTCCGGATAATGGATCTTTCCTTAATTTGAATCCTCATACATTAAGGGGCAGATTTACTAAGGGTCGAATTCGAGGGTTAAAAAACCCTCAAATTCGACCATCGAATTTAAAGGGAACTAAAATCCTTCGAATTTGAACATCAAACTCAAAAGGATTTTACTGCAATTCGAACGATCGAACGAGTTTAACCATTCGATCGAATATTTTTTATTCGATCTTAAAATGCTTAAAAACACCTATGGGAGCTTCCCGTAGGGTTTTAAAGAAATTATCAAAAGTTTTTTTAAAGGGGAAGTACTTTGACCATCGAATGATCGAATAGATTTGTATTCAAATCATTCAAATCAATCGAATTTTTGGAATTTGATGGTCGAAGTACTCCAAAAAAGGAATTCGAAATTCGAATTTGAATCTTTTTGAAAATTCGATCGAATTTTGAATCCTTGATGTGAATTTGATAAATCTGCCCCTAAGTCTGCTAGAAAATCATGCTAACATTAAATAAACCCAATGGATTGGTTTTGCTTTCAATAAGGATTAATTATATATTAGTTTGGGTCAAGTACAAGGTACTATTTTATCATTACAGAGAACATTTTTTATCTTATTTGGATAAAATCGAGTCTATGGAAGATGGCCTTTCCGTAATTCTGAGCTTTCTGGATAAAAGGTTTACAGATAACGGATCCCATACCTGTACAATAAAATGCCTGCAGGCACAAGCTCAGAGACGGCACATTTCATAGTTTCATTTCTAAGTGAAAGCAATAATTAAACTATAATTGATTCAATTGAACAAAAATGATCTACAGACCCATCTGGAGAACAATATAGTGTGGTAGAAACATTCTGAGTACAATCAAAAATGCATCTGGGCAAATTTTGGGTGAAATCTATTGGAAGGTTGCTTTGATAACGTTTGTTGCAAAAAAGTGAATACAGTTTCAGTACAGGTTTGGAATCTGTTATTTAGAATGTTTGGGACCTGGTGTTTTAGAGATAAAAGGTCTTTTCATATTTTGGATCTCTATACCTTAATTCTACTTCAGAATCATTTTAATATTCATTAAACCAAATAGGATTGTTTTGCCTCCAATAAGGATTAATTATATCTCGGTTGGGATAATGTACACTGTATTGTTTTATTAGTACAGAGAAAAAAGAAAATAATTTTTGAAAAATTTGAATTATTTGATTAAAATGGAGCCTATTGGAGGTGGCTTTCAGGGAAAGGGTTTACAGATAACTGAGCCCGTACCTGTACTGTATATATTTATAAATATGTTGCATATGACATTTTTTGGCTGCCTACATGCACATATTGTCTCGTATAAAATACAGGGCCGGATTTACATAGCCATTGGCCCCATACTCTGCGCTTTAATTGCAGATTTTCATCATCAGGACCGGTGCAATGGGGATTGTCGCATGGGCAGCATGCCGCCCCCTAAAATCCTGCCACCCTAGGCCCGGGCCTAGTTGGCCTCTACACAAATCTGGGCCTGATAAAATAAAGACTGTAGCAGCCAAGAAATCTGCAAGAGCTAATAGGAATTGTCTTTGGCTGGGGGTCTTCTGTTACTCTGGCAGACCAGTCCTACCCTGTTTGGTTGCATCTTTGTTGGAGAATTCTGTATTCAGCAAAATCTAATAAATATGGATTCAGGACATCCTTAGCGTGGACAATCCAACTGAGATCAGATAGCAATATCTGCTGACCAGGAAAGCCAACTGCTATTTACAGTGAACACTGAGAACTTCTGACATTTAGGCCATTGGCTATCATTTAGTGATGAGCGAATCTGTCCCATTTCACTGAAAAATTCATGACCAGGGCTGTATTTATATAGTGGGTGCCCCTAGGCCCACTGGCGTTCATCACCCTGTCCCCTCCTCTATATTCGGGCAAATTTACATCATCGGGACTGGAGCAATGGGGATTGGTGCACAGCAAATTAAAAAAACTATTATATCTCCTGCACATTCCTGAACAAATGAGGGTGTGGTTGGGCAGCATGCCGCCCCCTAAAATCCTGCAGCCCTAGTCCCGGGCCTAGGAGGCCTTTCCACAAATCTGGGCCTGTGCAGGACAAATATTTTTATTGCGTGTGACCTTTTAGCAAACTACATTAGTGTCTATGGGTGTTTTATTTATGGCACCTTGTTTCTGCTTTGGTATGGCAAACTTGCATGCATTTTTCGCTCACTATACTGCTACCAATGTCCTACTTTATTAACCGAACTTCTATGCACTAGCTTACAACTGCCTTCTCAATAGAAAATAAATCTGACCACCAACAGGTAATATTTGAGTGCTTTGTATCCCACGTTAAAATGGATAAATTATTAGGGATGCACAGAAACCAGGATTCGGTTCGGTATTCGGCCATTTTCAGCAGGATTCGGACAGATCCTTGTGCCTGGCCGAACCGAATCTGAATCCAAAAAATCATGTGACTTTTTGTCACAAAACAAGGAAGTTAAAGCGGCATATTTTTACCCCCCCCTCGCTAATTTGCATATGCAAATTAGGATTCGGATTTGGCTAGGTATTCGGCCGAATCCTTCACAATGGATTCAGGAGTTCGGCCGAATCCTAAATAGTGGATTTGGTGCATCCCTATAAATTATATACTTATGTGTATGTCCTTATAGAGAAAGCTGGACGGCTCAGATAAGTTTGGTTGGAAGGAGAGGGGAAGGATAAAATAATGTTTTTAACACGTCTTTTTTGTTGCATGTCATTTTTGTTTTGTCATGCATATCAAAACGAACGGTGGGCAAAGTTTTAAATGCAGCTTTGCAAAAATATTCTCCACTTGCAAATCGCGGCTCATCACTAATCATAACGCTATATTTGCTATATAATCCTTAACAATCTTATTTCTCTGCAATCCTCAAGAGGCAACATTATCTAGGGAAAGCTAAGAGCAGAAGAACCATCTTCACTTTTTAGAACCCATCACTAAGGAATCTGCCCACTACTCAGTTCCATTAATTCAGCGCCAATGCTTTTTAAATAAAAATATTTTATATTCCTCTTTTGGAATATTTCCTTGTATGAGGAACTCTACATGCTTTTTGAGACACATTTCACATCTACACACAGTTTCTTCTGTATCTGCAGAAGCTTAGCTTATTCCAGGATCATCAACGGGCCTTAGTTTATATGTCCTGCTATATTCTGTATTTCTAATTAATTAGCTTTTTTTTTTAAAGTCCCCAGTCTGATCTTAAACCTGGTAAAATATCAATTTCAGGATTTTATTTCCTGAGGGTTAGGGGGAATTGATGACAAAAGAAGTAGACAGCTGCCTGAGCAGAATCTGATTCCTATCCTATCCATTTAGTGGCACATTCTTTATTTATCTACAGTGACTGGTCTGACAGTCTGTCAGTAGATGTACCACCTTTGACATAGCTCATAATAACTCTAAGGTTTTTGTACAACAGCAGTTTGGTATGGATAGCAATGGACAACATATTGGCCTGGGTAGTCTACATCACTGAAGCAGGACAGTTTAAAATCTGTGGATAGATTTAAGCAGCCAGCCATTAAGGGTCACTGGAAAGAGGACAGTCTCCTGCACATGCCAGCTCATTCCAATCATGCCTCATATATTGGTTCTTATATTTCCAGCTGACACCAATTAGACAAAGTTGTTAATGGTGATGGGAATGCTTTTCTCATTAGGAGATCTCTGGATAAGACTCAGGCCATAGTGGGCCCAAGTTTAGAAGAACTCTCATAAGTCCACTCTTTTTTCCACCATGGGCCTATGAAAAATCTATGCTGTTTTGACACTTTCTTTTCAAGGAAAGTGGGCCTAGGGCAGGGGTCCCCAACCTTTTTTGCTCGGGAGCCACATTTAAAAAAGAGTTGGAGAGCAACACAAGCATGAAAAAGTCCATGTGGATGTCAAATAAGAGCTCTGATTGGCTTTTTGGTAACCCCTATATGGACTGGCAGCCTACAGGAGAGAATGTTTGGCAGGACATCTGTTTTTTATGCAACCAAAACTTGCCTCTAAGCCAGTAATTCAAAAATAAGCACCTTCTTTGAGGCCACTGGGAGCAACATCCAAGGGGTTGGAGAGCAACATGTTGCTTGCGAGCTACTGGTTGGGTTTCACTGGCCTAGGGTATCATTTTCTTTGGTGGAGCCTAGGAAACAATGTCTGATACTGCTTTTACTTATGAAACTCATGAGGCTGTACTTATATTTGATTTTATTGTAGAACAGGGACAGAATACAGAAAGAAGAATAAAATAATCATCCATGAATGTCTTGTTGGCTGTATTTGTTCCAGTAATGGAAATAATATTTTACAGTAAGAAATACCACATTTTGGATTCTTGCTCCCAGCCATTTGTCGCAATGCTTTTATCAAGCAGGGCTCATATAGAGTTTTCATTGTTCTAGTTGCACTTGATGGAACAAATGTTATAGTTCACTGACTGCTGTGGGTTACTGCACTTCTGTACTGGACCAAATTGCAATATTCTACAAAAAAAATCCTTTAATTTCAGTCTGTATTCCCTGACAAGCGACATATTTAGAGCAGAGTTACTGATGTGAATTGCACCCTCTTTACAATCCTTGCAAAAGAGCCTGTCTTAAATACAAGATTTGTTGGTGAGTCCTTTCTGTATAGGTACCTTAACCCAGGAAAAGGAGTTAGGATACACCAAAATCTCCAGTTATATCAGTGAGGTTAAATTATGGATTGATTATTGGTGAATAGCAATACAAAGCTTCTGAGAAGTAACATGATAGCCCTGAACAGCATACAAAAGCTGTACTATTAATAGAGGTACATTGTCTAGAAGGTTTACTTGCCCTTTTGTAAGCACAATTGCTATGTGTACTATGTTCAAACCTAGGAGAGATGCTTCCCAAAGCCAGCTCTGGGTATATGTGCTTCAGTACTTACAGAAATAGCTTTTGGTTGTAGTTTTGTGGGTGTTTTATGGTAGTATTTTTATGAAGGATTATAGTATTATATATATATAATCTTACCTAAATCTCCTTGGCAGATGTCAGTTCTGTTTGCTCCACCGAGGATAAACTGGGGATTCTCACAAATTTCCTGAAATCAAGAAATAAAAACATACAGTTAGTGGGAAGCTGTAACTCTTCTCCAACAAAATGTTTGAATATAACTAAAGACCTTTATCTCCCTTAGATATAAGGACATATTTCATTGAGATCCTATAGATGCTACTACCAGATTTTTGTATATGCATAAAATGGGAGCAGCCATAATGCTTGCTTAGGCAACTCTGTACTCCATAGGCTACACCAGTAGAGAAACAACTTAGAAGGAAAATGCCTCTGACTGTAGCCAGTTGGCTAAAATGAACAGCAGGTGCTACTCTTGTTTATAATTCATTATATTAGCAGTTTAAAAGAAGTAAAAAACGACAAATTACCCACAACAAATGTTTAGAAGTACACCAAGAGCACATAACTACTGCCCCACGGGCCCTGGAATAAAACTTGCATCACTACACATGTGAGAACTCATCGTGAAAGTGTGCCATGGTATCCCCTGTGGACCCCATAGGGCACCTGGCCCCCCTAAACCTCCTAGGGTTTCCAACTTTTCTGGTTTATTAAACTAGATGATGACATCAAAGGGGCAGGGTGATGACATTTATGGGTAGAATGGTGACATCAGTGGTGGCGCAATGATGCAAGGGGTTAGTTATTGGGCAGACAATTATGATTCCACCCAAGGAAAAGGAAAGGTGTCCAATTAACCGGATTGGCTCTATTGTGCCCCCACCTCCTGCAGTTGTAGGATTTCCTTAACTGTTCACAAGTGCAGAAGATGGGGAGTGATTCAGTTCAATTACCTTGGTTTACGTCCACAACCAATAATATAAACTCCAAAAATTGTGGTAATGAACTTCAATCAGGCGCAGAAGTCTGCTGCAAAAGTTGTGCTTTATTTGTTCACAACATTTTTCGAGCTGGGCTCTTTATCAAGTGTATACATCAGGCGCAGAAGTCTGCTGCAAAAGTTGTGCTTTATTTGTTCACGACATGTTTCGAGCTGGGCTCTTTATCAAGTGTATACACTTGATAAAGAGCCCAGCTCGAAACATGTCGTGAACAAATAAAGCACAACTTTTGCAGCAGACTTCTGCGCCTGATTGAAGTTCATTACCACAATTTTTGGAGATTTCCTTAACTGTGACACAAACTGTGATCAGAAAAATGCCAAAGCATTTTTGTGTCTTGAAAAACACAACCACAAAGCAAAATGTATGCTAGCATGTAAACCACATTTGTTGGTGTGCTAATGCTGGAGTCCCAAGTCTTAACATTAGCAGCAATATTGAAAAGAATCTTGTGCTAATCCTGCCCACGTCCTCTGACATTTAAGAAGGAGCCGAGTGAGACATACTTCATTCACTATAACCCATTTGGGTTGAAACGTCACAAACATAATCAAGTTGTTGAATCATCTAAATTAGAAGTTTAGGATTGAGAGAGTCAATGCAAGTCACTACAAGTAATAAAAAAAAACTCTGTTGGAAGGAAATGGTCCTGTTGAGCACTTAAATGAAATCTTTCTACAGGACAAGCCTCCAGCCAGCAGAATGGCTTCTTTCCAAATATTTGCAGTCAGCTGTTGTTGTATCTGGTGTTAGCAATGGCATGTTAGCAGTTCTTACACACGGAGTACATCTGTTTAATGGCTGTGTATCTGGCATCAAGAGTTTCCCAGCAAACCTCTGTCTCTGTTACCTTTCTCTGCAATCGTTTTAGTACAGGGATTATATGGAGCTACTGAGGCAATGTGAAACAATCAAAGGAAAATTTAGATAAAGGGTTCTATTACCCTTTGGAATTTATTGATTGTTTAGTAATTATCTAGTAAATCTTATTTAAAGTATCAATTTTTTATTAAGGACTCTTTTTTTTCAAAACACGATAACTAATTCCAGGTAGGGTTGGTGACATTGGGGGGCTGTGAAGTGGCAATTGGGTATTGGTTTTTTAAAAACACAATAACTAATTCCAGGTAGGGTTGGTGACATTGGGGGGGGCTGTGAAGTGGCAATTGGGGATTGGTAGATCACCACATCAATCTCAGCAGCCCTACCCTAATTTGGAAAACCATGCAGGTACTTTTGCTCCCACAGCCATTCTGAAAATTGGGCTGTTGGGCTCAAAACTGGATTGAGGGCAACCCAACCCTAGGTTTCTGCCTACTACTAGTTCTGGTCCTGTTTGATGGTAACTAAGCTGCATAATGCCATATACTGTAGATATTTGTAAGTACTGTTTAGATATGGTGCTCCAGATTACATAAAGACTCAGAAAACCCCAGGTCCTAAGCAATTTAGATAATTGAACCTGTACCTGTAATACTATGAACCCGCGTTTTATAGGACACATCAATTATAATAATAATTCAATAGGAACTTCCAGCATCAACAGACTTTTTTGATAATTCATGTATTCATAGGAACATTGTACCATTGAATAACATTTAACAGGTCTAGGGTCAACATAAGATTTACAGTTCATATTGATATATGGCCTTTTAAATGTACATGTAATCATGTAACTTTGGGATATCATCTGCTGAGAAGCACAGGAGGTTCAGGAGTTGCAATTGCATCCAGAAGGTTGCAGTGCTGTAACCAGTAGGAAAGCATGAGACTGTGTGCCACCATTTTAGCTAATGTGGAGCAAATATATGAACAACAAATACTGTATGCTCAGGGATGTAGCTCATTGCAACTAATAATAGAAGTGCTTTAATTATTATTTGAAAGGTAGACTTATCCAATCAAATTGCTGTTGGGTTACTGGTCTGCTGCAAATTATATGGATATGGGTGTAGATTAGTGATTATATACAGTTGTAATTTGTATTTGAAAGGCAAGCACGATATATAGTTCTGCGTAGACCTTCTACGTAATGTCCAACCAAAGTATGCTGAACAACTAGTAATGGTAGATTGGCTTTGTTCACAGAAATGCATGAAAAAGCTATCCTTCATTTTTTTTGGGACTGTCCTGTTTTGAATTAGAATTCACTAGTTTCACAAAAGCCTTCTGCTGTCCTCCAACTCCTTCACATCTCACATAACAAACAAGGGTCATAGCACGAAGGATAGTAAGCTGCTACTGACAAGAACTCACCAGCCACGAGCAGCAGGTTGCTATCAATGTATGCTTCTATTCTGTGTATTTTAAAACATTGGTTGAAAGCTGGTATTTAAAATATGGTCAAGCTGGGATTGCAGATATCTGCTCAGTGACCGCAGCTGTGTGTGTGGTGTGCTGTGTGAATGTAGCAGAAGGCAGCTGATTAACAGACCTGGTAGATACCTTACTTCTGCTACATTGTTTTAAGAGTCTGTTTTAAGAGTCAGAAAGCAGAATGGGGCAATCAAATTCGGCTTCCAACAGCAATTAACTTTACAAATAACTTTCAAACCGTTGCATTTTATTAATGCATATTAGAAAGTTGCTTAGAATTACAAAAATGTTTTTGTTATGCACTTTTACATTCCCATTGTAAGTCAGAACAAATTGCTCTTCAATAAAACAATTTAATTACTCTCCCAACAGTTTGAAATTCAAGGTTGCAGACCCCTGCCATAAGTGTTCTAGCAATGAACTAGAGGTTTGCCCTGCTCCTAGATGCCCTCTGACAACTGTGATGGCAATAATAAGTTAACAGCAACTGTATGCAGGAGGACTGGCAAAGTCAGGGTCAGACTGGTGTGTCCAGGGCCCACTGCTACTGCCACCTCAGGGGCCTCCACACCCCCTAAGGCCCCCCATCCCAGTTGTGAGCTCCTGCAGAAGATGTATCTAAAAGTCTCCTATATCCCTTTGGCAGGCCCAGACTGGCAATCTGTGGGTTCTGGCAAATGCCAGAGGGGCTGCTGTAAGCTGCCATAGAAAGTAATTATTAAGTGGGCTGGTGGGGGCTGTTTGGGCCTCTGTGTAGTAGGAATGCCAGGGCCTATTTTGAATCCCAGTCCAGTCCTGCCCTTTAGAGTGACACAGGAGATAAACCATGTGGTCTTTCACATAACTGATAATCCAATCAGAACTAATCTGCATATTTGCATTTATACAGGGGAGGTTATGCTACCATAACGCATGCCTGGGCTACCTGCAAAAGCTTGCTCTCACCTCATTCTGTTTAATTACTGCAGCTTCCAAAATTAGTAAACATGTCAGCTGTGTAAGCTAACATGGGAAGAACTTTTCTGGGACACAGTATAAATTACTTTGTGACACAAGAGCACCCTCCACATTACTTTTATTGCTCTAGACTTCTTATACGTACATGACACAGTCAAGGTGGGTCTTATAATTAGCCAGTTCCCATCTAGAGTTTCTAGTGCCCCTACATACCAGAAACATTCCTTGCTGGGGACAGTGCCTGGTATCAGAGTTTAGATCACTGAATTGCATAAACACTAAGGGGCCGTTTTACTAATTTTTGTGGTTGAGCGTAAAAAAAAAAAAAAAAAGTGACAAAACTTGCAGAAGTTTATTCCTGATCACTAGCTTATTTAATTTATTGTATAAATATAAATTGAGCATGCTACAACTGATGTATATGTCTGGGTGCCTGGATGATTTATTTAGTGGTTTAGAAGACCACATCAAATGTCTCTTCTGTCCCCTGTCTGTGATGTGCAAAGTGAAAGCTGCTGGATTAGCACATTGTGTGTGTGTGTATTGTTGCTGTCTGATCAGGATCATTTTTAGGAGAGAGAATCACTCTAAATGATTTGATGATTGCCACTAACTGTATTTTATGTTGTGATATTTGTTATTTAAACTGAATTATCCTAGAAAAGCAGAACTGTGCTGCCAGTCAGTCTGAAATATACTCACAATAGGTGTAGTATAACAGAGATTGTTGCCCTTGCCGAGCCCCCTGTGTGTAGGAACTACTGGCAGCCAGGTCTGGAATGAGAATTAAAATAGACCCTGGCATTTCAGGTACACAGAGGCCCAATCGGCATTAAAATAGACCCTGGCATTTCAGGTACACAGAGGCCCAATCGGCCTCTATCTATGCCACACAGAGGTCCAAACAGCCCCCAACAGCCCACTAAATACTGACTTTCTATGGAATCTTATAGCAGCCCCTCCGGCATTTGCCAGAACCAACAGATTGCCAGTCCAGGCCTGATTTTACTCAGTCTGAACAGTTCATGTTATGTTAAAGGGGTTGTTCACCTTCCAAACACTTCAAATTATTCCCCTGAAATAAATACTTTCTTCACTTACTTTCCATTATTTATCTTTTACTGTTTTTCCAAAATCTAAGTTTAAAGTTGAATGTTGGTGTCTTCGGTGTTTGAGTCTGGCAGCTCAGTAATTCAGGTGAAGACTCTAAACTGATACAATTTTGCAACATTTAACTGATACATTTCACAGCAACATCTTTGGAGTATTAGCAACTATTGTATCAATTCTAACAGCTGCCTGTAAAGAAACCCTGAGATTCTGCTCAGCAGGGACAAAGATAAGAAATGTATCTATTAACTGTATCAGTTTAGAACAGTTGGGGGGGTCGACGGCCCTCCGAGAGCTGCTTTAGGGCCCGTACACACGGGCGTTTTGGACCTGCGCTCCCCTGCGTTGCGTTTGGCTGCGTTCAGCCGCAGGGGAGTGCAGGTCTAGACGCACCTTTAGACAACCCCTTTAAAGAAAAGGTTTCATTTTGTGCTTGTTTGCTGCTTATGACCAAGCTTAATAATTATCCCAGGATAATGTATATCCTTTCTGTTTGTCCATCTGACAGCCACTTAGCAGGAGCCACATTGATACACAGTGCCATCAACATTAAATGCATGTGCTTGTTTCTGTCTATAGACAAATACAAGAGGTCCTCTGCACTCAACCTCTATCTATAGACCCATACCTGGCTTGTGATTTGTGACCAACTACTCACACCCCTCATCTCATCCTGCCCCCAGCTGAAAACCAGGAAGTGATGTCAGTGGGAAACAGGAAGCAGGAGCTGCAGTGACTACAGACAGATATGTCAGCCAGCATGTGGTACATGCTTTACATATTACAGGAACATTTCAGTGTAAAAAGAAAAACTGGGTAAATAGATAGGCTGTGCTGGAGTGACTGAATGTCTAACTTAATAGCCAGAACACTACTTCCTGCTTTTCAGCTCTCCAACTCTGAGTTAGTCAGCAACTGGAAGGGAAGCCACATTCGACATAACTGTTCAGTGAGTTTGCAATCGATCCTCAGCATTCAGCTCAGATTTAAAAGCAACAGTTGTGATCCATGTGCTCCCCCCCCATCGAGTTACTGATTGGTTACTGCCTAGTAACCAATCAGTGGAAACCAAGAAAGCTGCAAAGCAGGAAATAGTGTTCTGGCTATTATGTTAGACATCCAGTCACTCCAGCCATAACTATATTAGAAACATTTATTTACCCAGTTTTAATACAGAACAATTCCTTTAACTACTGGGCCCTTTTTACAGGTACAGGTTAGCTATTATTTTAGTAGTTTCCAACATGAAGCCCTACAGCTGCACTACAGTTTACATCAGCATAACCTTAGACGGCATGGAGTGATGATAGTTGGAATTATAGGGCAATAGCAGGCCGCAGTGGGCTACTTCGGCATGTCTATGTTATGCTATGGCCCTATCTGAAGCACTCATACTGTAATTCCAGCCTTGACAGCTAAGAAAGATAACTTGTGGACAGAAAGATCATAACACTGAACCCTGATACAAATTCTCATTGAGCAAGCAAACTAAAGTCAATCTAGCTCTTCAACAGCACATCCAGGAGGGTAGTACAGCCACTACAAAAGCAATGAGTTTGTCTTTAAGGCGTGGTGTTCAAATGCCACTACATTTATGCCCCCATATCTCCTCCCATCTTCATTACAGGACCCAGCTCTTAAATCAAGAAAACTACAATAAAGCTGGGGCAATACTTATAAAATAGTTAGTTAAAAGTAGTTGGCTCTTCTAAATATCCAAAAGCACAAAAAATTATTATTTCCCAACCTTTGGTCTTTTCCAAACAATGTTCTTCACTTTTGTGGATTTTTGTGAAAATTCTTTCTGGCCCAGTGACTGCACAGCAGGTAGAAATATGGGATCTTCAAACAGCTTCTTCTTACTAACATATTCGTTTCTTAGTGTAGCAAAATGTTGATCTTCAAATCTAAGTGGTTTCGCGAGAGCTCCATCCCCATTCCTTCTCTCTCTTTCCCGTATGGCACGGTCACATACGAAGTTCGCTGGCATGAAAGGCATTGTTCCCTGTGTAAGGCTTATTGGGTGCCACTAACACCCTGTGCTTCAGCTATACTGGACCTATATCAATAAATAATATATGCAGATCAGGCATACAGCCCAGAGCAGGTAGTTATTTTTTGGATGGTTAGCTTAACACCAGACAAGTGATTCCAGCTGTAACAGCCTCTTTGGGAATCCTCTACAAGTATCCTGCTTCAATGCCTGCAGTTAAAAGCATGCATGTATGCTGCGGTTTGAACAAGCTTGTTCATAATAAAGCCTGCTTAATGTTTTGCTTATGTGCTTTTTTTTTGGAAGGGGGAGGTTAGTGAAATGTTAAACAAATCACACTCTGACTTGTCCTGTCTCAGCAAAACCCATTCATCCTTTTCAAAAAAACTGCTGCCAACAGTATAGGAGACAATTACAAAGAAACCATATACACTAGGCCTATGGAATGAATGAATACATAGGGGACACTCTTTGGGTTTTTGTCTATAGTAAATAAAGCTCTGTTGTGTCAATCCTGTTTGGCATCTCCATAATATTACTGCTGTACCTATAGTCTGATTTATTTTTTTTAACAATAATTTTTATTGTAGTTTTGTTGCGCATGTACAACAGCATTCTGGATTCAATAAACAATAATACATTATTTACATTGTGAGTCAATCTTTTTTCATCCACTATACAGACATTCAGGCTTGACAAATGTACACAACAAGTATCAAATAGAAAAGGGTAACTCCATTATAACCTGTCCCTACTTGTTCATGGTTTATCCAAATATCTTCTGTCTTGTGTACATTGTTTATTCTCTTGGACATGCACTTATTATTCCCTACTTATTTAACCTTAAACTTAACCTAACTAAACTACTGACCGTATATTAAACCGAGAGAATACTTCCAGTCAGCTATTGTGGCTTTCATCAATTTTGTGACTCCTTTATTTATCCAATAGTCTGATTTTACTGTGTTGCTGACTTTGGAAACATTTCAGGTGGATTTCAAGATATTATACTGAAACATTCAAAAAAATGTGTAAGATGTCACTACAAAAGTAAAGTTTTCAAATAGTACACCATAAAAAAAATACATTCTCCCCAATTGCTTTCTAATTTTATATTAGTTTTATATTAAGTTTATATTGAAAAAAATCAGATCTGTTAATAATTCTTACACAGTGTTCAAAATATCAAAACTCACTCCTCCATAACTGAGAAATGGCTCTTAGCATTTTATTAACAGCCACAGATGTGAGCCAGTGAATGCAACATCAGGCAACATTCAGGGGTAAACCGTCTCTCCCTTACACATTGTTGATGAAGGGAGTCTTTTAATTTAAACACTAAATTAATCGTGTCATATCTGTGGCTGTTTATAAAAGGCCGAGAAACACATCACAGTTATGGTTGGGTGTGTTTTCCTACTTTGAACATTGTGCATCTTTGGGACACCAAGTCAGACGTCGAGGGACACAAGCACCGCCATTGTACCTGCAAATCAAGTGTGCACCATTAGCCATTGAATTTGTTGCTCAACAAGCCTAGTTAGTTAATATAATGTTTTACCATACCCTTACTTCATGCTTATTATACAGCTTATGTGCTTTTTTTCTCTAAATTTAGTAGCATTGGGTTTAAATAAATATTGTCCCTGGCCAGCAATACCTTGCTAAACCTATGGCTAAACCCCTGCATGGATTTTATTTTACTGGCTGAGCCAAATGATATTGCACCTGCAAGGAGAATGCTGGGGTGGCAAAAGAGCATCAAAACATGGTCAATATTAAGTAGGGATAAACCAAATCCACTATTTTGGGATTTGTCCAAATCCTGAATTCTCTGTGAAAGATTCATTACCAAACCCAATCCAAAGGGTGAAAGAAAACCACGTACTGTAATTTTTTTTTAACTTCCTTGTTTGCATAAGAAATAGTCACATGATTTTAAGGATTCAGTTGAGCCAGGTACATGGATTCAGCCAAATCCTGCTGAGAAAGGATGATTTGGTTAAATGAATCCTAATCTTACTTAAAGGAATTGTTCAGTATAAATATAAAAACTGGGTAAATAGACAAATAATAAAAAATGTTTATAATATAGTCCAAAAATGTAATGTATAAAGGCTGGAGTGACTGAATGTCTAACATAATAGCCAGAACACTACTTCCTGCTTTGCAGTTCTCTTGGTTTCCACTGATTGGTTACCAGGTAATAACCAATTATTGATTTGAGGGGGGGCCACATGGGTCATAACTGTTGCTTTTGAATCTGAGCTGAATGCTGAGGATCAATTGCAAACTCACTAAACAGTTATGTCCCATGTCCCCTTTCAAGTTGCTGACTAAAGCTGGCCATAGACGTAAAGATATTTGAAAGATCCAATGGTTATCGTGAGACCACGATTGTCTCAAAACGATCGTTTAAATGTCCGATGTGTCCATCAACTAAAAAGACAATTTCTGGCGATATTGCCAGCAAAACTGAAGGATCGCAGCCTGCTTGACCCTGCAAACATAGGTAGATTGCGTGGGGACCGATAAAGATTTTCTAACCTGGCCAATCAATTTTCCGACCGACGTCTGACGAAAAATCGCAAGATGTACGATCGTTCGAATCCCACTAAACGCACAATAATTTGACAGACTACCCAGTTTTTATTTTTACACTGAACAGTTCCTTTAAACTAGCACAGAGTGGTAAGGGTCACTGAGGTGCCACAGGGGAAGTTGTGAGAGGCACAATTGAAAACATTTTATTAAATGTATATTTGAGAAAGGGTTAAAGAGAAATAAAAGAAAGCAACAGAAAAAAGTGTCGTGGATGGGCTGTCTGAAAACACTAAAGGGGTTGAGAAGCAAAAAAGTGTGCTGAAAGAAAATATAATTCTAAGCAACTTTTTTAATATACATTCATTATGAAATTTCAGTGACATTAAAGTTATTTGTAAATGCTATTGAAATCAGTATGTGTGTCCCTTGCACTCCCTTGTAGTCAGAACGAGTAGTGCAGTAAATAGTAAAAGACAGAAGCATACTGTACAGCTTTAACTAAAAAAACAAATCCACTTAAAATGTGTCATTAAGGTGTACATTACTGGAAAATGTTTTAAATCCTTTTAATTTTGTGAATGTTAACAACTAGGAATAAGCTATTTTTTTCACTGTGCTTGCTATAGAAATGACACTGCATGTCAAAAAATTTTTTTTGTCGCCCATAGACTTTGATGCATTTCTGCTAATTTTCACCGATGGTGAATTTTTGGTGAATCGAACGGATCAAAGTCACCCATCCATATTTCCATACTGAAAGCAATAATTGACTTGACGTCTCAAAACAGCAAAAAAGCCTATGTAGCAGTCATGTCAATCAAAAAACATGCAAGGCATTGTGGATACTTAAGTCTTGGCTGTATAAGAGTTGGATACAGATATAGAGGCAGTGCAGAATCAAATTGATACTTATTCCGTAGCAATTACTTTTACAAGTCTTTAAAAATGAAGTAAAGTGAGGACTCCTATGTAATATTTTTTAGGCCAGGGAGTTTTGTGCAGATTCATCTATTCTTATTTTTCTTCTTGGCTCTTGCAGGTAAGCAAACAGACATGGTTATTTTTTGCCTTCTCATTGTTAAAGGACCAGTAAAATCAAATTGAAAAAAATAAAAAATCTTTAGTATACATTAAAAAGACCAAGACAAATTAAACTTTAAACCTTTATTAAGAAATAACTTACAGAAACTCTGCTTGTGCTCCTCTTCAGAAAAGGCAATCGGCGATCCATCGTGCGATGCTCAATTTCTCCTCCCTGCCTTCCTTATAGGAGATAGCCAGGGAGGAGAGATCGAATGCCGCACGATAGATCGTCGCCCTGTCGCCTTTTCTGAAGAGGAGCGGAAGCAGAGTTTTGACTATTTATTAATGAAGGCTTTGCAATTTTAAAGTTTAATTTGTGTTGGTGTTTTATTTTCAATGTATGCAAATCAATTAAATTTTTATGTAACTGGTCCTTTAAAGGCAGACTATGGGGCCCAATTTATAAACTTTTTCTGGTTGAGTTTTTTTTTTTTGTGGAAAAAAATTTGAATTTTTAGATATTTATTATACCCCACAGCCGCTAAATATCCGATCTGAAAATACTCCATATTAAACATGTCAAGGTCACATAGAAGTCAATGGCAGATGTCTCTGAAGATGCTTCTTGATATTGTGATCCATGCTCATTTTCTTGCAATAATCTGATTTTTTTTATGAGTTCCATTCGTGGTTGGGAGTTAGGTCGACTTTGTTTTAATAATAAAATAAGATAAATTCAAGTTTAAGTGAATAACCTCCTAAATGCTTTCCTACTGTACCTGCAGCTCCAAGCTTCTGACTTGTTTACTCCAGTGAAACTTACTGTAAATTCTATCCATCAGATTTAGGAGGTTTTATGGTCGTCTGTCACATAAGTATTTATCATAAATGGGGTGACCTTTTGTTTTATTGAAGTTTCAAGTCATAATGTTGCTGTGAGTAATATATGTATCTTGCTTACCTTGTGGATACCTTCCATCTGGGTGCAGTTAAATAACAGCTGCTCGGCATATCAGATGAACATAAGGCATCCAACTCTACTGTCCACTTGCCAAATCTATCACAGAGCAGTGCACTATACTGAGGGAACCTTTTGCATTTCTGCACCCACCCAAAATATATTACAGGTACGGAACCAGTTATGCAGAATGTTTGGTGTTTTCCGGATAAGGCGTCTTTACATAGTTTGGAACTTTATCCCTAAAAGGAGAACTAAGCCCATAAAAAAAAAAAAACACCCCCGTAGAACTTTTTACTCACCCCTCACTACAGCCATCTTCTTCTTCTTTGGTAGACTTTGTATCTTTTTTTGGCTCTTCTGCGATGACCCTGAGTTTCGGCAAATGCACAGTTATCCAGAACCGGAAAATTGCTCCAACTTCGCATGCACCGAAACACCGTTTAATACACAAACATTACTGAAGAAGAAGATGGCTGCCATGAACTCTGACGTCTGAATCTGCAGTGAGTAAAAAGTTATGGGCATTTGCCCGTAGTAGCAAGTAGGCTGGGGGAGCAGGGTCTAGTTCTCCGTTAAGTCTAAATCATTTAAACACAATATGATTGTTTTTCCATCAATAAGGATTAATTATAACTTCTCTACTGATTAATTATAACTTAGTTGGGATAATGTACAAGATTTTACTGTACTGTATGTTTTTTTTTATTACAGGAAAAAAAAAGGAATTAGGTTTTTAAAATTTGAATTAAAATGAGATTCTAGGGGAATCCTTCCCCTAATTCTGAGTTTCCTGGATAACAGGTTTTATAGATAATGGATTCTGTATTGTACCTCCATTTGTTAGATGATGGTATGTATGGCGTTTAAACAAATGGCCTGTAGAGGTCACTGTGCACATCACTTATACTATGCATACCCTTTACCTTCTATACTGTTTAAAAACAATAAAGTTCAAGTTACTGTCGTTGTGTAATGGCTGCACGAACCTGCTAATAAAGCACCGTTATGCCTACTCATCCTCAGCTCCCAAAACACATCAATTTGGTTTGTCCATTTATTCTTCACTACTTTCTAATAAGATGCTGCCACTGGATCAAGCTTTCCGTAGCATCACAGAATGTAAGATAACTGCTTATAGGGGGAAGGGTTTACATTTTAGTTAAATGCAAAGGTGTTTAACATTTTTAAAGGAAACCTGAACCCTAAAAATGATTATGGTTACAAAGTCTGTAATTTATATACTGAGCTTAGTGTACCAGTCCCTGGAATTAAAAGTTAATTATATCAGCCCCCCATATTTGATTATGTCAAGCTACCTTTGGAGTATCAGTGACACTGCACATGCTCATTAAGCTCTGGACTTCTGTTACGCTTGAGGATCATTATAAATTATCATTAGCAGATTAGCATGCCACATCTTTGAGAGGCTGATGGAACAAAAATATCTTGGACTACAGAGACAAATCCAGGCTCTGCTTCTGGAAAGCACTGCAATCCTGTAGTTGTTGGGTATGTGGTATTGATCCTTCTGAGAGATATCACTAATTCTTTTATATCTGTGATGCAAATGTTTGTATTTTACTTTTGGATTTGCATACATATTGAACACCATCGATCTTAGAGCCCCTATAGAACAGAAGTGTGGCTGGCAGGACTCACAATGCACAGAATAGACCAGAATAGACTTGTGTCGCTGCACATTGAATTGTATGATGCGGCAAAGGTTAATAATGCAGCTTAACCTCTGCTCTGTGATTGTTCCTGGGTTAAGTGCTGAGTCCATTGCAAGTGCCTTTTGGTACAAAACACTGAAAGGGGAAGCATCCAGACTGCCTAGCCAAGCATGGCAGAAACTGGACCTTGAAGGGGACTGATACATATGTGTGACACAACAATATGCAAACCTCTTTCAATAGAAATAAGCTTGGTCTTCACTTTAACAAAGTTCCCCCTTTGCACCTTTCCATTAGTATTGCTCAGCGCCTGCTGAGGGTGTAATTACGGTGTAACTGTTTTTATAGTAATTAAATGATGTCAAAACTGGAATCACGTATCTCCCTTCTCTAGGCAGCTACTGTATATATAGATATATCTATAGCAACAAAATATAGAACAGGACATTGTATGGAGTGGAACATTGCATGCTGTGCTCATAGAGTTTTATTAAGCACCTGGCAAATGCCATCAACCTGATGCCACTCCCACGTTTCAGTAGCTACTATAATGGCCTTTCTCTCTGTCTCTCTCTCATACAGCTCTTGTTCTGTTTAAGCCCATTTATATGCATATTAACTCTGACATGCTATCACCTAATATATAAAATGAAACCTCAGTTTTACATCCCTTGATTTTAGATTTTTCCTCATTTCACATTATTTTGTCATCCCAACTATATATTACATTTCTCAAATTTTACCTTTTCCTGTTTTTTACACCATTTGTTTCTGGTCCCCTGAAAAAAGTAAAATGGGGGGGGGGAGGTTCTACTGTACTTAAAGTATACTTAATGACAGTTTATACTTTAAAGGAAAGTATCACTAAGCATATTACCTTATTTGCCATGTGCAATTGATCTTTAGTTTTGGATTTTTTATTCAACAGTTGTTTTACAGCCGGTTCCTGTATTTGATCTCGTTATGATCCCTGTGTGTTGCCATTTAGTCATGAAATTCCAGACCCAGAACTCTTACCAAGTTATATTTCATAGCTTGAAATCATAGCATTTTCAGTTAGTATGCCACACATAAGAACTTTTTCATCTGATTTATATTTTCACATTTCTTAATAAATATAAATGTAATCTCATCCCATCACATAAAAAATGTAAGGGAGGTAGTCAAACTTCTAAACTGATCTGTTAAAGGGGTGGTTTTCCTTCTTTAGTATGTTATAGAATATTGCTCTCTACACAGTACTAAAAGTTAATTTAACGGTGAACACCCCTTTAACATGTTAACTATGAAGATTCTCATTCATCCAGGTCATGGTATATATATATATATATATATATATATATATATATATATAAAAAGTAACTTAAAGCAACTGGACTTCCTTTAACATGTTATGCATTAGTTGATGTATAGCAGCTTTTTGATTAGTTTTTGTAGCAGCTTCAGAGAAACACAACTTGTGTTCCACCTTTGTTTGGCAGTCCCACGTGACACAGTGAGGCAGATTTACTAAATGAGTGAATGATTCGAAATTCGATTGAATTTTCAAAAAGATTCCAATTTGAATTTGAATTTTCGAATAATTTTTTCGACCATCGTATTTAAAAAAATATTTTAAAAAATGTGCTCAAATCGAATGATTCGAATAGATTGAATAAAAATCTATTTGATTATTCGAATATTCGACAGTCAAATTACTTGCCCTTTAAATTTATATTCGACTGCTTAGTTCGCCAGATTAAACCTACCGAATTGCTATACTTCCCTATGGGAAGCTCCCGTAGCATTTTTGAAATCGAATAAAAATCGTTCGATTGAATTTTTTCTTTTCGATCGTTTGATTTGAATACCATTAAAATCCTTCGAATTTGGGTTTTTTAACCCTCAAATTCGATCCTTATTAAATCTGCCCCAGTGTGCACATACATGCAGAATGGTCTGCTTTAAGTCATGCGATTACTTGCATTATATTGTGGTATAACACATGAAAGGGCCATCAGAGGGAAACACATGATCAAATGCTGGGTTGGGAGATTCTATTATTTCAATTAGATTTTCAATTATTCCAATGTAGTTCAACCGTAGAACCCCCATTTTACAGATTTTTAGGAGACCAGGAAAAATTATGTAAAATCTGGGAAAGGTGTTAAAGTAACTTTTTCTTCAAGTACTGAAATGATATAAAGACAGGAGTCCATTTAATTTGAGATAATATTTACTGTGTTAATAACAAGGTTTAAGCATTGCAGCATTAATGTTACACTATGTGGGCGCATGTGCAAGGCCTCTCTGTCAGTCACATACACAACATAAAGCAATAAGTGATTGGTGCAGGACTGTATAAGGAGCAGGCTAATTGGAATTGACCATTTACAGGCAGAACCATGGTAAAATATACAGTGGTGTGAAAAACTATTTGCCCCCTTCCTGATTTCTTATTCTTTTGCATGTTTGTCACACAAAATGTTTCTGATCATCAAACACATTTAACTATTAGTCAAAGATAACACTAGTAAACACAAGTAAACACAAAATGCAGTTTTTAAATGAGGGTTTTTATTATTTAGGGAGAAACAAAATCCAAACCTGTGTGAAAAAGTAATTGCCCCCTGAACCTAATAACTTGTTGGGCCACCCTTAGCAGCAATAACTGCAATCAAGTGTTTGCGATAACTTGCAACGAGTCTTTTACAGCGCTCTGGAGGAATTTTAGCCCACTCATCTTTGCAGAATTGTTGTAATTCAGCTTTATTTGAGGGTTTTCTAGCATGAACCACCTTTTTAAGGTCATGCCACAACATCTCAATAGGATTCAGGTCAGGCCACTCCAAAATCTTCATTTTGTTTTTCTTCAGCCATTCAGAGGTGGATTTGCTGGTGTGTTTTGGGTCATTGTCCTGCTGCAGCACCCAAGATCGCTTCAGCTTGAGTTGACCAACAGATGGCCGGACATTCTCCTTCAGGATTTTTTGGTAGACAGTAGAATTCATGGTTCCATCTATCACAGCAAGCCTTCCAGGTCCTGAAGCAGCAAAACAACCCCAGACCATCACACTACCACCACCATATTTTACTGTTGGTATGATGTTCTTTTTCTGAAATGCTGTGTTACTTTTACGCCAGATGTAACGGGACGCGCACCTTCCAAAAAGTTCAACTTTTGTCTCGTCGGTCCACAAGGTATTTTCCCAAAAGTCTTGGCAATCATTGAGATGTTTTTTAGCAAAATTGAGATGAGCCTTAATGTTCTTTTTGCTTAAAAGTGGTTTGCACCTTGGAAATCTGCCATGCAGGCCGTTTTTGCCCAGTCTCTTTCTTATGGTGGAGTCGTGAACACTGACCTTAATTGAGGCAAGTGAGGCCTGCAGTTCTTTAGATGTTGTCCTGGGGTCTTTTGTGGCCTCTCGGATGAGTTGTCTCTGCGCTCTTGGGGTAATTTTGGTCGGCCGGCCACTCCTGGGAAGGTTCACCACTGTTCCATGTTTTTGCCATTTGTGGATAATGGCTCTCACTGTGGTTCGCTGGAGTCCCAAAGCTTTAGAAATGGCTTTATAACCTTTACCAGACTGATAGATCTCAATTACTTTTGTTCTTAGTTATTTTTAACAAGGGGGGCAATCACTTTTTCACACAGGCCCATGTAGATTTGGAGTTTTTTTTCTCCCTTAATAACGTAAACATTCATTTCAAAACTGCATTTTGTGTTCAATTATGTTATCTTTGACTAATAGTTAACGGTTTTTGATGAGCAGAAACATTTAAGTGTGACAAACATGCAAAAGAATAAGAAATCAGGAAGGGGGCAAATAGTTTTTCACACCACTGTACATCTGCTTAGTATTTTAAACCTCTTTATTTTACAATTAATAACGTTCATAGAGGGAAAAAAAGTAGTTTTTGGATACAATGGGACAAAATCTGGAAAAACATGACATAATCAGGGAAATGCACACAATGAAATGCATTATAAATTGGTGGGACCACAAATAAAAATTTAAAATGAGGGAAAACCTAAAATCAGGCTGCTTAAAATTGAGGTTTCACTGTATATGATTTGAAGGGAACCGTTTGCAAAGTCCTACTAAAGTGATAGGACTTTTAATAAGAAACACTTTTCCAAATGCAACCAGTTAGCAAAAATAGTTTGTTTCAGTTTTATTAAAGGAAAACTATACCCCCAAAATGAATACTTGAGCAACAGGTAGTTTATATCATATTAAGTGGCATATTAAATAATGTTACCAAACTGGAATATATATTTAAGTAAATATTGCCCTTTTACATCTCTTGCCTTGAACCACCATTTCGTGATGGTCTGTGTGCTGCCTCAGAGATCACCTGACCAGAAATATTTCAACTCTAACTGTAACAGGAAGAAGTGTGGAAGCAAAAGACACAACTCTGTCTGTTAATTGGCTCATGTGACCTAACTTTATAGATTGTTTGGTATGTTTGTGTGCACCGTTGAATCATACAATCCCAGGAGGCTGTCCTTATTTTTTAAAATGGCTATTTTCTATTTATGATTACCCAATGGCACATGCTACTAAAAAGTGTATTATTATGAATATGGTTTATTTACATGAAGCAGGGTTTTACATATGAGTTGTTTTATGAAATATATTTTTATAGAGACCTACAATGTCCGGGGTATAGTTTTCCTTTAATAGTTATTTCTGCCCAGTACCAGATGGCAGACTTGGATTCCTCCCTCTCTTGAAGGGTGTCATTGATCCCCTCTTTTCTTCCTTGAGTGCAGAGATCAGCATGCTCAGTGCTGATGTCACTCATTTGCATATAATTTGTCCTATTGGCAGCCAATTGCATTAATGCTATGCAAATTAATGACAGCTCATTCCGCTGGTATCCCCAACCATTTGTACAAACTACAAGGACATAAGTAAATCAAGGAAAAACCTACATTGTTGCACAAAAGACACATATGCACTGCACAGCAAATGCAGGTTTACTTACCCATGGGCTTGTAATAATCTCTGTAATCTTTTACAAACCACATGCCCCCCAATTCCAAATCATATTAAAGACTACAACATTTTCTGTGTACTCCCAATCATCTGAGATAAGGTCCTGCACTTAAATGAACATGGTTCCACAGCTGAGAACAGGTGCAGCAGCAGATGGAGGCCTACAGGGTTACATACAGAAAAAAGGCCACAATGCGGCTGCTACAGAGTCATTTCATATCTGGGTCCTAACTCCCAAGCAGAATTGTATGGCGATTCAGTATTTATGGTAAAGCAGAATAAAGTAAATATTGCATTGAACAATTATACCAAACCCTGTACTTGAGATTTTCATTAATTTTTCCATTCCTCCCAGTGAATATGCTGTAACTTATAAAAACAAGTCCATTTCTATGTGTACTTTGAGTTTTAAAATAAAGCTCTACAAACTGATTAAATAAAGTCAGAGGAGCTGTTAAGTGTTTTGGCATGCCATGGTGATTTGTTTGGCCTTTCACGAATTCAGAGGACAATTTACATACCAGCAATGGCAATAAAAGGAAATGAGCAAAGGTGTAGGATCTGTTATGCAGAATGCTCGAGATGTGGATAAGGGATCTGATTTTGATCACCATAACTTAAATAGAAAAAAAATATTTAAACATTAAATAAACCCAATAGGATTGTTAGACTAAGTTAAACTTAGAATTATTTGCTAATAATGGGCTCCCTTAAAGGGATCTTGTCATGGGAAAAAATGTTTTTTTATTTTCCAAAATGCATCAGTTAATAGTGCTGCTCCAGCAGAATTCTGCATTGAAATTCATTTCTCAAAAGAGCAAACAGATTTTTTTATATTTCATTTTGAAATCTGACATGGGACTAGATATATTGTCAATTCCCCAGCTACCCCAAGTCATGTGACTTTTGCTCTGATAAACTTCAATCACTCTTTACTGCTGTACTGCAAGTTGGAGTGATATCACCCCCCCCCCAGCAGCCTAACAACAGAACAATGGGAAGGTAACCAGATAACAGCTCCCTAACACAAGATAACAGCTGAGTGGTAGATCTAAGAACAGCACTCAATAGAAAAAACCCATGTCCCACTGTGTTCCATTCAGTTACATTGAGAAGGAAAAACAACAGCCTGCCAGAAAGCAGTTCCCTCCTAAAGTGCTGCCACAAGTCACATGACCAGGGGCAGCTGGGAAATGACAAAATATCTCGCCCCATGTCAGATTTCAAAATTGAATATAAAAAAATCTTTTTGCACTTTTGAGAAATGGATTTCAGTGCATAAGTCTACTGGAATAGCACTATTAATTGCATTTTGAAAAAACATGTTTTCCCATGACAGTATCCCTTTAACTCAGAGGTTTCTGATAAGTGGTTTCTGGATAAAGGATCCCATACGTGCACTCAGATGCATTAGTCATAAACCACAGCACATTAGAGAGAGAGCTGGTAAAACAGTTTTATTGTCCAGAATAATGGAAAAATACAATCTGTACAGGTCCGGACTGAGAATCAAAATAGGCCCTGGCATTTCAGGTACACAGAGGTCCAAACAGCCCCCACCAGCCCACTAAATACTGACTTTCTACGGGACCTTATAGCAGCCCCTCTGGCATTTGCCAGAACCCACAGATTGCCAGTCTGGGCTTAAATCTGTATGTTCATAACATAAACCCTATCTCCATAACAGTAGAAGCAAAGAGACAGCTTTATATCTTATTGACTCTGTGGCTCCTCTGTACTGTTTGTGTTTAATGCAAGAATGTAGAAGATACATTATGTTTATTGACGTGTATAAAAATGTGTTATCCTTAACTTCCATATAGAAAAAAACCTCCTTGTCTTCATCAGTTCTATTGCCTTTTTTTGTCTAAAATTGGTGACTTTAGTGCAGACAGAATTAGAGAGACAAATATCCGATGTAAATACTGTTACTATGCTACCCTGCCTCATACAGTTAGGCAAATGGGACTTGTAGAGAATGGAATGTTTTGCCAATTTTTTCTGTTTTTTTTTTTTTTTTTTAAATAGGCTACGTCCTAAATTCCATTTACTTTTCCCTGCTGTGGATCAAGTGAAAACACCATTCATGTCCCTGATGTTGAAAGTGGGAGCTGCTGGCAGGTGATAGGGAATTTTGGAGATATATAGTGTCTTGTTTCACATATGTGATAAAAGCATAGGGGGTGCAAAATGTCCCAGACATTATGTTACAAGCAGGCAGGTCTGGACTGGGATTCAAAATAGGCTCTGGCAATCCAAGTACATTGAGGTCCTAACAGCTCCACCAGTCCACTAATTAGTTATTTTCTATGGCATCTTACAGCAGTCCCTCTGGCATTTGCCAGAACCCACAGATTGTCAGCCCGTGCTGGGTTGCAGCTTTTACCAGGATCCAAAAAGAGTTCAATGTCTCGTAGAGCTATAAAAATAGACTTCTGAAGATACTGGATACCTTAAGAAAGACCCATCATGATACACGGGGTGCTCTTTTGATTAACAAAGGATAAGTATGATATGTAAACATATACATATTTCTGAAATGGTTAAAACAAATACAAATTTCTTGGATCTGAGAAATCATGTGAAAAGTCATGGAAGAGATTCAGTTTGAGATGCAATGCAATTTAGAAAAACTTATCTCACGATTTATCACGTGAAAACTCTTTGAAGTCTAAGGGAAAAAACTGAATTTGGAGAAAAGTTTTTTCTCCTTGAATTGAATTTGTTTTCATATGATAAACCATGAGAACTTTTTCTCAATTGAATTGAATCTGGCCCATTGTGTATTGCATCCACACTACCTAAGCCTATTCTCCATCTCCTTTAGAAGATAGATCCTTGTATAACTAGGAGGACTATGAACTACTGTACTTCTGCACAGTGACCTTATACTTACGCTATACCTCTCTGGTAGTTTTCTATAGCGTAACTGTAAAAAGTATTATTTCTAAGCTCCTCTTCATCTGATTAAATGGAGGCCCCCCTCCCCATAATAAAATATAGTTCTAGCCTACTTATCAAAATACATAAATAAATAAAAAAGACAACAGTGGTTTCAAAGTTATTTATAATTTAAATCAGTATCTGGCTGCTTATATTGTATGTAACAGAAACCAACTGATTTAACAGACCCGGCGGAGAACTGAATTGTCTGCTACACTGTTTCAAGAGTCAGAACCACAGAATAGAAACGGATCAACAACAAAAAAAAAACTTTTCTATAGCAATTTCATTTTCAAATAACATTATCAGTGACTGTTATTGCGGTGTTACTTAGAATTACATACAGGTCACATAGATTGCCATGGCAAATATAGCGATCATCTGTATCCCTTCACTTGGGTAGTGACCACAAGAAAAAGCAAGATCTTCCTAAGTTAGTACTTTCAGTCTTTTTACAAGTTAATCAGATCACCCCATCATACACCCTTAAAAGCACCCATGTATACACACACATCTTTTAAATTAGGCAGTTTGCCTTGTCTGATCAGTTTAACTATCTGTAGATGTATAAGTTACATTTATTTGGAAACTATATACAGAGTACAAAATGCAGACCATAAGGGCTAGACCACACGGGAAGATTTCAGGGAGGCAATTTTGAGCGACTCAGAAAAACACATCACCGCGTGTGAATAGGCGCAGGCGACGTACAGTTTAGCGGGCGCGAGACATGGGCAAGCAATTCAGTGAGATTAGTTGACCCAAAGAAACGGCGACAGGCGACTAATCTCCCTGAAATCTTCCCGTTTGGTCTAGCCCTTATGGTATGAACTACTAGCTACGTATAAAGCAGAGCATTCAGTCACACTCGTCAGATCCTTACACCCATTATTGACTTCACTGCAGGACGTAGAGCTTTTTCAGGTTTAATTAGCAGGGTAAATAAGATGAACATGGGAAAAAAACTCCCAGTATCTGAGAATTTAGCAAGGGAGGGGAAACAACCCCATATTATTTAATAAAAATACTTTCTCTCGCTCTCTATTATATTGAGATAGTTAGAAACATATACATTTGATTTGCAGTGAAATGGAAATATTAGAAATGGAAATTATAGAAAGTGACACTCTATCTTAAGGTATATACTTGTGACATTATTTATTATGATGAATCTAAAGGCAACATAATACAAAAGAAACTTCAGGCTAAACACAAAGTGGCACTTACTGGAGGCCTTTTCCATTCAAACTTGATGGGGAAATCTTGGCTATAGAACAGGGAGCTTTCATCGGGTGGAAACTCACGATCTTGGAAGAGAAAGTTCCTCTGCAAGCATTTCTTTCTGAGTTCCTCAAAGGTTTTCTCACGTCCTCCGATAATTGGCAAATTCCTGCTGATAATTGCAGAATAAATGCCTCCTCCAGGGGCAGCACCATCGCTGGTACCGCTGGTCACTGCCGACCCAGATTCAGTTGGCTGTGCTACTGCTGGAAGGATTTCTGAAGGCATGGAGGCTTCTGTCTGTGCCCAATAGAATAACTAAGCCCAGGCACAAGTTTTACAACTCCTAAGTAGCGCAAAGAGAGAGGAGATACTACTGTCCTGGGTTGCACTGCTGTGCCAGCAAATTATAGTATTTAAATGAAACGCACCAAAAGTTCAGTTAATGAAACATGGACAATCTGTCAGCAGGTTGCAGTGTGTCCTGTGCCCGGGTGTTGTCTTGTCACTGAGACTTGTGCACTTGGGACGATTCAGCAAGGGAGCTAAAAATAAACAGATGTAAAGGCGACTGGTTTCCTGTAATCTTAATGTGGCTTTAGGGAACTTCCATGTGCCGACAGCTTTGCCTTTCACTTTTATGCTTTCATTTTTAGGATGGGAATGTGTAACAATGTATTTAAAGGAAACCAATCATACGGTCTCTTAATTTTGCCTAATAAAGGAAAACTTAACTCTAAGCAACTTTGCTGTATACATTCATTACAAACTTTCTATGGGTTTTAAGTTATTTGTATATGTGTTGCTATTGAAAGCAGTGTCTGTATGTACTTTCTGTTCTCTGCTTTGATGGGTCAGACTGTTAATGGGATGCAGTGTCGGACTGGGATGCCAGGGGCCCACCAGAAAACCTTAGACCAGGGGCCCAACTTTCCAAACTATTATTCATTCTCTCCACACTTAAACTCTTTATTCTCCTATTCTTTTAGATCTACTTACTATACTCTATTCTTCCATTACTAAGCCTCTTTTTCCACATAAAGAAATGGGGAATGAACATGAAATAGGCCAAATTGTTAGAAGCAAGAGGGCCCATTGACACCTGGGCCCACTGGGAGTTTTCCTGGTATCCCTGTGGGCCAGTCCAACACTGATGGGATGTAAGACAATTCAGCTGATTAACAGACATGTCTTTGCTGGGGAACTAAGACTTGTTTAAAAAAATAACAACCAGGAGCTAGGCAAATGCTGTTTTCAATAACAATTACATTTACAAATAACAAAGCACTGAATATGTTTAAAACATGTATATTGGAAATTTGTTTAGAATAAAGTTTTCTTTTATTGGGCATATTTTTATTTTGAGGTTGTCTTGCCCTTAAAGCACAACCCTGAACCTCCGCACAGTAAGAGCTTTTACTCACAAGCGTTTTTCCCTGCGATATCCCCTGTGTTCCATTTTGCTGCATTCAGCCGCAGGGGAGCGCAGGAATAGATGCAAGAAATTCTTTTCAATGAGGGTATACTCACACAAGCGCATGTAGGCGCCGAACGCAGGTTGAGACGCAACATGCTGCATTGTTCCTGCGTTTGGCGCCCAAAAGGACTTGTGTGAGTATAGCCCCATTGAAAAGAATAGCTTGCGTCTATTCCTGCACTCCCCTGAGGCTGAACGCAGCAAAACGGAACGCGGGGGAGCGCAGGGGAAAACGCTGGTGAGTAAAACCCATTAGAGGTGTTTTGCTTTGCAGGCTGCTGGATCTGAAGTACAGTTTGTTAAGCGGCATTTTAGTGTTTATCTATACAAATGCATGGAGAATGCATCAAAATACATTAACTGCATAAATATGCAAGTGCAAGCAAGTTTGGGAGCAAACATGTCTCTGATTATATGGATTTTATATATATATATATATATATATATATATATATATACATATATACATATATATATATGCAATGGTCTGTGTCCGCACTAAAACATAGATCTGAATGCATACAGGTACAAGGGGGAAAATGTAAAATTTAATCAATCATCTCATGGCCTTAAGTGAACTCTATCCTGCATCTCAAACACACAAACATACACAATTACAAGTTACTGGGTCCGCATAAAAATCTTTTTGTGTTCCCACTCCCAGAATTGTCACCTTCATACCCCTGTGAAGACTCTGGACAGGAATTACCCCACTGCGAGTTCCAAACCAGCTGTAGTGTAAATAGTGAGAAAAACTATAACATACATATAAATCATCTATGCTCAGCATAACTATAAAGAAAGTCTACCAAATGTGTATAGATATACCTTATAAGTTACTCCTAGCCCAAATCTACCACTGCATGTTGGGTCTACACAATTTGCAATTGGTTTTGTTTTCGTTTGTTATTATTTGTGGGTTTTGAGCTTTTTATTCAGCAGCTCTCCAGTTTGCAAATTTCAACAATCTGGTTGCTAGGGTCCAAATTACCCTAACACCCACTCACTGATCTGAATAGAAGCCTGACATTTGAATAGGAGATTGCCTGAATAGATTACAAACTATAAAAAATAAAAAAAGACCAAAAAGTGGCTTACAATTGGCCATTGTATGATATAAAGGTGAACCACCCCTTTAACTCGCAGAGTGCATAAAGTGCCCCAGCATGGGAATGAGAAAATGTGTTTGTGTAAGGACACCCAAGCTGCAACAAAATTAGAAATGTAAGTTTAAACTGTTTTTGACCATTTCCCTAAGACTACATACAGTATGTGTAAAAATCGTAACTTTTTACTGGGAATAAACAGAAAATCTTTGCTTTAGGGCTCTACTTAATCACCACATGAGCAAAGCAATTCATGCCAGAGAATAACACACTTGTTAGAATGCCCTGCTGAAGAGGGCTTTAATATGTAAAGCAATTATTCCAAGAACAATGTCAAAGTCAATCACTTCCTACAAGTATATAATTAATAATAATAATACAAAATTGTGTGCTTATGTGTGTGTGGGAGGTGTTTGCCTTGTGTACAATAACACTAATGATTCTGAGGTGTCAGTAAATGAATAATATGGCAATCAATTACATTTGCCCTTGTTTAACTATTCTGTTCTACAGAAGATTTAGCTACTCTGTACTGATAGCAGTGGAATTCATGTTTTCCATTTCCTATAGTGAAAACTGGAACCTGAGCTACTGAGCTGTTCAACATCAAGCGGAAAAGCTGTGCATTGGGCGCATTGGTCCTGGTAAGCAGATATGCAAGCTCCAAAATGATTTTAATAAAAGACAGCATGTCTTATTTTCTTAGCTTACATTCCAACAGTGCAAGTGAATTTCCTTTCTTACAGGAGATAGATATACCGATGATAAACGTCTGGCTCCTGGAATATTGCAGCATTTGTTTTGAAAAACATTCTATGATGCAAATATTTTTGGAGAGCTCTGAGTTAGTAAGCTGTATATGTGGTGCCTATGGCAAGCTTTAGGCATAAGTAGGGCTGCCTTAATAATGCAAGTTAAGGGGCTTCTGCCCAGGGTCCACTGCTTTTGGGGGAGGAGACAGAGGGAGGGAGGCGACACACCCAGGGCGTAACTACTCGCTGGTGGACCCTGGTGCAGGATTGGCAGCCGGGCCCCCCTTTCAGGCTCTCCCCATTTGATTTCCACATTGGAGATCTCCTAGCCTCTCCAGTGGGCCCCCAGAGAGGGAGTGGGCCCTGGTGCAATTGCACCCCCTGCTCCCCTGGTAGTTACGCCACTGCCAGGGAGGAAGACAGAAGGGGGGACACAGGGAGGGAGGAAGATAGAGGGAGGGGACGCACACAGGGAGGAAGATGGAGGGAGGAAACACAGGGAGGGAGGGGAGGTGGGACCGGTTTCAAACATTTTCTGGCGCCAGGGGTATGGGGGGGCCCACTAGTTGACTCTTTGCCCAGGGCCCACCAAGGCCTTAAAATAGCCCTGAGTAGGGGAGAGAAGGGATTACCATCCCTTGTTGTTGTTCAACTTCCAGATACTTTTTTTCATTTCAGTTTTCAGATTGTTCACCAGAAATAATGACTTTTTTCAGTTGCTTTCTATGCTTCCAAAATCGAAGTTTATAGTTTCTGTCTCTGGTGTTTCAGTCTAGCAGCTCAGTACTTCAGGTTTCAGATTTTGAACTGTTACAATTTGCTACATTAATTAAAGGAGAAGGAAAGGCTTGCTGCACTTGGGGTGCTAAACTGTCCCCCACAGGGGGTAGGATCTTAGGCAGACATTTTTAGTGTGATGTCCCTTCTGTAACAGGGAAAATGCATCCTCAAGAAATAAGGTCCTCTGCATAAATTTTTATTTTTTTCCATTACATACAAAGTATGTGCAGCTACAGTTTTAGAATGACCAGTCTATAGCTATAAAATTTTCCTCATTGAGGACATTGGAGCAGTCACTAGTACCCAGTACCATAGCCGTTAGTGTAGAAAGAGTTGAAGTAAGACGATAACATTATCAAGTTCCTAGCATCCCCTCTGGGATTTCAGAATTTAAGATGTGAGCTGTTAAAACCCAGGAGGTGTTTATGTATGGTCAGAAAATAAAATCATTGAAGGGGCTCTGCCACGGGCAAAAGGCCAATGAGTTAATAAGCCAATGTTGGAGAAACATACGACACAGCAGTGGATCAGAGTCAGCGATGATACCCTGTTACTTTGCATGATCCACTATATACTCAGCTATAATTAAGCTAGCACAGCTCCTCTGAACCATATTTCAATGTTTAGCTCATATATCAAGAAATCCCCTTAAACAGTTGGGCAGTTGGCACCAGTAGATTGTCATAGCCCCACCTGCTGGATAAAAAAAAGTTTTTTATTAATACCGACTATTCTTTTCATTCATATGCATCTGTCTGTTCTTTGATCATTGTGCAGAATATATATATATATATATATATATATATATATACGTCGGTTGGGCATACCATGCTATAATATAATACATTATTAATGGGTTGAGTGCAGAGAATCTCTTGTATTTGTATATATACACATATATCTATATATATATATATATATATATTTAGAAAAGGGCATCAATTTGTTATTACAGGTATGGGATCCATTATCCAGAAAGCTCCAAAGTACAGAAAGGCCATCTGCCATAGACTCCATTAATAATAATAATAATAATAATAATAATTATAATAATAAAACAGTACCTTGTACTTGATCCAAACGAAGGTATAATTATTAAACCAATAGGCTGGTTTTGCTTCCAATAAGGACTAAATTAATAATTTTGTATTCCATTTGGAAGCAAAATCAGCCTTTTGGTTTTATTTAATATTTACATGACTTTCTAGTAGATTTAAGGTATGAAGATCCAAATTATGAAAAAGAACTGTTATGTGGAAAACTCCAGGTCTCGAGCATTCTGGATAACAGGTCCCACAACCTTATAAATGAACCGACAATTCTACGTTTTACCACCAGATGGAACTGGATCTCCAGGAATTCTCCAGGAATACTCTAAAAAGCATCACAACCAAGGAAATCACAGCTGGCAACTGTTTTTGTAAACTCATAATTGGTATAACATATTTTTTGCAAACCTCATTAAAAAGAACAATAAGAAGACGTCTATTCTTCTTTAAATTTCCTTCACATATATAGGAGCATTAATATAATGGCAGTACTGTCATTGAAAATTATACTTATGATGGCAGCTTTCTTCATAAGTATAATTTTCAATAGATCTATGAAGGAAGAACTACTGCTGCAACTCTAAAGGGGCTGCTTTTCCTATATATATATATA
>CM044445.1:94156415-94170933 GCA_024363595.1 Xenopus borealis | reverse complement strand
AAAGACATGCAAGGTTAAAGATTTTGTTTGGCCAAGCACTTGGATTCTGCCGAATCTAAATCCTACTGAAAAAGGCCTCCTGGATTTGGTGCATCCCTACCTGGAGCACTGTGGGACAAAAACCTCCAGGTCTGTATAGTTCTTTGGTGTATACCATATAATGCATCCTTTGGGGCACTTTGGCACACTGGGACAAGTACATTTAAATATTTACTAGGGACCCAGCTTCCCATTTCTGCTCTTTATTAAAAACCCCTGCTCCAGCCAGGTGGAAGGTGTAGGACAATAACCTAGCTGATCATAAGAGTCAAACTGATACATATATATCTTCCTTTTTCATATATAAACCCTACCCTACTGAGCTCTGTATAGCTCTCTCTTACAGGTAAAAAGAGAATACAGTAAGAAATTGATGAAGTTTTAACTGTAACCCCTTCACATACGTGTGACCATGGCTACATTTTGCTATATAAGAAATGTGGTGTTTATTTGAACGTATTCAAATGACGAGTGTTATAAACTATTTTAATTTTAAAAAGTCACCATGAAAATTCCTGCTCTTTACATGCCATCTCTGCTGTAACAGAACAACTGAATAGTGTGTGTGTTTAATGCGGATTTATAGAAAAGCTTCTATTAGTTGATGTATCTGAAGCCTCTTGTGTCATTTCCTGAGATAAAGGGTATTGTCTTATCTACACAGATTCTTATTTCCTGCCATTAGACAAAGGCCAAGCTGTGCCAGTTTCAGCCTGCTCTTTAATAGGATATTATTGTTAACTAGCAGGAGATCCATGCGCTCCTCTCATGCACAATTATATTATCAGCCAGTGTAATGTTAATGTAGGACTGAGGGCTAGCAAGTTCTGGTAATATCAGGATAGGCTGTCAGGTTAAATGATCTGTGGTAATGCTGGAAATGCTGTGCACACTGCTCTTGGGCAAGTGGCCAACAGGCTATGGCTGCTTCTTGAGCAATATCACTGCAGGGCAACGGGATTTTGCAGAGACAATGGTTACCTTTCTATCAGACTGATTACGAGGTCTCAAAGAATCGTGACTGCCCTGGGGCTAGCATTTAGTGGGAAAGTAAAAACAAAAAAAAGTATGACAAGCCTTGAAGAGTTAGTAACAACAGATATAGCAGTGAAATGATGAAGATATTGGAGCTTTTCCAACCTGCAACCCTTTCTCTCACACGACCTTTGCCTAAAATACAAATATGATGCAAGCTCTTATGTACAACAAGCACAGGGGTAGTGTTCATATAAGTGGAATGAAGTGCAAAACTTAGCTTGTAAAATAGCAGTACTTGCTGGTAAATTTATAATCCCAGTTGTTTGGTTCCAATCTCCTCTCTTCCCTCCCCCATACACCCCCAAACTCCAACTTTGTCACTGAATTTCGACCTGCTTTGGTTATTAGCCTAAGGATATCCACAGGCCTTGAAAACAGGGTGTTAAGCCTGAGGGTCGAGGTAATCGCCACTTTAAATGGCACTCAGGTTTTTTGTTTTTTACAATGAAGTACATACAACTCCTGTGTAGCAGCCTAAGGGTCTTTAATAAAGCCAAACCATTGTTTGCCTATAGCCAAGTTATGACTAATTAATGACAACCCATTGTTCCAGGTTGTGGGTAGGGTTGCCACCTTTAAAAAAAAAAAAAAAAAACGGCTAGTGCTGGGGGGCAAAAAAATGGGCAGGCAGCTATGTAAAAGGGTGGGGAAACGACATAAAGGGGCGGAGTCATGTAAAGTACACACAAAAGGGCCGTGACGCTTAAGGGGTCGGAGCCACCGCATCATCGGGGAAAAAATAATTTTGCCGTGAATGGCCGAGGGCTTTTTGTAAGGGTATTACAAATTACCGGCAACTACATTGCCGGTAAATTTGTAATACTGGCCACTGCCCTTGCAGGTATTTTACCGGCTAGGCCGGTAAAATACCAGCTGGGTGGCAACCCTAGTTGTTGGATGCCATAATTTAAAAATATGTGAAGGGCCGCCCGTTCCCCATATCTGAAGGGGCACATTTACCAAGGGTCAAAGTGAATTTTCAAATAAAATTCTGATTTTTTTTATTGAATTGAAAAAAAAAAATCAAATTCTAATTTAGAAGTACTGGCCCTTTACAAAAAAAATTTGCATTCGACTATTCGCCACTTTAATTAAAGCTGCCAATTTGCCATTGTAGCCTATGGGGGACCTCCTGGAAGCTTCCCTGAAATTTTTTCTAAGTCTTGGAAAATTGAATTTTTAAAAATAGTTCGATGGATGAATTTCCAATTTTAAATTCGAAATTCGACCAATAGTAAATCTGCCCCTAAAAGTAAAATGATTCCTTGAACACTTGCCTATAACCAGATACTAAGTTCAGCACCACTGTACTGCTAAAAATATCCTAGCAGGCACGGTTTGAATTGCAGAGTAACAAGCAGGATGTACCAAATAAAACAGATTGCTATTACTAGTCTAGCAAAGTAAGAATAAGGAGATGAATAACAATAACAAAAGGAAACTCTGCTGCTGGTTAATTTGCGTGAGCAAAACAGGTGTAAAAGCACAGCATTGCATAGCCCTTATGGCTCAGCATTTCCATACTGGACTTCATTCCAGATTTCTTACACTCATGAACATATACAGAGGCTTGCAAGCAGCAGCCAGTGTGGTACAGATTAACTCAGCCCAGGCACCATAAGCTTTTAAACTGTTAATAGGAAATTTGTTATGCTGATAATGCAAGTACAAGCACCACAAGACAGCACCAAGTTCCTCATTCTTACTCTGGGTTACAGTACTCTAATAAAGCACCAGTTATTTTCTCTGCGGGTGAAAAGCCAATCCGCTGAATTTGCCGGCCCTTGTATGTGTGTGCACTTTCAGGCAGAGGATTGGTTGCCAGTATGTTCATTCATTCCCTGATATGGGCTTATCTCTCAGGCACAGGGATATAACCTGCATCATTAAAGCATGTGCCTCTTTCTAAATCCATCATTTGCAAGTATAAAGTCTCTAGAAGGAATTAGGAAATGTTGCTATTATATCAGCTGTGAGTATATCCATCCAGTAACAAGGATGCAAGATGTAATTCTTCTTTATGAAGCAAGCACAATGCGCAACTGCTATCAAACAAATTGCAATTTTTTATTATTTAATCAAAAACGCTAAAGGTTTCTTTGATCAGCGTTCCAACATAATTGTGGGCTCCATCTAATGTAGCGGCAGCACAGCAGTCACCAGAATGGATACAAATAAGCATCTGATTCGCTTGACACATGTCACTTGCATCCATGTACACAACAGAAACCCTGCAGCTATTCCTGGTCCAGATGAGTAATAGTTCAAGGTTCCATGACTCATCAGAACAATCTGCATGGGCGCACTTTAAGTTGGTAATAAGCAAAACTGGGCACAAGTACCATAGTATACATTGTGCATCAATATTACTAATGCTGTACATTAATTCAAGAGCCCTAATGATTTGTATACTGTGCAGGGCCCTTCCCCAATGGAATCATCCAGTTTCAGGGCCATTTGTGAGTGAAGCAAAAGGATACATTCAAACCAATCCCAGAGAGTACCCACTGTAACACTTTTCTAGGAAAGAGGAATGCTTTGCAATGGGTAGGAAAGATATACAAATATTTTGCAAACTAGAAAATGTAACGAGATATATGACAATTGTGCTGTCCTGGCACAACTTGTATCCTGTTATCTGCTTGAGCTTCTTTCATTAGTGTCCCAAAAACAACAGCTGGTGTGCTGATCATCTAAGAATGTCTTCTCAATTTAAAAAAATGTATGTTTATAAAACGCAGAATATTTAAAAAAAATAAAATAAATATGTGCCTGATAAACAGCGCTGTTCCTGAGGACAGTGTCGCCTGAGGTGGCCCCAGTAATGCCGCCCCCCCAGCCCGATTTACATTTCCGGGGGGAGGCAGCAATGTTAGTGTGGAGGGCACAATTGCTCTCTCTTGCACTAGTAAAGCCAGAAATTCAGCTCTTAAAGGCACCAGGATTGGCTTTTTGCCGCCCCTGGAAGCCTAGCTGGTGCTGCTGCCTAAAAAGTCCTAATTTTGCCTCATTGGTGGAGCGCCCCTGCTGATAAAATAGTAACTGAGTAAGGGTACCTTCTGGGAATTACATAGCGGGGTCTCTAGTATGGTCTCTACTATTTATTTGACCCTGAGGAAGTTGGACTGGGGCTACAATGAAACACGTTGAATGGCCGCACGCTAACCTGGATAATTAGAGAGAGAGTAACGCTGCTGAACTACAGCTGAACTGCAGCTGAATAGAAAGCAGTGACAGCCCATAGTGTCTGCCATTCAACTTTTATTCATAAAGAGATAAAATTGACTTTAAAATATGATGATCAAGAAGTGAAAAGCTCATCAATCTCTTCCCGAAACCCTGGGATCCTGGTTTCCCAACTGCACAAAAGTTGAATGGCAGACACTTTGGGTTTCACTGCTTTCTATTTTTGTTTGTAGATAACTGGAAAGAGAAATAATCTTCAAGGAGGCGGCAACCAGGTGACCCTGGGAGAGGCTTTTGTTTTTATCAGCTATTCCTTTGCCCACAGCTGGAAGATCCTGTGTTCATATACTGCCTATTATTTAAATGTGTTTTATCCTTAATCTAATCTATTCCACACTGTGGTGAGATCCAATTGTGCCCCCTTATGCTAGTTTGGATTATGGGCATGGTTAAGGCAGTACTATGAGAATTATTACCCATGGCACAATGGAACATATAATCACTGCAACAAAGAGAGGTAGTTGGGTCTCATACATGCCAATACAAATAGGATTGCATTTGTCTCTGGAGGCTGTTCTTTGTTTTGCTAGTAATATGTCAAAAAAGTGCTTTAAAGTAATAAAAATATAATGCAGTGTTGCCTTGCACTGGTAAAACTGCTGTGTTTGCTTCAGAAACACTACTATTGTTTATATAAATAAGCTGCTGTGTAGCAATGGGGGCAGCCATTCAAAGGAGAAAAGGCTCAAGTTACTCAGCAGATAAGCTCTGTAGAACATAATGGTGTTATCTGTTAGCCACTATTTAACCTGTACCATTTAGTCTTTTTTTTTTCAATATCCGCCATTGCTACACAGCAGCTTGTTTATATGAACTATAGTGGTGTTTCTGAAGCAAACATCAGTTTTACCAGTGCAGAGCAACAGTACATGATATTATTATTTTAATTGGTGCTAAAATCCCTCCCCCCTCCCTCCTCCCCCCCCGGCCTACCTCTGACTTGTTACTTATCCCTCCTTCTAGGTCCTCTACAACTGAGTTTGCGGCAGCCATCTTCTCCCAAGCGCTTCCTGTATTCAGCGGTGTTTTCTGGTGCATGCGCAGTAGGAGGCATTAGCCGGTTCGGATCTACTGCGTATGTGCTGAAAGACACGAAGTTTCTGAAAAAAGATAGCGGAAACTTTGTGACTTTCGGGGCGTATGCGCAGTAGCTTTGTACCGGCAAATGCCTACAACCGCGTATGCGCCCGAAAGGCACGACTTTCCAATCTTTTTTTCGGAAAGTTTGTGACTTTCATGAGCATGTGCAGTAGGAGGCAGGAAATGCTCTGCCTCCTCTAGAGCTAATTGCTAATGGTATCCTTCACAACATCTGCTGTTCAATAATTAAAGCATTGTATAGGTGTCCTTTTATCTTTAATGTTAACATATTCCCCCAGTATTCCTGCTACTTCAACTTTTATGCTATGCCCCATTCCAACTGGGCTATGTCCATTCTGAAAAAAGCCAACCGCCTAATCTAATAATTCCACTCTCTTTTAGGACAATGGCTTACAGACTGATTGTGGGCATTTTGTAACACTGTGAACTGGGACCCTTACAGATACCCAATATGAACAACCACAAGTGGGAAAAACAAACAATGTGATATTCATAAATACTGTAAGCATAGTTTGGGTCTTTTGAAACGTTTCAATAGTTTTTTTTTTTTTTTTACAGTTACTAACCCTCCTTTTCTGCATCTTTTCTTGTTATTGAATTTTTTGATTCAGGCCACCATCGCACAAGGCTCTCTTTCCAACTGCTGGTTGCTAGAGTAAAAAGTAGCAACCAGAAAGCTGCTGAAATGCCAAACTGGAGAGCTGCTGAACAAATAGCAAAATACTTTAAAAATGTTAAAAAAAATTAACACCAATTGCAATTCTTAGACTGTCACAGTTTACATCATATGAAAAAATGAATTTAATGGTCAACTATTACATTAAACTCCACTGTCATCGAGTTGGGAATGGATACCCTGTAATGCAAGAGAAGATGTCTGTTGCTGTTGGCTGTATATTTAGGGTTTTCACTATAGACTCTGTTCATGACTGAATTCTGGTTTCCTGATCCAGTCAAATTCTGCAAAGACCTTTCAGATGTATCCTCTCTTTATAGGAATGTCAAATGATAGAGCACAAAGCAGTGAACATTCCAAGAATATCGAAAGTGTTAATGGCTGATGGGGAAATACATTCCATCCAGTTTTCTTGTAAATTTGTTATTTCTGAGCAAGCACTAGCACATCATGTACCAAATGCCTTGTTTGCTGTGTGTCAGTAATTCTCTGGGATTTGATTCATATTCCCATTCTGGATGTGATATTTCCTGTTTTCATTGGTGTAGAACACGTTGCCTGTCTTATTATTTTCTCAGAATGGGCGTTTATATAGTAGCTGAGACCTTTCTTTCTACACACAAAACATGGAAACAACTGGCACAATGAGAGATAAGAATATCCTACACAATTTGTGGTTGGCACATGTAGCCCAATGTATTCCCGTCTTATACAATTTTATGACATACACAAAATCCTGCACACCAGATATAATGGAAAACCGCAACCTTGACGTTTATGTGATTATAACACAAAAGAGGTAATTATTTTTACTTATGCTGCCATTTATAATCTCATAAATCTCATAAATCGTCTTCCTGCAATTTACGACCTTGAATTCAAATAAACCATTTACATATCCCTATGACTGGTGCTAAGTGACATCATCAGTGGTATTTGGAGTCTGATTATTCTTTGAAACTTGTATTGATTTTTATGGGGTTACATTACAGCAGTGATCCCCAACCAGTAGCTCGTGAGCAACATGTTGCTCTCCAACCCCTTGGCTGTTGCTCCCAGTGGCCTCAAAGCAGGAGCTTATTTTTGAATTCCAGGCTTGTTTTGGCTGCATAAAAACCAGGTGCACTTCCAAACAGAGCCTCAATTTAGTTTGACAACCCTCATAGGGGCTACTAAATGGCCAATCACAGCCCTTATTTGGCACCCCAGGAACATTTTTCATGCTAGTGTTACTTCTGAATGTTGCTCATGGGTTCTAAAGGTTAGTGATCCCTGCATTACAGTATGCAATTCATTATCTGAAAACTTGTTATCCAGAAAGCTCTAAATTACGGGACACTAATTTCCCATAGTCTCCATTTCAATGAAATACTTCACATTTTTAAAAAACCATTTAACTAAGATACAATCAATCCTATTGGGTTTAATGTTTAAATGAGAACTAACCTCCCCCCCCAATAAGAAAATCCCCTAAATACTACTCTAGATAGTCCCTAGATAGTCCACCCATTATGCTTTCCCATGCATAGTTCTTTACCCCTGAAAGTCTCACGTATCAGTGCAGAGTAAGAGCAGCTGAGCTTGTGGGCAGGTAATAGGGTAAAATGTTAATGGTTTAATATAATAGTTGTAAGTAATGATCAATACAATTTTCCTATTTTGAGATGCGTCATGGGAAAGTAGATGAACAGTGTGCTCTGCAGCAGTAGAGTCCTCTCCTGGAAGAGGTACTGAGCCTAGGTAGTGAGAGGTCTAGTTACACCACAGTAACAGTACAATCTAAAAAGTGTAAGAGAGCTATAAGAAAAAATGTGCATTGGCTTGAATGCATTTCGACACAAAAGTCACAGAGACAAAAAAAGTTGCCACAAGTAAAAACTGTCATTGGCCTTAATTAATTGGGAGCAGTGGGGAAAAAAACATTCATAAAAAAAAATTTGATGCCCAGTGACTTTAATGCATTTGCAAATTGTTTTGCAGTTTCGAGAATATTTTTCACACTTTAGCAATTTCGGCGAAGTGAAACAGGACAGAGTCGCTCATCACTATTGCTTAGTGATGTCATATTTTCATTCCTTTTACACGTGTGTGTTATAATAATATACCCCTTGGTGTTATAAGAATTTACCCCCTGTTGTAAAATATGAAGAATAGTGATGAGCAAATTTTTTTCACCAGCCATTGGTTTGCGGCGAAATTCGCCAGACAAAAAAGTTGCCATAAGAAAAAAGCCTATTAACATTAATGGACATCAGTGTGTTTCACAAATTTTTTGGCGAAGCGAAATGGGACAGATCTGCTCATCACAGATGAAGATATTAATTTCCAACTTGGAGTTCCATGACCTGTGGAAATGCAATGGGCTTTAATTCTCGTGGTCATCCTCTGTGACTTCTAATATCTTCATATTTCCCGAAAGCAGCCTTTGGGGGTATATTATTCATTATAAAATATTCCTACTTCTGACATTAGTGACTCATTTATAACCAAAATGAACCAATAGAACATACTAGTAAGCAGGAAGAGACAGAACAGTCAGTGATCAGTGATGAGTAAGGTAAAGTAAAGTGGCTATTCACCCTGCTAGAACTCTGCAATTGGTGTTACATGGGAAAATCAAGTCTTTGCGGTCTAAAAGTTCTTAATTTGGAAAAAAGTGGTTCATTTATTTTCTGCTAATGCACTTTTTTTTTTTTTAAAAATTCACACACAGGAAAAGTTGCCTTAGAAGTAATTACTACAAAGTACAATTAAAAGTTGCTGCACATTGTTATTGCCTGGACAAGGCGGACCATACATTTGATTAACTATGTAACTTTGTAGTAGAGAAAGAATAGTAACAATAACAAATGAGCAGCCTAACAGAGCATTTGATTTAGATAGGGTCAGTTGAAATTTAGAAGGCTAGTTGAAAAGTTACAATTAGTCATTCTGTAACAAACTAAAAGTTAAAGGGAAACTGTCATGGGAAAACGTTTTTTTTAAAAAACACATCACTTAATAGTGCTGCTCCAGTAGACTCCTGCACTGAAATCCATTTCTCAAAAGAGCAAACAGTTACATTGAGAAGGAAAAACAACAGCTGGCCAGAAAGCAGTTCCCTCCTAAAGTGCTGGCACAAGTCACATGACTTGGGGCAGCTGGGAAATTTACAATATGTCTAGCCCATGTCAGATTTCAAAATGAAATATAAAAAAATCTGTTTGCTCTTTTGAGAAATGGATTTCAATGCAGAATTCTTCTAGAACAGCCCTATTAACTGATGCATTTTGAATTTTTTTTTTTTTAACATGACAGGATCCCTTTAACTTAAAGGTGAACCACCCCTTTATGCTTTGGAAGATAATGTGGACCACAGTCACTGGACAATGTGGTTTCATGCTTTCACAGGATAAATATGGCCTTGTTTGCTTCTAAAAAAGTAAAGCCTTCCCTCTAGAGTTTGAATAGAAAATGTTGTTATTTGGGGGGCTCTGCTGCACAAGGGAGCAACGCACCAGCACAGCTCTTAAACGGAGATAACGAGGTATCTTGTTTTCATATGGTCTCCAAAAACATCTATCACATCTGTTTGTTAAAACTCTCTGCAAACGAATGATAATTATAAGCTTAGCATTCTTTTCTTTGGGAGGGTCTTTGTCCTTGTGAAAATTGTTCTTAACTGTGTATAAATGCCTTCCTAACAGGAAATTCCACCCTTTGGGCCATTGCTACTCCCATCCTGCACAGGCTCCTGTTTGAGGCAGGGACAAAGGCAAAGATTTCACTTAAAGCAAATCCAACACTTAGATTGAGATTCAAGGACAGGTCTTCATTATACACACATACACAAATATAACATATATACATATATGGGGCACACACATACTGTATATATACATATATATAGCACTTGCATTTAACTTTAAAAAATGAAAATTGAAATTTTCTTTCATTTCGCACAATGATACTTTCTGTGTTTAAACCCACTTTCAAAACAGTAGTCTGCAGTCACATTTTTCAGCCAGCCCTCCCCAAAGTTCTAAGTAGTTTGCTCACTCAGCTGTTGAATAGTGTCAATTCTGAAGGCATAACTAAAAATATCATAAGGCAGCCATTTTTGTATCTGTATTGTTTTGGCATTTGGAATGCAAGAACGTACATTCAGTGCATCATCAGAGGCTCAGAACAAGAAAGAATTGCAGATCTATTGTTCCACAAGTCTAAAAACATTCCAGGTTTTTCTATGTTTAACAAATGTTTCCTTTTATGAAAATATTACAGAAATCTTAATGTGCTGACCTGTACATTCTCTACATTGGCTGTCCTTGGGAGTTGGGATTCCCATTGTTGTCGGCTGTAGGAGTAGCCATTTCATTCTTTCAAAATGCTAATTTATTAATTCAAATATATTGTGGGTTTTGGACACAGCATGATTTAGTTCTGCAATGGAACTTCTGCCAAATGTCCCTGTTATTTTAGGACATGGGTCCCCAACCCTTTTCCACATTTAAATGTAAAAAGACTTGGAGAGCAACACAAGCATGAAAAAGTCCACTGGGTGCCAAAAACAGGGCTGTGATTGGCTGTTTGGTAGCCCCTATGGGGACTGGCCACCTACAGGAGGCTCTGTTTGGCAGTACATCTGGTTTTTACACAACCAAAACTTGCCTTCTAGCCAGGAATTCAAAAATAAGCACCTGCTTTGAGGCCACTGGGAGCAACATTCAAGGGGTTAGTGAGCAACATGTTACTCGTGAGCTACTGGTTGGGGATCACTGTTTCAGGACATGGAAAGTTAAACTAAAGAAGTAGCTAGAAATGTTGTACATTATGTTTTGGGCTTCTGTACCAGCCCCAGGCAACCACAGCCCTTTAGCAGTAAAGATGTGTCTCCAAAGATGCCCCAGTAGCTCCCCATCTTCTTTTCTGCTGATTCACTGATTCACATGCTCTGTGCTGCTGTCACTTACTGAGCTTAGGGACCCACTCACAATATACAGTACATATAGAATAGAAATGGCACAATATAAGGCTGATTAGTCATTAATACAGATAATTACTACATGGCAGCACAGAAATCAGTGCAACTAGAATCAGAATTTAATAATCAGCCCTGTAGCATCAGCTTATATTACAGGCCAACCTCATTTTCTGCTTGTGACGACCCCTAAGCTTAACTTCTCAACAGCTGCTCAGAGCCCACTGAGCATGTGAGTGTCGCAGACCCTTTCCAAGATGGTGACCCCCTGTGACAAGTTTGAAGTCCTGGATCATTGCTGCTATTGACAAGCTGAAACTTTAGGCTGGTGCAATAAGCTCAGTATATAAAACATGGCATTTTTAGCCCTATTCATTTTTAGGGTTAAGTTAAATAAATAAATATTTCAGTATCAATGGCCTGTAGCACAGACATGTCCCCATTCTGTACCTGCCTATTCTCAGCCAACCAATTGGAGAATGTAAGATTATTAAATATTCATTATTTTCTGTTCTCAATCACATTTCTTAATTTTTATTTAAAACTCACTCAATCTGCATCTCTTGGTTCCTGTCATTACCACAGGAAGAAATATACAGTCCAGGAACATGATGCAGGTATAGGATCCCTTATCTAGAGACCCATTATACAAAAGTCTCGGAATTACGGGCAGATCATCCCCCACAGAATCCATTTTAATAAAAAAAATTCACATTTTTAAAAATGATTTCCTTTTTCTCTGTAATAATAAAACAGTATCTTGCACAGTTATGGAATCTGTTATCAGGAAACCCAATATCCAGAATGTTCCAAATTATGGAAAGGCTGTCTTCCATAGACTCTGTTTAATCCAAATGATCCAAGTTTTCAAAAATGATTTCTTTTTTATATATGTAATAATAGACCAGTCCATGGTGCTCACTCGTATAACCCCGGGCCGGTGCAGATTTCTGCTGATAGGAGAGCCAGCCCAGAGTTTCAGGTAGGTAGATACAATCACTCAGGGGTGCCTAACGTTTGGCACGCCAAGTGCCTCCAGCTTTTCCTTCCCCTTTAAGGCCTCTGCTATTCATATTCAAGTCTCTTATTCAAATAAACCCCTTTAAAAATGTTCTGCTCCGTTAGTGGAATTGGAGAGAAAGTGTTCCAGCTTATCTCAACCAAATTCCCAAATTCCTCATTCCTTTGCCTGATGAGCTTCCAATCTAATTCTTTAGCCAATCTAATTGTTTAGCTTTAGGTAGATAAAGGAAACAAGAAGGTGAGATGAAAATGAAAGCAAACTCTCCCAGAGCCCAGCATCTGAGCAGATTCATTCCCAATGCCTCTTGGGTTAACTACATAGAAGGGAGGTTTGTTTTATTAGCATCTATTCTTGGAAGTTTTTTTCATCTATTTACGATAAAGTGGAAGGAAACAATTTCTTGGCAGAAGAGTATTTGTCAGCAGTACAAGAGGATTCACTCCAAGTACAAAAATGGTTTACTGGGAAGGAAGGTTTTCTTGGACCAAGAAAAAGATCCAATAGGTTGATATGCAGTGTAACATGTTTGGAATGGCATACTTCCCCAATCATGCAGTCAGTCTATAGGGGTCATTTATGGCCACAAGGGCAGAGTGCAAAGTGAAATTGATATTATTTTACCCACAAATCATTGTCCCACATACCTCTATTGCATTCCCATCTGTGAAATATCCCAAGAGTTGATTAGCAATGCGTGGCCTAACGTGGCAGCCTTTCATGTTCAAGCCATTCATATGCTACATGTTAGATGATGATTACATCAATTTTCTTATCCAGACAATTAAGACAAGTTCATATTTGCAGTTGTACCTGAATTGGAGATACAGAGCCCTTGATGGATGATGATAACGCGGCTGAGAAACAAATATTCATTATCCTTTGTGAAAGGACACAAAGAACTCTGAAAGGCTTAACATGAATTTAGGGAAGGAATTTTACAGCTTCAATTTTAATTTTAACAGACCTTTTAAACCTGTCCAACAAAGCCAGAAATAATAATTGTCATGTGTTTTTGAATGTGAACTCAATCCTGGGAGCTGTAATAGCATCAAGACTGGGTAGTTAAAGGGACAATATTTTCCTATAAATGTTTGGTAATACATATTTCTGTTACCCAGAAAACTTAATTATATGCATATATTTATATAATTGGGAGGTACTACGATTGCCTCATTCACAGATGCCCACTAGTGGCCAAATTACCAGGGACTTTGGTGGAATACTTGCTGTGTACCACTTTTAGTGTGTGCACTACTAAGAGCACTTCTAAGCAACTTTACAATTGGTTTTCATTATTTATTTGTTATAGTTTTTTAAATTATTTGCAGCCTTCTTCTGACTATTTCCAGCTTTCAAATAGGGGTCACTGACCCCATCTAGTTAATGCTCTGTAAGGCTTCAAATGTTTTGTTCTTTTTACTTTTTATTACTCATCTTTCTATTCTGCCCCTCTCCTATTCATATTCCAGTCTATTATTCAAATTAATGCATGGTTGCTAAGGTAATTTGGACCATTGCAACTGGATCGCTGGAACTGCAAACTGGAGAGCTGCTGAATAGGCTAAATAACTAAAAAAAAACTACAAACAACAAAAAATGAAAATCAATTGCAAATAGTCTCTCTACATCACACTAAAAGTTAACTCAAAGCTGTTCAACCCCTTTAAATCACTTCTTAGTATGAAGTAATTTGCAGATTGAAAGTTTTGAATATTATATTATCACATATGCTATTACTAAATGTAGGGACCCATAGGTTTCTGTTTGGCGCCTATGGAGTTAAGTCCCTGATCTCTGTTACTAGGCAGAAGTTTTTGTTACAAGTGCATACTTCTAACCAATAGTTACAGCCAAGAGTGTAATGACCACTTCCTGCCACACAGCTTTATAGTGCTGGAAAGGAGTGGCCACTTCCTCTTTGGCTGCTGGTGTCTGGATCGACTGGATGTGCCATGGAGCCTGGGAGTAGGAAGGCCCCAGTAAAGCCACGTGACCCTAAAGGGACCAGCACCTTTAGTGGGTACGTCGGGGACCAAGCCACCCCATGAAGGAGGGATAGCAAGTGCAGTGTAGTACTGTTATAGTCTCTCTAGGCAGAGAAAGGCAGTTAGGAGTATTTAGCATGAACAGTGTGTGTTCCAACAAGGAGTGGTAGCAGGAAGAGATCATTCCTACAAAGCTTCCCCTGTGATGCTTTTAGTGCAGGGACATCGAGGTGGTAGGGATTTGGACTAACGGCGGCTTCCAGCCTTACACTGGTGTTCTGGGCAGGCACATGGCAGCAGAAGGAGGGTTGTAAGGAATGGATGTACCCTGGCTAATTGGACTAATCAATTGAAGTGTGTGTGAAAGTTCTGCTAATATCTCAGATATTAATAATATCTAAGAAAAAACAAAAAACAAAACCATACACCAAAAAATACAAAAATACAAA
>CM044445.1:94090443-94143473 GCA_024363595.1 Xenopus borealis | reverse complement strand
TAAAAACGCCAGGCGACAGAATCTCCCCGAATCTCCCTGTCTGTCCCTACCCTTAATGTGCCAGGTATGTGCGTCCCTGTGCCGACACAAGGTCTGGTCTGCCAGGATACTATAGAATTTTCCAGTGGGTCCCAGCCAAGAACAAACCATCATCCCTTTCATATTTCCACCATTCACTGTCTGTATCTTCCTAGAGCAGCTTCTAAATATACCCTACTCCCTTTGTTTATCTCTGTTCTTTGACACAAAGCAGTTCTAATCTTGAAGTGATTTTAAATGCTGCAGTACCAGTGGCACAATTCATTTTCCTCTCAGAGAAGTGATAACGTACAGCTCATGTGGAAAGAACAGAAAAACAAATGGAACGTAGCTGATATATTACAGTAGTAGTTATGAGTGTGTGGCATTGGTACAATAATAGTCACCTTATAAAATAACCACTGTGCTTTTGTTTAATGGGTATCACGCATGATACTGTTGTGGGCAGGTGCCTCCCTTGCCTCTGACACCAAAAGGGACTGTAAAATTGCCAGTGTTTAATTCAGTCTCTGCAATAAAGCTGTTTACTGTATTTTATTGTAACTTCCCTGACCTCTCACTTTTTGTTCTCAGTGGTGCTTAAATAATATCTTTTTAATGACTTGGAATAACAATACAAGGATGTGTCTAAGGCTGCACGTAATTGTGATCTGTAACGCGGATTGTGTGAGTTTCCGGTTTTCCAGCTTTTTTAAAGGTATGAGTCATGGAAGCCTGGAAAGGAAGGATCAGTGTGGCTCTGTATAGGGCTAGATAAAGTCTACACAGCACAGTCCTGAATCTGTGATTTTTTTTTATTTAATCCTACAACCATTTTGCATTTGCTGTTAATGTAGAATCTTAAATATGAATTCCAGACATAGATTTGTGATTAAATATATAACCAGGGTTGACACTGGTTATCACTAGAAGAACCAAGTGTACCAAGTGTAGGGGGTGCGATCGTACCAGAGCCCACTGCAACCCCTCAGGCCTGCTGGTGGTTTGTGCAAATGTGAATACTTAGAAAAAAATCTCTTCCAAAGGGAGGCCCGGCTGCATGGCCTCACCCCTGGGTCCCATGACCCCTAGTTATGTTACTGCTCAATACAGGCTACCCTCTAGCCTTGTTTTAGGCAAATATGTGGAATAGCCAAAAGATACCCTGATATAAGGTTGGTAGGAATAAGACGTAAAACAGGGCTGTCCCTCACGGCAGTACCATACCAGAGACATTAAGGGGCAGATTTACTAAATTCACATGAATGATTCAAATTCAATCGAATTTTCTAAAAGATTCAAATTTTTTAATATTTTTGAAGGCCACTTCGACCATCAAATTTTGAAAATTCGATCGAATCGAATGATTCAAATAATTACTTGCCCTTTAAATTTTTATTCGACTGCCTAGTTCACCAGATTAAACCTACCGAATTGCTATTAAACCCTGTGGGAGTTAAGGAACGCTGAGGATCATGCAGACCCTCTTCTAAGGAGACAATGGGTAGTGAGCTAGGTGTCTATTTCTTATAAAAAGGGAGAATTCCCCATGTGAGGCCCCATAGGGGTTTGTATGGTCTACTGCATTAGACATGGGGTTATATCATAGCCAGATAATTAGCATTGATGACCCCAGACCCATATGTCAGACAGGTGTGAAGAAGACGCACTCTCTAGTCTGGTGCCATTTTGTTAGAATATATGTGATCCATTAGAGGGGTTTCTGTTAAGTTGTGCTCCACTAAGATACTGTGGTGTGGCAAGTGATTGCATCCATTACTGATACTGTTGGAGAAGCTGTGTTCTACATTAGTATGCCTTGGGGCAAGCTGGATGATACATTAAACAAGCTTTGATTTTTTCTTTCTTTCTAACCTTCTCTCTCTAGTTTCTACCTTTCCTTTCCTTCCTTCAATAACAGTCCCTCTTGTTTAATAGATTTTTACAAAGACATACAGTTATTGGTATATACAGCACAGCACTATGATCCCTCGTAACATAGAAATGCATAAAATAATATTGTTCATTTATATATTTCACATTCATACCCATTGTGTTTCTATAAGTGCAGCTTACATTATTTCATGAATGATTTCCCTGGGTTTCAGTTACAATATTAGCAGTTACTAGCAGAGATTCGTGTCCGACCTCATTGAGCTTGTAGAGTAATACCACTGTATTGCCATGAATGCATTTACTCAGGCTTCTACCTATTCAAGTGCAAATGAAAATAGCCGGCAGCTAAATAAATAGATTTTCCCCTTTGCTGTGCAGAGCTGTGTTCATCAATATTTGTTTTCTGTCATCCCTCCGGCACATGATTTATGCCCCTAATCATCCCAATCTAAGCGTTGCTTCTTGCTTCCCTGGAAATTATCCAAACCAGGAGAGACATTGGCAACAAGTCGGAAAGGAGTTGTAATTATTGTCTGGAGAATTAATACCAGAGGAGATGTTGGATGCTTTGCTGCACTATGCAAGGGATCCAGGACATCAGAAGCAATAATATACATTACAGTAATGCATAGACTTCTAGAATCATGACTGACTATCTTTATGGTGCATCATATAGAGCATGGTATATAATTTATAATGTTTTTGAGTGACTTTTCCTTTATTCCAAAACAACAGGGGACTGAAAAAAAGGAGAGGCAGTAATGTCTTTCTTATGGTTCATAGAACTTCATAAAACTGCTTGGCTATATCTTACACTGACAGTTGGTGGAAGGAAAAGTGAAGACGTTCTTGGAGCAAGTGACCAAAACTAGCATGGTGTGAGTAACAAGGGACTGGCTGTAGCAGTTCCAATGGCTCTGGAGATGTGTTTTGTTGGTGAGAATGTTCCTCATATTGGGGCAATGGGGGGAGAGAGGGCCGGTGCTTGGAATTAATGCATGGATATAGCCAAAATTCAAATACCCACAATTCAACTAAAGAGCAAGACAGTGTCCAAAGTGCAAACAAATAGTGAATTGCACCTGTTTTTGCACCCAGCCTTCTACTTCTTAAAAAACAGATTGATTCTGCATTCCTATGGCATGAGTGGATAATGAATAGCTATTTATTAGCTATAATGATTACTGGAGAGGAAAAGGTCTCTGGTGCTATTGACATAATACTTGTCTTCTGTATTATCTGACATACAGTATACAGTTCTTTTAGCTATATGACTGGCACAGTGCTAGCAATACATTGTTAAATGATCAGCTGTGAAGGGACTGTTAGTTAATTCAGCTGCTCCTCATTTTAATAACCGTGTGCAGCTGCTTTTGTCCATAGTATCTTGTATGGCTGTTTTTTTCTCACAGCAGGTAAATAACAATGGGATCCAATTGGTAAGACAATAAGTTTGCCTCACTGAGCTCTCAAAATTAGCTGAGCTTTTTGAACATTCATTCATTACTATTTCTAAGGTCACCAATGTACCCTACTACTACCAAGTGAGATTAGCCATCCTCTCCATGGGGGTGTGTGTGGGGGAAGTAAAAAGCACGGCTGTTGACCACTCAGTAAGAGGACCAACAAAGTTTTGCCCGCAGAGGAAAATGCCAGCTTTCACGCAAAAACCTTAGCCCTTGTGTCTTTAGACTAATGTACAAAATAAGACAGAAATAGAAGGCAGAAAATAAGTAACCATGGTTACTAACTGTACATATAAAGTAAGAAAACATTTGTTGTCCTTGGGATAAACCTTCTATTATTCATATAAATTTTATTTGTTTGGATCATCACAGGTCACTTTATGAGATAATCAGGGACCCTTTTCAATCCTTTATATAGTTGGGGATGTGATATTATGTTGGTGCCCTCTGAGTTGGAGGAAGAGGTTAAGGGAAACATTATACTGAGAGGAAGGAGAAACAGAGCTAATTACTCTCAAACCATCATAAATCTGAGGACAAGGTGCAAAGTGCAAGCAACAGGTGCAAGTGCAATTGTTCTGCCAACATTGTATGATTCACTAATAGAAGGAATTGGCATATGACAGGGTCAAGCTTAAATACCTAGGCCCCGTAGACTGTAACTGGATCTCTAAAAGTGGGGTTACCAGATCACTTAAAACTCAAGGGCACATCTATAAATTCCAGTTATACTTCTGCACTGATTGCAATTTAATGAAAATGAAATCATTGCGGCCCAGTAACATCCATGCCTGGCCTGAACTTTCAAGTGACAATCTACCTAGAAGTTAAAGTTGTACCTGCCATGCATGATGTGGATGGCATTTTGGATGCCCTTTATCTGAGCATCATAAAGCAGACCTTGTGTATGGACAGCATTGCTCTGTTTATTGCACCAAATGTGCAATCTAATGCAGGGCCGGACTGGGAGGAAAAAGCAGCCCTGGCAAAAGTATCAAAGCAGCTCATGTATTCACTCACATGCAAAGCATGATATATATTTCCAACCCCAAGGTTAACTAGAACTAGTATTAATAGATATTTTAAGATGGATTAGTGGCCCTATACTTACAATATATTCTAAGTCAGGTGAATCCTTATGTTTTATTCTAAAATAAGCTGTAGTTTGCTTAAATAAAGCATGAAAAAGGGTACGGTGAAGGGCACAGAATACTATTTTTATGGGAGAAACCACAAACCTATCCCCAGAAAGTCTGATCAAAAAAAGTTGTACAAATTTACAGTTGTATCTTTAATATTAGGACATCTGGTGTGGGCATGAGAGATAAGAGAGAGAGTAGGGACATAACATGGAGGATAGACACAGGTGAATAAGCAAAAACATTTTAATATAGAAGTGACACCAAGACAATAATGAGGTGGGAAAGATGGAAGAGGGAAATGAGTCAGGAGAGATCAACTGGAGGGAATGATGGGAAAGAGAAAGACAATAAGGGGACTGGGCAAAAGAAACAAGTAAATATGGGAGAACAGGTACAATGGGAGACAGACCCAGTGGAATGAAGAAAGTTGGTAAAATAAGAATAGAGGAAGATAGGGTGATTGAAAATGCAGTAAAGGAAGGAAAGAGGAAGATAGACCCACGGGGATTAAGACATTATTAGACCCAGGGAAATGGGCAAACTTGGGAAAGGAAGCATAAAGGGAGTTAGAAACATGGGAAAGAAACATTGATGGAAATGGAAGGATAGATGGAGATAGACTCAGAGGAATGGCAAAGCTGGAAAAGGAAGCATAGAAGAAGATTTACCCAGGGGTTTTGAAAGGATACATTAAGGGTTAACTTCTGGTCTATGTTTGGAAATGTTTGGAAAGGAAGGGTAGCAGGAGATTGACTAGAGGATTCAATGAAGCTTGTGAAGGCAGGACCGAAGAGTGGGAGACCCAAGCTGAAAAATAATGGAAAATACTCTCCATGTGTACTGCAGCTAAAGATTGTGCTTTTGGAACTATGTATCTGTAGTTCTGTAGTTTTCTTTACCACTGTAGTTGTTAAACCGTCAATAATAAATACACATGGTGAATTCAACACCAAGCTAAAAAAACAGCTGGCATGACAGCTAACTTTATGTTAATTTGAATGTAATTCAAATGTATTATTAGTATTTGTTAAATACAATGTAGCCATTTCAAGCTTTGCATTTGTGGGAGGGTTTTCCAAGCAAGAGGAAATTCCATAAAAGTAGCCTGTGTCATCTATAAATTCCATGGAATATGCATAAAAAAGTCTATTGTATAGTCACCATCCCAAGCCCTTTTGGTTTATATTACCTCATATTTCCTGTTTCTCAGAGTTCTACTCACAGACTGCGTTATCATATCCTCACAAACTTCCGAAAGCTGTGGATGTCAGATTGCAGTCATGCTCCAATGTTAGTATGTGCCTGAGAAATGAAAGGTATGCGGTCTGCCCTTTTACTACTTGTGGTGTGTCTATGCATGGCACCCATGTTTCTCGGAGAAGATGTCTACTGCTTTCCTTCTGGCAATTGCTACAGGATCCTCACCAGGCAGCAGAAGTTTCAGGATGCAATCTCTTCATGTGGATCTAAAGGCATACTGGCATCTATGAAGGATAAACAAGAAGAATGGGAAATTTTGAAACTCCTGTGCCCTTTTTATGGCAATCAGGATATGAATTTCTTCTGGATTGGACTTTCCAAGCCAACAAGAGAATGTGTAGTAGAACATAAAACACTTAAAGGCTTTGTCTGGATTTCAGGAGGAGAGAACTCATCTCTGGATTACTGGGAAAGCAAACCCAAAAAGTCATGTACCAGTAGGCGTTGTGTTGCTTTAAAAGTCGGAAATCATAGCTTGTTTTGGAAGGATTATCCTTGTAAAAAAACCTATGCTTCTGTCTGTCGTTCTAAGGTTTCCTGGAAGGTTTCCTCTGAAGATCTAGCAAAACCTTTAAAAATGCTTCACCCTTTCTTTGACACGGATGCACCTAAAATGTTTTCAGAGGAGACAACAATTATTATACACTGCAGGGGCTGTGAAGGAAATGTGTCTCTGGCATGTAAAGCTGAAAAGACACATACTTTGTGCATGAAATCCCAATGCTTTTGTACTGGGGTGAAAGGTGATGGAAGAGGGACTGAGCAGGAAAATTGGAGGGAAAAGAATGGGGTAAGTTGCTTGGAAGAGTGCTTGGACCCTGCCTATGTGTCTTCTCCGTGCACCCTACCACCTCCAACACCTAATACTGTGGTAAATAACTGGAGTAAAAGTCCAGATATACAGGTAACTGCATGTCCTTGCTTAGATGAAGACAGCCTGTGTCACGACAAATGTGCATTTAATATCTCTTCTTCCCCAGCCAATCAAACAGATACAACTACTACGTTGCCTGCCCCAAATAATGCCACAAATGTTTTGATTGATGATGAAACTTTGTTTGAAACATTAATTATTCCTTTGATCCTGGGTCTGGTGGCCTTAGGAATATTGGCAATGCTTTTATGGGGTGGGATCCAAATGTGTGTAAGAAAAAAGAAACCACCAAGAAAAAAATCAATAGTCCCCATGGAACCCAAGGGCAGTGAAACTGACTCCACAGACCATTCATCCAGCGATGAAGAGGAAGATGAAGAACCACAGGCTAAGGCAGAACTACCATGACTCTGTTACTGAGTTGGAAAGAGCAACTGAATGCATGTAAATTTCATATTTTCTACTGAAGGGTGCAATAAAATGAACTTGGCTTTGTATACAAGCCTTCGATAGAACACATGTAAATGCACCTCAACATTTTTTTTTTCCATTTTGGTTGAAAACTCTTATGTGAACGGCGGCCAAGTATTGAAGTTGAAAAACCACTTTCAGGAGACGGGCATTGTTAAAGAAATGTATATTTGTGTTACCAATATCTAATTCTGTACCTTATGTTAGAATTATACTGTACAGATGCAATTTGGAATACTTTATTTTGCCATAATGTGCGGCATCCCCCTACCTCAAGTATTTGGTGTCCAACTGCATGAAAACAATTAACAAAATCCTACATTTTAATATTTAGTGAATGCTTGGGAAATAGTTTGCATTAGTAAGTTCCTCTCATTTCTCTGCCCAAGTTCCCTTGCTGCATGGTTTATTGATTTAAGCATATATTGAAAGGGCAACTGTTTAACAAAAAGGCAAACTACCTATGGAGTTCCAGGTTAAGCAGCACTGCAGCTAATATCCTAAGTGGGTTCTTCTCAAAATATCATAGCTCCAACCATGAAATTGTGAAGAATAAGTAGGAGTATTTAAATACCATCAATGGGAATAGAGTCCAGTCTGTTAAGGGTCAACTAAAGCTCTAGTACAAAAATTGTTCAGACTATCAGCATTAAGACACAGGGCTCCTTTACTTCCTCCTTACACATCACCTATATGAGTTCTTATGGTCCTTCCCTTACTATGATGTCATGTGCCTTTTTAGATCTATGAATGCCCACAAGATTCCTGCAGTACATGGTAGTACATTGCGCAGCTGCCTCACATAGGGCATAGGCCACATAGAGTTGAACAAGTGGAGGAGTCTGTTTACCAAATTTTCTGGAAAAAAATACCCTGTCCTACATTTCTTCCTAGTTAAAAACATCGACATTGTAAGGTATCATCATCAGCCAGGTGGCAAACCTACCTGAAAGTAAATCAGGAGGTACATGGCACTGTAACTTTTTGTAGGGTTGCTAGGAAGCTGTACAGTAATATGGCCAAAAAGATACCCAGTTGTGCTAATATGAGTGAAAACATTGTATGCTAGAGGAAGAATGATCTAATGTGTTATTAGTAAGGAGAGGTAAAGGAGTTGAACTGTATTAGCCAGTCAAATAGTCACAGGGTAATACTTGCATATGAGACATAATAAAGGAGGTGTGAAGGCAATGCCTATATTGACTTATTAAGATGATCATATTCCATGCATTATTCAGATGAACTTCACACATTATATATACTGCAAGGGAGCGTGGGCACCAGTGACACAGCCAAACATGTTGTCAGTTGTCCTTTAAAAGAGGGATCCACAGCCTGTGACTCAAAAGATATTGCTGAACTACAAATTCCAGCTCCTACCCTCATTTAACAGTGGAAGAGTGGAAGATGTTCCTTGGCAGCTTGGAGATCACATATTTATCAATCCGTTATTCTAACATTTTCTCTATGCAATTAAATTAAAGTATTAAAAATAAGTGTTTAAAATGCAAATATCTCTTCTAATTTAAGTACAGGTATAGGACCTGTTATCCAGAATGCTCAGGACCTGGACTTTTCTGTAATTTGGATCTTCATACTTCATAAAAGTCTACTAGAAAATCATGTAAGCATTACAAAAACCCAATAGGCTAGTTTTGTTTCTAATGAGGATTAATTATATCTTATCTTAAATCAAGTACAAGTTTCTGTTTAATTATTAAAAATAGGTTATTTGGGGGAGTACCATTCTGTAATTTGGAGCTTTCTGGATAATTGATGTCTGGATAACAGATCCCATACCTATACTCTGTAATAGGGAACCTATCTGTCTTATTAGGCCAGAACCTGCTTGCTTTGTGTGTGTTGATAAGGCTTTTTAATGAGTTGTAGTTCAGCAGCAGCAGCGAACATCAGTAGCATAAAGAAACCTGTATTAAAGGGCATCTATATTCCAGTCTGCCAAACCTGTATTTGTGCCTGAGTTGAAAATAAACAGTGAGGTACATGGACAATAGATTTTAAGGATCAACCCTTGGATCAGTTGTGTCACAGGAACAAGCATAGTGTTGGGTAGTGGAAACCCATCTTCTTCATGTTGAAATAAGCCACAAATCAGTTTATAATTGGATCCCTTAGTCAGACACAGACAACCGGTGACCCTGCAGATTTTGATGAAATACAACTTCAACACCAACTGCCATTTCCTCAACACTTCCAATATGTTTTCCTGTACAAAAGTTTATAGCTATTTAAATCAATTTGTTTTTGTACTTGGGGGGGCAAAAATGCATATAGAAAATATATCGACTATCCTCATTGCATTTAGGAGATGAGTGATTCAGTCCTTGATTCTTTTTCCAAAACTCTATAGTCTCAAGGGATGGCTGGGGTTTATCATTATCCTCCTTTTGGCTTGGGGGTTAGTTGATATCTCTAATATAAAGGCTTCCACTGCTAATTTATATTGTTACAGCAAAGTCCACTTTTAAGTAAGTGTAACCCTTTCTTGGCCAATATTGACCAAACCAACTAGCATAGGTAGAGCATTGGTTACACGCGACTCTTTCACTCTCAGGTAGGGCTTTCGCTAAGTGGAAAATCACGTGTGAGGTAGTAGAACTACAACTCGATACTGCAGATGGTGTGTAATAACGGTTGTTGGACGCCAGGGGTTCTTTGTGCAAACAATATGAACAGTTTATTTACAATAGCAGCACAGGGTAGTATATACTCACAGACAGTGGTATTATAGCAGATATGCTTAGTACAGGCACAGCATAGATTATACCCTCAGGTAGGATACCAGGATGGGAGTTGTAGTTGCACCAGCCAGGTTATCAATGCCCATGTGGTCCGGATCCCACCAGCAGGTTCAGGTGACTCAGGGTTAAATACTTTCCTGCAGTCCCTATGTCTGAGGTCCCTTCACTTCAGGCAAGGTAGAGCCTGGGGGAGAGCTGTTCCCTACTATCCTCCTTGATGGGGCTTGAGCTGCCCTTTCTCTCTTCCCTCTCTTTCTCACCTCTCCTAGAGAGTGCTATGACAGGACTATCCTATTTCTGACTAGTCCTCATTCACGGGGCCCTGTTCCCCGACTTAATACTGTAGTACCTCTAAAGGTGTGCTGTCCCTTTAGGGTAGAGCGCCTCTGGGGCCCGGTTGGCACCCAGGCTCAATGGAGCACTGCCCTCCTCCTCTGCTGCAGGCCAAAGAGGAAGTGCCACTCCCTGCAAGCACCTTTATTACTGCACTGCAGGGGTGGATCACTACCTGTAGCCAATAATATGAAACAATCTAGCCACCTGGACCTTAGTCCAATAGAAGGCAGCTAAAGAAAGGGCAAGGGAGGAAGCCATAAGGGCCATGCTTCTTATGGGTCCCTACATAAGTATTTGAACATAACATGCCGGTACAACCGACACTCACCTCCCTTCATTGTTAAATTGCTGGGTGGTAACCAGGAAATCATAAAAGAAGAGAATGCAAGCACTCACGGCACATGTTCTCAAATAGTAAAGTGTTTACTCCATTACAGCATTACGGACATCTATATATGTATGTTTATATATGGGATTCCTGTATCATGGTTGTTTTGGATTTTGGATTGTGTTTTTGTACATATAAATCTAGATAACACTTAAAAAGCATTGGGCACTCATAAATATACATTAATATAGACTAATGATTACATGTGTTTTTTTGAAACAGGGGAATTTGTTATTTTTACTTTTCTCATGTGTATCACAAATCTAGGACAGCAATAAGGACAGCCCACCTCAGTGAATTCAGAACAGTAGGAAATCTGGGGGAAAGTTGCGTTTCGCTTTACAGTTCATTTCTTTTTTTGGAATACCCACTGATTTTCAGCATGATACAAATTTCTTGCACAGCACCCTGATTGGTTGCTATGGGTTACTGCCCCAGGCAAACTTAGTGTCTTTTATTACATAACCCCAAAAGACTTAAAATCAGAGAAATATTTGACTAGCTTTTTGTTGCCAGAATTACCTTCTTTTACATTTTTTTAATTTTTCTTAAAATGTGCAGGGTAATACATAGCCATAGGCTATAATGCACAGAGAGCCTTAAATTTGAATATTTGCATCAATTTATATGAGCTGGATCTGCCATGCAGTTTGATATTATGCAGCAAATAAAAAAATAATGCATAGGCTTCAGTGACTTAAAGGACAAGGAAAGTATACAGTAGAATAAGGCTAGAAATGCTGTATTTTGTTTACTAAACATAAACATGAACTTACTGCACCACAAGCCTAATCAAACAAATGATTTATGCTTTCAAAGTTGGCCACAGGGGCCTGTCATCTAGTAACTTTGTTATACATCTTTGCAAGACCAAGACTGTGCACATGCTCAGTGAGATCTGGGCTGCTTAGGTTTCATCATAAATGATCAAAACAGCACAAGTGAAATAATATCTGCCAGAAGCCGATACAGCAAGACTGATTAATAATCAGAATATACAGAGTGCACTGGGTCCTGTGTTGTCATGTAATCTGATGTATAGTTTTTTTATTGTTTAATCCAAACTTTCTCCAACCAGTGGCTGCAGCAAAATAATCCTCTAATACAGGGGTCCCCAACCTTTTTTGCTCGTGAGCCAAAAGAGTTGGAGAGCAACACAATCATGAAAAAGTCCATGGGGATGTCAAATAAGAGCTCTGATTGGCTTTTTGGTAACCCCTATATGGACTGGCAGCCTACAGGAGAGAATGTTTGGCAGGACATCTGTTTTTTATGCAACAAAAACTTGCCTCTAAGGTAAGCCATTAGTTAAAAAATAAGCACCTGCTTTGAGGCCACTGGGAGCAACATCCAAGGGGTTGGAGAGCAACATGTTGTTCGCGAGCTACTGGTTGGGGATCACTGCTCTAATAGAATCCCAGTTTATCTGTTTAAATCTGGCTCCATGATCTTTGTCCCTGCAGTTGGAGTTGCAAACAGTAAAGGTGATGTAAAGGCAAAAATAAAATCCAGTACAAATCTACAGTCGCTGACTGCAAGCTGCTGCAGTTCTGCACGGCTGGGAAGTAAGGTGTGGCTCCCCCTGTTGTTCAAAAGTATGATTGTTTCCCTGCCCAGCAGTTAGGGATCATCTGACAATTCCTATTCACAGAAGGGAGAATTTCAAGTATATGGGATTTAATTTTTTTGCCTTTCCTTGTCCTTTAAAAACTATAGGAATCGTAGAGGGAAATGGAAAATGAATGTAAAATAGCTTAGAGTGTTCTACTAAGCACGTTTACAATTCACATTTATTAATTTTTCCAGATTTCAACATATTAGCAAATATTTAAGTTGCTGATATAATGACATTTAAACAACACTGCCACCTGCTGCTGCAGTTCTGTTGACCATCCTACAGTCGAGAGAAAATTTAATTCTGATGCTGCTCTGCTTAATATAGACCACAGAAAAGTCAGGTGACATTTACATCTGGATAGAAGAGCTTTTTCATCTGTATCAGGTGCATCAAACTCAGACAAACAAGCCGGAATAGGATTCACTTATACTGTACATACAGTATGGGACCTGTAATCCAGGATGCTTGAGACCTGGGGTTTTCAGGATAAAGGGCTTCCATGTCTTAAACCTTCTAAAATATAATTTTAACTTTAAATAAGCCCAATTGTATGGTGTTGCAATAATTATATCTTAGTCGGGATCAAGTACAAGGTACTGTTTTATTATTACAGAGAAAAAGGAAATCATCTTTACAAATATGAATTATATTCTTAAAGTCTGTTGGAGATGACCTTGCCGTCGTGCGTTGGATCTTTCTGAATAACTGGTTTACAAATAATGGATCCCATACCTGAACCAGCAGAGGAACAGATGCAGAGAATATCATTTCTGAGAAGTACTCATACCTGTACTGGCATATGGGAGGAACCAGGAATTCTGACCAACTTCAGTTAGTAATATTAGAGTTGCTTGCTATATACCCAGTCCCTTATGGTTATCAGGGCCGCTCCTGCCACGAGGTAAGATAAGAGCCTTGCCTCAGGCGGCACGGAGCGGCCAATTACAAGGGGCAGCAAAAAGCCTCCTCTTGTAACTTTAAGAGCCGAATTTCCGGGTTTTAAGCTTAGCAGCCCCAGAAACGCCACTGATGTTTCTGATAGGTATGTTGGCAACAGGAGGATCAGAAAGGTCAACCTTGGGGTTGGAAATTTATATCATGATTTGCATGCATGTGAATACATGGGCTGCTTTGATAATTTTGCCAGGGCTGCTTTTTCCTCCAAGCCCGTCCCTGCATCTTCCTCTTTCTTTGCGCGGCAGTGCATGCGCAGCAGAATAAAAATCTGAATTTTAACTAAAAAGTTGCCTATTTAAAAAAAAAAAAAAAAAAAAAAAGTTGTCTATTTCGTTCAACTGCACTTGCTTTTGCCCGGGAAAATTTGAAGAATGAAGAAGCCAAAAGATGATCACTGTGCTGCTCGCTAGAAAAACCCAGGCTGGTGCAGTTTTCCGCCGATAGGAGCATTGGGGTTTCAGGTAAGTCAATACTATCACTTGGGGGTGCCAACAGACTTTCCTTCTCCTTAAACAACAAAGTAGTAAGAACTCTGGCAGGATGTATTGCTATAGGCTTAGACATTGTTATTTTAGATATAAATCACAAGTAGAAATAGGTAATAAATAATAAACCTAATTTCCTCTTATCACAGCTGCAATTGGGGGCTGGACAGGAGGTCAGGGGGCAGTGCACAAGGTTTCAGGCAGGGAGCGGGTCTGGTTCGGGTTTTTTCTGGTGTCCTGCCAGCCCAGTCCGACACTGCTTATACATTATTCTGGACTACCATTGAGCCCCTCAGAAAAAGACGTCTTTTGTCCTTATCATTACGTCCGTATGGTAACAAAGTAATCCATGCAGAAAAACATATATGTTTATCAAGTTGTCACACGTGTGACTATATAGTCCATAACAGCCAGCAATGGGCACAGATCACGCTAGTGAAAATAAATGTGAAACATGTTCAGTTAATTTCCATTTAGATTCACTTTCTTACCTGTGAAACAGAGATTAAAGGGATGAATGCCGTTGCCTGCTGGGCTAGTTAATCTTGCATGACCATTAAACAACATGATGATTTAATTTCCACCATCTACATAATCTCTTTCACTGCACAGTAAAGGGCATGACTACTGCACATTCTGTACTTCACATTAACTGAAGAAGCTCACTAATATGCAAGCTGAAATTGGCTTCTATCTGTGATGCCAAAACTCAGACTTTTTCTAATGATTTGATTCTATAGAATAATATTCTATGTTCTACCGACCAACTCAGAATCATCTGTATGCTTAATGCTAATAATTCTTTTTTAGATGTTTCATTCCACACACACACATCTTTTGAGTTGTAGAGAAACCAAAAAACCCTCCTGGTAACTTTTATAGCCAAATTTCCAGTTATCAAATGGGAAGAGGGGGTCAAACAAGTATTGTTAAATGCTTCTCTGGCTTACTACTATTTATTTCCTAGTTATACAAAATGCTTTTCAGTGAAATAAACATCTGATTGGTCTGGTTCATGACAATTATCTACCCTTTTTTTTTTTAAATATCATTTCAGTGGTTGTCCAATTCTAACAACTTCAGTATTTCCAACATGATGCAGAGTTTTTATACAGGTCAGGTCATAATCTTGATGTGTAGGTCTCAGCTTTAGCCACTGCCAGTCAATAATGATTAATGACTTGAAAAGCATACTAACTAATGCAGGCATTGGCTAAGCTGTGGCTGTCTATTATGGACAGCTTATTTACATTTCTAAAGTGATTAGCTCATTTACATATTAAAGACAGACCTAATTTGCATTATTAATTGAGCAGACCATTTACATTTTAAAGCAAGCGGCCCATCCGGCATTTGCCCGAACCCACAGATTGCCATTCCGGGCCTGGGATGATGGAAGAGGAATGCTCTGGTATAACCCCGGGTGGGTGCAGTCAGGTAAGTCAATACAATCACTTGGGAGTGCCTAATATTTGGCATCCCCCAAGTGCAAACTGACTTTCCTTCTCCTTTAACAAAGATACAGTTTCCAGTTGCATAGAAGAGATTATATAGAACAAAAGTGTTAGATTATAATCCACTGATCATATACTAAATGATAAATAAAATACATCATAGTCAAACTGAAGGTAATTTGTACATTGTTGAAAGGTAAACTGAAGGCCCCTATTGAGCCCAAGGTGCACAGTACAGGATACAAGGATGCAGGGAATCTGGTTGCTAGGGTTCAAATTACCTTAGTGAGAGACTGATATATTTATAGGAGGGGACATGAATATCGTGCTCAGTGTTGATTTCAATTGACCCAGTGGGAAACTTAAGTTAAACCATGTGTTGTGATAGAACTGCAGCACAATTTTAAATTCTGTTGATCATACCATTTTTTCATGAAGCAGTAGAACACACAGAGCTTTTGGTTTGCAGGCAGAATATCTGCAGTCCAAGCTTAGATCGATTACGTGCTTTGGCATGACGTAAAATTGTATCCTGGTGTGTTTTAATAGCAAAGGACGTCCTTTATAATGTCCAGTTAATTATTAATATAGTGAAAGCCAAGTAAAACAATACCGTTCTTCTTTCTGTGTCATACAATGAAATATGCCTATATTTGACCAGCAATATTACTTGCAGGTGCAGGATAGAACCATCTATCAGTACGGTGTTAAAATGTTTACGTGCAGGTGTGTGTGTGCTTAATCATCTGTTTGCTCTAATACTAAGTGCTTCTCTAATAGGCTTTCTGCTTTTCTTAATTGCATATTTGTCAGTATTCATTGTTAGAACAATCTGTTCTAATTAAAAGTATTGACTAGTTTATGACTGCCCATGTTTGGGGGCAAAATGATGGCCTTCCCAATCAGTTTTTTATGGAAACTTGGTTAGATATTGAATAGGAAGGCTGGAAAATCCCACACCGATTCTCAATGCATCTGCAGGAGTCAGCATTGGACTGGGTGGTCCATCTAAGGGGGCCCCATACACTCCTAATGGTAAGATCTTCCATGTACCAATGCTGCAACCCACCCTCCCTCCAGGTTTTTATCGCTCAATGTCCTGCTGGCCCAGTTCAACCCTGGCACAAGTCCCTGTGTTAAAGAAACAGTAACACCTAAAAATGAAAGTGTTTTAAAGCAAAGAAAATATCATGTGGTGTTGCCTTGCACTGTTTAAACTGATCTGTTTGCTTCAGAAACACTACTATAGTTCATATAAACAAGCTGCTAAGTAGCAATGACGGAAACTGAAAATCGGCTATATGGCACAGGATAAGATAACAGATAAAATTTTGTTCTACAGAGCTTATCTGCTATCTGCTTTGTAACTTAAGCCTTTTCTCCTTTGACTAGTTGCCCCCATGGCTACACAACAGCTTATTTATATAAACAATAGTAGTGCTTCTGAAGCAAACACTGCAGTTTTACCAGTGCAGGGCAACACTGCATTATATTTTTATTACTTTAAAGCAATTTCATTTTTTGATGTTACTGGTCCTTTAAATAACGATGGCACAGGAATCAAATGATTGGTAGATATAACTTACCTAATGTGAGGCCAAATTGGTCAACAAGATCATCTTATTTAGCTTCCAGCACTCACAGACAGACAAGCAAGAAGAGAGTGGACCTCATTGTTGTGAACATCACAATCTAAAAGGACAGAAAGGTCAAGAAACAAACCTTGGTTTCATTAATGCCAATCAATGTCAATTATCTGTTCCTGCTGTTGGAAATTAATGAAACTGACATCATTTGGACTTATAATTTGTTTATTATCCTTACTTTGTTTTCTATTAACTCTATAGGTTTGTAGCAGTATTGTGGATGGTGTCCCTATGCAGGGGGCCCAATATATTATAAAAATAATAATATTTAAAAATGTTTTCATATTTGAAAAATTCACAGAACCATTGGATAGACAGTTCACTAAAAACAGAAGTCACATCTGAGAAGCAATGTTCCCTTTAAGGCAGTGATCCCCAACCAGTAGCTCGTGAGCAACATGTTGCTCTCCAACCCCTTGGATGTTGCTCCCAGTGGCCTCAAAGCAGGAGCTTGTTTTTGAATTCCAGGCTTGGAGGAAGGTTTTGGTTGTATAAGAACCAGGTGTACTACTAAACAGAGCCTCAATACAGGTTGACAATCCACATAGGGGCTACCAAATGGCCAATCACAGCACTTATTTGGCACCACAAGAACATTTTTCATGCTAGCGTTGCTCCCCAACTCGTTTTTCTTCTGAATGTTCCTCACGGCCTCAAAAGGTTGGGGATCCCTGCTTTAAGGTGTGCATGGGCAGAAGGCACAACAAATTGTGGTGTTCAAAAACTATTTTGCATTTATTCTGGGCTGTGGACAAAGTTTTTAAAAATGCCCACACAAGTTTAAAATGTGCACAGAAAATGTGTTTTTTTTACACGTATCGCCGAGAAGGAATTAGAGAGAACATTGCTGAGAAGTCACTGGGTCGGATCCTACCAACATAAACACACAGATATGGCACTGACTCATTACTCAACAAATGATCAAAGGGAGCCTTTGTAATTATTTTGCACCATTTCCATCACTATTGCTGGTTGTCCCAGCTTTACATGACCTTGTTCTTTCACTGTATGTAACAGTATAGCAGTTTATTAATACACCAATCGCTTCATTGCAGCTGCAGTTTACGCTACTCTTGCAATACATTCTTTGTGCATGGGGTGAATTTGTTTTTTAAACAATTAAGTGTCATAGGGATTTCATTAATTAAATGAAAACAAAAATAAATAAATATATATATATATATATATACATATAAATATTCCATGGAAAATGGAGTGAGTGAGAGATCCACAAAATGGATGGGAAATAACTTGGATCTGTAATGCATCTATTTGTAGACCCAGTATGATAAATAGTTGGGCTTGGTATTGACACTTCCTATTGAATAGTGGTAGAATAGTAGTGTGTATAAGTAGGGATAAACAGTAATGCCCCGTGTTCATAAATACAGGTATGGAACCTGTTATCCAGAAAGACTTGGGTACTGGGGTTTTCACGCATAAGGGGTCATTCAGTAATTTGGATCTCCATAACTTGTCTACTAAAAAATGTATAAATTAATTAAAGCCAATAGGAATGTTTTGTCTCCAGTAAGTATGAATTATATATTTTAGCTGGAATTGAGTACTAAGTACCGGTTTATTATTACAGAGAAAAAGAAAATCATTTTTATAATATTGATTAAAATGAGCTTTCTGAATAACAGGTTTCTGGATAATGGATCCCATATTTGTACTTTCATTTTAAAAAAAACTGTCCTTTTTCCACATTTCTTAGCCTCAGCTTGTTGTCCTGTAGCAGATCCACCTCTCTCTGCTGCTGTGCATATTCCCTGATCCCTGTCTTGATTCTGTCAGTTACTTCTATGACCCCGGGACACTCTTTTTATAGCTCTTTTTATATATTTCCATAGCTGATTTTATCAGGTTTGTTCAGTAATGAGCATATCTTTAGCCCAGAAGCATTTGACAGGCTTATCAATAATACAACACTGCCTCTCCTCGGTATGTGTGGCTTTTTAGTGGGCATAAATGGCTGAAATGAAAGCAATTATGTTTAATAGATGCAGCTCTGTCCATGCTACTAGTGGAACCAGCACAAGCTTGGCAAGGTGAAGGATATCTCTTTTCATTAGGCTTGCTGGGCTCAGATGTACAGCATAGCTGTGCTGTAAATAAAATTAACAGGGTTTCAATTAGGGTTGCCACCTTTCCCTGTGGCTGAAGCCGGACAGGGGGGCGGGCCCGTGACGTCAGTGGGCGGGCCCGTGACATCGGTGGGCTGGCCCGTGACATCATGGGGCGGACCTATGACGCCGGATCGCCGATTGGCCGATCGCAGCGTCAATCAAGCTTTCCTTATTTGGAAAACCGGGCCGGAAGCATTGACCCGGGCAGCCCTTCAAAATTCCTGGCTGTCCAGGTCAAAACCGGACAGGTGGCAACCCTAGTTTCAATGAAAACTCTTGTAGTCGCCACACTGAAAACCTTCCCCATGTGAACTGAGCTCTAACTAGGACCAATGGTTTCTGGGTAGGAACTTGAGGGCATCAGAGGTTCTTCAAGATGTGCATCAGCTAAGTGACAATTCAGTTGCTAATACTGAATTTGGGGGTCATTTGGCCTGTATTGTGGTCTTTTTTTAAGGTATCCAGTCCTAACCTAGAGGCATTCAGCTCAGCTTCGGCAACAGAATTACAGGCAACATTACTTCCAGCACACTGAATGCAAGAAGCTGTATTTTGGCAGAATATGTGTCACACAAAGGCTTAGATGCTTGTAGCAAGCAATTTTTGTGACACAGTGAATTATAGCCTCCTTTTTCACTAATGCTCTGAAAGCAAAGTCTGGCAGGAAAATGTCTTTTCTTGTTAAAAGGATCAAGAAAATATGCAGTGTTATATAAAATACCTTAAAGGCGGTGTGGCACTTATCCATGTGGAATAATGAAAAAAAAAAGCTTTTCTTTTGTACTAGTTATATCAGCTGAAAGCTCTGACGAAGCTAAGCTGGTGGTTCTGTGTTTGCGCAGAGATGTAGGAGAATACTTATTCCCAACAGAAGTTAGTAAACTGGGTTAGAAACTTAACACTGTCATTACTTCTTTACATTTCTTCTGTATTGATTTTTATAACAAGTACGGCCCAGAAAGTGTTGCCTAATAGTCATTTGATAAATCATTCCTAAAGTATTAGGTAAAAGTAGCGACCTTTTCTGAGAGTAGGTGGCCTTTATTCAATTTCTACTCCAAGGCAGGTATTCATTCTTAGAATTAATACAGGATCGGAAAACAGGGCTAGGACTATGGTAAGAAAATTGGGGGCACCTGGTAGTGCCAATATCTCCATCCTTACAACTGGAGGGCAGAAGGCTTGACCCTAAGCAAGTACTTGACAATATCTTACGGTTCTATCTAGCTTGTGCCCAAAGAGCCCCCAAGGGAAAATTGCCTAAAGCCACCTCTGAGGATCACTGCAGATTGATATAACTGCAATTAGTAGCCAGCCTTCTATTTAATGAACCCACGCTTCCCTCAGGGCTCTTGTATAGGTCTGCAGGTACAGCAGGCACTATAAGTCTTCCATCATAAACAAACACCTTGAACCTCCATTTTTATGGTCCTGTTTACTTGAGTCTGTGATTTGTATTAATTAATTATATGTCCAGACAACCTGATGTAATCATAGGCAAACTGAGGGAGCCCCAGATGCACTCATGGCTTGGTAGCAAGGCTGGAAGACTGGAAAATATGAGCCTCTCCTTTTTTTAAATGAGCTCATTCAGTTGATTTTATACAGAAAAGCTGAACAAACACTATCTGAATATGCAAAAATAAATACATTGTTTTAACAACAGACATGTCTAATTACACAGATTGAATGGAAACTATAATAAACGAACATCCCTTAAACTCCCTTACCTTGCTTCATTTTGAAGTTTTGCCTTCTGGGACTTTCCCATTGTGGGTGATGCACAGATAATCTGAAAAGCAGAAGTTCTTCAAGTCCGAGCAGCCATCACCAAAGGAATAAAGAGGGAGGGATCATATCTGAATACTTGGCAAATTGGCACCCGGCCAATAGCCCATGGTGACCAACCAGATGTTTCTTCATTATTCTACCTGCAGCTGGCTGACAAAAGTCAATTATTGATTGGTTACTATGGGTTATCATCTAGGCACAAATGTGCATGGTATTTACACATGAACCCCACTAAATGAGCCTCAGTGGAGTGGGAAACTGGTCCCACAGACACTTCCATACCTCCCAACTGTCCCATTTTTCACTGAACAGTCCCAATTTTGACAGCTCCTGGATTTGTTACTAAAATGCCCCAAGTTTCTGTTTGATCTCCTGTACTGACGTCAGAAAAAGATACAAAGCTTCTAAAACGGGATTGAACACAAGGCTTTTTGGCAGAGAGCGCAGAATACTCAGCACCTGCAATTAGATATATATTGCAAGTATTTAAGATAGAGAAGAGAACTAAGAAGGGAGACTTTCAACTTAAAGGGAAATTCACTTTAATTAGCAAAACTGACTAACACATGAACCATGGCCCTATAACTCCCAGAAATGTGTTCAAACTTTTGATAACCTGCAAAATTTTCTAAAATGGGCATTGTATGTCAAAAAACAGGTTTGCTGCACTCACTGCAGCATCATTTTTTGTCCTTTTTCTAATTTTCAAATGTCAGGAGGCATGCATTGTTACAGGTATGGGACATTTTATCCTGAATGTTCAGGACCTGGGGTTTTCTGGATAACGGATCTTACTGTAATTTGGATCTTTATACCGTAAATCTTCTAAAAAATCATATAAACATTAAATAAACCCAATAGGCTGGTTTTGCTTCCAATAAGGATTAATTATATCTTAGTTGGGATCAAGTACAAGCTACTGTTTTATTATTACAGACAAAAAGGAAATCATTTTTTAAATTTTGTATTATTTGGATCAAGTGGAGTCTCTGGAGATGACTGGATAACAGATCTGATATCCGTATTAGATGGATGTAAACAGGATTCTTTGCACTCTAATGAGCTGCCAAAGTCACTGAACAATGTACAAATTAGTGCTAAGGTATAAAATGATTTTGTGCTCTGTTATGAAAATACTTCTATAAATAAAAATAGTGTCATTTAAGCACCATTTTGCATATATAAAATTCTCTGCTCTGGTTTAAGTTTTCAAGTGAGGGGCATGTTTAATATGTTCTTGTTGCAAGCTGACATAACAGGGCCAACTTCCATCAGCAGAACTCCCTTGCTGGCCCCACAGGGGAAAGATTAAAAGTCAAAGTGCAAATTGGGCATGAGTGGCAAATATTAAATCCCTTGGTATTCGACTAGTGCGTGGCTACCTTATAGTGCACCTGATTTTTGTTTGGGGTGCAGTACACAGTAATAGTATATAATGAATGAATGAATGCTCACAAGACTTACAAATAACCACACAGAAGATAAAAGATGGACACGTTATATTAAAATCTTTGAACAATGACAACATAGTACAAAACAAAGATACATACACCCGACATTGAAGACACACTTTGGCTATAAAGCACTTGCATTGCAGCGTATCCAAACAGATGGTGAAACACAATCGTTTCGATTCTGAGTATCACTGGGAAAGAAAATGCACTTACTATACTGGGACATAATGTTCATCACAGCATAAACCGAAATATATTCTATATGGAGAATGTCTGCAAAATATAAAATATAATTGTACATGATGGTAAAAGACATACCAACTCTCCTGGTTTTGTTTACTCCTCTACAGCTCTTGTTACCTGGTTTTGTCCACCCCTTTCTGGCTCCGTCAACTGCTCCAACACCCAAATTCAAGTTAACCCCACAAAAAGCCCTAAACCCTCTGAAAATAGATACAAGTGGCACTGGGCAAAGCTGGGTGGGTGATAAGAGGTGTGACCAGGGTTGCAACAGGGTAGGGGTTGGGGAGTAAAGGAACACACACATAAGAAAAGAATGACAGTTTGACATGTCTGCGATAATAAAACAGAAAGCATGCTGGATAATTATTAAGAAGTGATATTTCTGTCTTGTCTATGAAACCTATCATCGTGAATTTCTGTGCTGTATCTGGTGCCTAAAAGTAGAATATGGGGATTGCAAGCACATAGGTCCCAGTTAGAGAACCAGGTCAGGTCTTGGCAGCCTACTCATACTGATAAGATCCCATGATTCCACAAACACCTGTAAAGCAGCTGACTAACCTTCACTTGTTAAACTATGGCTTACATTAATGAAAGCATTCATTTGGCTCCAGAAAGTTCCCTGTGGTTGACTTAGATGTATTAGACAAGACAGAGAACTGTAATGCTTAATCAATACAATGTTCCAATTATTATCAATTATATAAACATATCAAAAAATGCTCTACACCTTCAATGTAGCCCATATCACCAATGCATTGTCAGTAAAGGAACCAAAGCAGAGAACAGTGTTTGGGAACAGACAGAAATATATTCATTTTATTCAGTGTACCTTCAAATCCTCATTTAATAAATGGGGGATATAACTTGAGTCTTAACCTCAAAATAATAATGTACAATTTGACCCACTGACAATATTTATATTTAATTATACTACACATAGCATCTCAAGAGAGAACTGTGTGCATATGTTACATGCACTGGTCAAATGACTGGTAAGACCAGAATAGAGTGCTGTACAGACTGATACAGAATTTCCCTATGCTACTGCATTCTGTACATCATTTACAAATGGGGGATTTGCCTGAAAAAGTGAAAGAAATGTATACAATATTGGTCCTGATAATTAAATACAGCATTAAATGTACTTTTACACATTTAGAAACATTTATTAACAGCATTTGGATCGCTATCTATATATCACCAGACATATTGGCTGGTGTGAGGAACCAAAATGAACTCCTACCTGCTCAATATTAAGTAAAGCTTGAGGCAAAACCCTGCAAGTCAAGCATCTCACTGGGCCATTGGTGCAGTTCAGCGCTCACCTGACTCGGCTTATTGTGGGTTACCTATGTCATGGCTCAAGGGATAAATGTTCATATAAGCTTACCTAGACCAACCACTAGGATGGATCCACTAATCAAAAATGTGCTCATTTATATTTATGTGTATGACTTGATTTTGGCCCTTGAAAGCTAATTGCTGATGACTGCTATTGGTTCCTGTATTTGAGGGAAACTTTGCCCTTATTACTACATCATTGCAAGTGCATTGTGTTGTACTTAAAAGAAGACCGAAGTTCTTGTGTGTCCAAAGTAAACGAATTAATGAGTTCTAGATGTACAAGTACCATTGCTGTATATACCTCCCGTTGTCAACATGCCATTCTGCAGCTCCTCAGCACTATATGCTCTACTTTTCAAAGCAGTCGCATAATAATCCACCGGTTCCTCATTGGCATTCTCCATCCAGCTAAGGCAGAGCACCTTCTGGAAAGAGCGTTTAAAATTGTCTGAGAGAAATCCATACAGGAATGGGTTGGCACAACTATTTGCATAACCAAGTGCAACTGACAACTGGCTAACTGTAGTGTCTCCTCTTCTTGCAAAAACTCCCACTAGCTGAACCACATAAAAGGGCATCCAACATACCACAAAAACAGTCACCACAACAGTCACCATAAGTGTGAGTTTACGTTCCGATCGACGCCTCTGTTGCCAACCAGCCTTGAGGGCTACTACTCTCATCTTTGTGATGATGAGGATATAGCAGAGACATATAGCAGCCATTGGTAGGAGAAAGCCCATCAAAAACGTGTACAGCACAAATACAACCACCCAGCGTTGTGACGGTTCAGGCATTAACACATTACAAGCCACTGTGCCATCGCTGTTGGGCGCAGTGCTGGAGAAGACTACAATGGGGAGGATAATAAGGATTGAAAAGAGCCATACTCCAATATTGACCATCTTGGCTACACTTGGCCGTCTGTATCTGGCAGAGCTGATAGGATGCACCACAGCTACATAGCGATCCAAACTGAGCACAGCAAGGCAGTAGACACTGGTGAACATGTTCATAGCATCCAAGCTGAGGACCAGCCTACAGAGCAGAGAGCCAAATGGCCAGTGACGGAGAAGGGTAGAAGACACCAGGAAAGGGACACTGAGCATAAGGAGTTCATCAGCAATAGCAAGATTCAGAATGTAGATGTTGGTGGCAGTTTTCATTTTGGCATTGCGCAGGATAACATAGATCACCACCGTATTGCCACATAATCCTATGACACACACTAAGGAGTATACAAAAGAGATAAAGATAGCAATTCCAGGCGAGTCAGCAGAAGTGCTGTTGAGAGTGTTATTACCCCAAATAGACTCTGGAGTATTATCAAGTGGCCCCATTACGTTTGTGGACGTATTATTCGGCAGCATGTCTTATCTGCACTTTCAGAACAAATAAGGGAACTAATTGGTCGTCTTCCAAACCCTGGATTTCACAGCTGCTCACATCGGTTTTCAATATAAGGCTGGGAGTCATTTTTGCACAACATCCATAGATTAAAACTTATATCTGCCGTTGCTCATTTCCATCAGTGATGCCCAGGGTGTCTTTGAATGTATCATTTGTCTTATCTTTTCCTTATATGAGAAAGTCAGCTAAGAACGGCACTGTGCCCTGTTTGCTGTAGGGATGATCTAGTCATTAATGGTACTGAGTTAAAGCAAATTCTTGATCCATTTGGGAAAGAGAAAATCTGAGACGGACAAATGTGGAGCTCTGCCAGAAGCACACAAGTCTCAGTTCATCCCTCCGTAGTCTTGATGCTCCAGAGCTGCAGGTTTCAGTGCCGTCAGTCCCTGGGTAATAAAAAAAAAGGAGGAGGAGTTGTGTTTGCCAGTGGTTCACAGATCTGAAAAGAAGAATCAGAAGCTATTATTAAAAGGATAAAGCTCCAAAAAGCATTGCTTTGTCTCCTGTGGCTGCAGAGTAAGACAAGGTTAGTGTCAGTATGATGCTGAAGGAGAGAAGAACTGGGAGGTCCTACTCCTTGTGAGTTGGGAGGGGAAGATCCTCCTCACTCAATATCTTGATCCATCCCCTTGGGACACTTCATTTATCTGTCTTTATTTTTCATGCTTTGTATTCATCAAAATTCTTTTATTATGAAATACCTTACAGGGTTGTATTGGCCTACCTGACAGCAAAAAAGCAATGGGACACTCACTCCAATAGTTTTCAATTTCCCTCTGTCTCTTGCTGTGGTTTCAGCTGGTTTTTATCTGATGTTCCCTCTCTTCTCTGCATGATGATTTTTTTTCTCAGTAACATTTCCATTTATTGATGTCACTGAGCTTGAAGTGGGAATCCTGACACAATAATGTGAGCAAGAGAGATATGAGAAATTGATATCCAATGTAAATGAGACTTTATTGGTCACAGGGATATTTTCTGGTCTCACAGTTAACCTGTTGTGTCAAGGTCAGTTTTAGGGCTGGGTAGAAAAAAAGTTTGCTCTGGGCTGCCAGCATCGGAGAGGGGTCCCTTATAGGGGAGGAAGAAGATATATACAAGAACAAGTATGAGATATGTTATGTGGAAACCAGTTATCCAGAAAGCTCTGAATTATGGAAATGTCACCTCCCATAGAGTCCAATTTAATCAAATTATTCACATTTTAAAAAATGATTTCCATTTTCTCTGTAATAATAAAACATTGAACTTGATTTCAACTAAGATATAATGCATCCTTATTGGAGGCAAAACAATCTGGGTTTATATTTAATGTTTAAATATTTTTTTTAAAAGACTTAGTGGGTTACTTAACGGTTGAGTTTTCAAGAGTAGTTTCAGAAAAAAAATTGAATTTTACAGGATAAAAAAATTATATTTTTCAAGAGTTATTATGCCCTGAAGCTGCAAAAAGCTTGGATAATGTAGAAGTCAATGGCAGAGGTCCCTCAAACCATTTGCAGATTTTTTTTTGTTTTTCTGTTGGTTTGTGTTTAAAAACGCAATCAATTCAAGTATTTGCATTTTTTCACCCAATTGCATTCACTCAAGTTTTTTACATTCAAGTTATTCATAAAAAAAAAAAAAAAAATTGAGTTGTGAGTTTATATGAGGTAGAACAAACCGCACAAACTCGACCTTGGATAAATAACACCCTTAGGGGCAGAAAAACCCTCAAATTCGACCATGTGAATACTAAGGGAATACATTTTTTTACTACTATTCGATTGGTCGAATGATCGAATAGTAAATATTCGATCGATCAAATCGTTCGAATCGATCGATTCAAATGATTTTAACCATTCGATCAAATTTTTTTATTCGATTAAACTTTTTTCAATCTGAATTCGGTAGCATTGATCTGGCAAATTAGGCAGTCGAATAAAAATTTTAAGGGGAAGTACTTCGACTGTTGAATGGTCAAATATTCAAATAGATTTTAATTCGAATCATTCGATTCGATCGAATTTTCAAAATTTATTGGTCGAATTGGTCTTCAAAAACATTCAAAAATTCAAATTCAAAACCTTTTGAAAATTCAATCGAACTTCAAATCCTTCATGTGAATTTAGTAAATCTGCCCCTAAATGTATGGCAGTTCAAATTATGGAAAGATTTCTTATTTGGAAAACCCCAGTTCCCGAGCATTCTAAATAATAAGGTCCATACTTGTACAAACACTTCTGAAATTCTGTAATGATTATTAGATATTTTCACACTTAAAATCTCACTGCCTACTGCTTGTGCTTTGAAGTAAATTGGCTGTTAATGGTCTGAAAATGTTGGCGATAGTGTAATTTGTGTTAGAGGTAATTTTGCTGCATATTTTGATGCTTGCCGCAGCAGGATCTCTGAAGATACCTCAACCATCGAGGTGGGGTAGTTCCAGGATTTCCCAGCATCATTGAAACACTCCATGGAATTTATAAGAACAAACAAACAATAAGGGCACAATATACAAACAAAAAAAATAAAGATAATTCATCCTCTTGAAAATGCCAAACCCTTAAATATTCCCCACACGTGAAGTGTTAATATGAAATATCATATTTAATATCATATTTAAATAGTTTATAAAATGTATTCACTAGAATGCAGTGCTTTCCTCTTGCCAGCCACTGAGAATTGCTGCTAGACTGCTGTAAGTCAGAAAACACAAATTTACATTCAGAACTGCAAATGAAATGTGCTCTGTGATGAAAAGGCAGCCAATATAATTGCCATGTTTCTCTGATTTCTTAGAATTTAGTGTGCCTGCAGGACGCAAGGTGGCAGTACGTCAACAGATGGAGCATTACCTTCTGTCTTACCTGATAATAAAGCTTTTGGCTGCAAGAAGATTAAACTGTTTTTTTGTTTGCTAAATTCCAAGAAGATTGAAAGCTGTGTGGCATTCCTCCTTAACCCAGAACTGAATGTGAAGAAGCTGAAGTCATTTATAGGCTTTTTGTCCTCAGTCAAAAATTATTTCCTCATACTGTATGATTCAAGGTCTCTTGAGTTGTCTTTCTCTGTCCCTAGGAAATCAACAATCATAAATATTAGATTCTAATTCTACATCGTTATATGTGTTTCCCAAAATCAGTGGATAGGTATCTTTGGAAGACACTCCTATAATAGCTACAAGAATAGAATAGAGCCATTTCCAGAAAGTTTTTTGAGCACCAGCTCTGTTAGTTGTCCTACATTTTGTCATTCTCCATTGCTTAGATATATATGTAATGCTTTTTGGGCTATATACAGCATAAAGAGTCAAGTGTCCAGCTAGTGATAGGAAAGCATGGGTTACACTGCGACCTACACACCAGGGCAGGGCCTTCGCTATGTGGAAGCTATCCTTATGAGTTAGTGAGTAACTACAATACCCAGGCAAACTGTATGATAAAAGATGAATGGGCGCTAGGAGGTTCTTTAAAACAAAAGGTGAAAGTTTATTGGCACAAGGCAATATCCCCAGGTTTAGATACTCACGCAGGAGCTTTCAATTGAGAGTAGCAGATGTTACGCAGGATAGTAGAGATGTCAGCAGATACACACATCACAGTAATGAATATTCTCCAGAGTCAGGATAGTCAAGGTACATCAATTCCAATACAAAGATCATGTGGCTATAATGTGACTGAGTGGAAATACCAGATAAGGCCGGGTAGCTGCTGCTAAAACCTAATCCCTATTACAATGATATCCCTGCACTCACAGGGGAGCTTTGTAAGGAAGATCTCTTCCCGGCGCTACCACTCCTCTTTGGAACATAGAACTAAATAGAGCTGACTATCTATCTCTCTCTAGAAAGACTATTACAAATGCTAACCTGTATCTTGCTATCCCTCGTTCACGGGGTGGCCTGGTCCCCGACTTGGATCACTAACAGTGCAAGTCTTGTTAGGGCATGTGGCTTACTGGGGCCTTGTTGATCCCAGGCTCAAAGAGCAACCAGCCTGTTCAGTACCAGCAGCCAAAGAGGAAGTGGCCAATCCTTTCCAGCACTATAAAACTGTGTGGCAGGAAATGGTCATGAGACTCTGGGCTGTAACTATTGGTTAGAAGTATACACTTACAACATAAACTTCTGCCTAGTCAGAGATGCAGGGACTTAACTCCATAGGTGCCAGTAGAAAACCTATGGGTCCCTAGATATATGAAAATATGGTTGCAACTGTCTTTAATCTGTTTAATTAAAGGGATTTCCAAGGCATTAAATGATCACTGACAACAACTCTCAAACTAGTTTGTGTTCAGGCATTCAGTTTACAACTCTGGGCATCCATGAGACCAGATCTACAGTGTGGAGAACTCTGGATTAAAAGTTCCATAAATTTATGTTAAAATGAGGAATTAATATTTATGATGGGTAGCGTTTATGAGAAGAGGCAAAAAGTTTTTTTTGTAGGAACCCTGTAATTACTGCCACATCTAGAGTTCCCTAGCATCAATAGGCACACTTGTGAATTATTAATCAAAGTAGGTTCTATCAAGCACATGGAAATACAAGGAGCTGGTTTGGGCACAAGTTCACTTTATGTATGGAGTCCATATGTGCATGAATGTGCCCACATTTTTGCAGCATTTTTAATTGAGCATTCACATATACCGATGTAAATTGTTCATTAAATATTCCAAATTAATATATGAGAGCTCAGAATAAATTGAGTTCCAATTAATGGATGAATTGCCTTGCTGCCGATATCCATTTAAGTGATTTATAAAACTTTTTTTCATTTGCTATTACTTGTAAAAGAGAACTAGACCTATAATGTTTGCCGTGGTTGAACGGCATAAGCAAAACTGGGTTATGCAGAAAAGGCGGTATGTAAAATCAGCAGGAAACCCTATTTTTGCTTTTTAAAGACTCCCAGAAGAATAACATGGGAATTTCTGAGATGTTGCTGAAGAGATTTTCAAAGAGTCTGTCAAGTAGACAGGGATATAAAAGCACAGGCTGAGTTGTTGAAACAAATGCAGGCTCTAGCCAACAGATAAAAGTGTAACTGACATGCACAGTCACATCCATTAGGTTCTTCTATAGGTGAGAAATGCTATATCTGTTTGTTATTGTCAAAATCCACATTTTTAGTTTTTTAAAAAGGGGACCAAGACAGGACATGCAAATATTGCTGGTACCATGCCCCTTAGTAAAAGTATATTTAATATATTTGACATGTGCTGCTGATAAAGCACCAAGTTTTTTGATCAAAGTGCCTTTCCCCACAGATGGCATATTCATATTTATGGCAACTGGTAGACCTGCTGAAAGCACTCCCTACTCTCTCAATAATGTGATGCCTCTTAACATTACTCCAAAGCTTCTGAGCTTCAATGCATGGCCCATATCTATCCTCCTTTGAAATATTATACTCTGTTCAGGCTGCATAAGGATTACTTTTAAGTCTACTGTATATTCCTTTGTATTCCTTTTACTTGTGTTGCTTTTATATTACATATCTCTTTTTCTGAAAAAAATGTTCTGTTTCTTTTTGATATGACATGGACACTCTAGCTTCAATCATTCCATGTATATTTATGTTTCTTTCCATTTTCTCTATGGAGGTGCTTACAGGGCCAGATTTCAGATGCGGGCACCCCAAGGCTGCAGGGTCCTAGAGCCTGCCCTGAACCACATCAGGTGCAGCTGAACACGTGGGAGCTGCTCATCCCCAGTGCTCCTCAGCAAGAGACTGGGCGGTATGCGGGCCTTCACCACAAATGTGGGCCTGGGTGCTTATTGCTAAGTTAGCTTGTAGTTTTAGCTGGGTCTAAGCTTTCACTTACTCTGGGGGTCCCAACATCTTCTATTCATCAGCAATATTCAAAAGGTAAAAGTTGGAGAGCAAGACAAGCATCCAAATGCATCCAGGTGGTCCCAAAGAAAGGCTGTGATTGGCTATTTGGTAGCCCTTCTGTGGACTGGCAGCCTACAGGAGGCTCTTTTTGGTAACACACCTGGTCTTTATGCAACCAAACCAGGAATTCAGAGATAAGCACCTGCTTTGAGGATATTGGGAGAAAAATCCAAGGGGTTATGGACCAACATGTTGCTCTCTAGCCACTGGTTGGGGATCACCAGTCTAAGCCAACTGGTATGTATTTTGCCCTGGATTTCAGCATATTTGTTAGTAAATCACACACAATTGTATCCATAACCTATTGGCCATAAACCAAGACATGGATTATATTTATTTCTACATCCTTCAGCTGTTTGTGCATTTTAGAGTGCAAATTGTAATGAGGGAAGATCCACCAGGTCAACGACAGGTCTAAAGTACAATGTTCCCTTGCACCTAACATGCTGGGCAACTGTCAGTGGAACTAGAGGAGCATTTGTTCACCTAGTATTTATTTTAGTAAATAAAATGCAAAGTAATTTGTTTGTTACTTCAAATGAACGTGGTGCCTATACAATATGAATTACATTGATCAGAAGGGAGATGAGAGATGCTGCTCTCCATACTGGTGTCTGGGACCACAACTTCTGAAGAAAGGAAATTAAATCTGCCTATTCCCTCCAGTATAGCACAAATCTCTGCCACCTATGAAGGCTCATGTAGCTGATATGACATGGATCCAAACTTTCACACTTGAAACAGGAATGGTATCTTGAATATTTCTGTGCCAGTTAAAAGGAAACAGTTATTCAACTTAAACAGTGGAGCAGAACAAATAGAGAAGAACACATTTACTTTCATTTATTCATTACTTTTTTAGGTTCCATTTGAAACACATCATCTGGCACATAATAAGCAAGAAAATGGGAGCACATTTCCAAAAACTTATTTTCAGTGAAGCTTATTCAGCTTTGCTTTGCACAATCACGTCTGCTAATGTATGCTCAGCTGGAGTTTCTCCAACCTCTACCTTATGCTGGACAATAAACGGGTGTATACCTGTACATCAAACATGCAAATGGCATACAAATAGTGATCACTACAGGGTTAGTGGGACCTGCTCTTCAATCTAGGTAAGCAACAACAGCTTTCAGCAAATTCCCATAAGTTCAGCACGTCACATGTTCCTTATATTTACATGTCAGTGTAAGTGTAAGATATTTAACAAATGAAAATGAACCATATATATCTTTATCTGAAAGGAAAACTGTCATGGGAAAACATGACTTGGGGCAGCTGGGAAATTGACAATATGTCTAGCCCCATGTCAGATTTCAAAATGAAATATAAAAAAATCTGTTTGCTCTTTTGAGAAATGGATTTCAATGCAGAAGTCTGCTGGAGCAGCACTATTAACTGATGCATTTTGAAAAATATTTTTTTCCCATGACCGGATCCCTTTAAAATTTGCTTTATAAAACATAGGAGTATGTCCACTAACACATGCTCTGATGTCATTCTCGAAGTAGGAGCAACCCACTGTCATGACTAATCGTGGGAAGCTTAAAAAGTAGCTTCTGAAGTAGATTATAAGATGCTCATTCCTAACCCCAAACATAAATGCAGCAAACTGTTATGTTACACATTTTATGTTGTACATTTTGTATTCAAATATGGAATCAGAATTGCTTAAAGGTCACAAATTACCCTGAGGGGGTTCTGTGCAGCCATTGTGTTTGCACAGAGCAAGGTTACTACGTAGGCAATGTCAAAGCATTTTAATCATTATGCATTTGTTTTTTTCATATACATAGCTATGGCATCTACCCATGCTCTTACCTAAGATGAATGTATAATTAATAATTAAAACCAGTCAAAGTTCTGTAAATAAAATTTTAGGCTGCAGTTTTTCTCCATCAAAGTCTATAGTCTGGTTTCTGTTACTTCTAGGTTAAGCCAATCAATATCCATGCCTACCAATTCAATGTAAATAATTTCTAGAAACACAATGACAATGTGTTACTAGCGGTCAAATTGTAAAGCAAAACAGCAGTAGTTGTCTTGACTTTAATTAGGGCATTTTGCCTATCTTTTGTATGAGCTGTTTTTAGCGCTATGCAGTAGTGAAGTTATCACTCAACAAACACTGGGATCTTTAACCATTTATTAAGCAAAGAATGACATCTGGGAAACTCATCATATGTAGCAGACACATGAATGGAGTGCCATTTATATCATCTGATAGATCTTGTTACTTATCGCATGAGTAGTGCATGGTGACAACCATTTTTTTTATCTTGGGTTGAATGCGGGGGATGCTTTTATTAACATGGTGCCCTCCATTCTTCTGCTGTATGTTAGCTTGCTCAGGTTTGCATGTTCTCTTTCATGTTCCCTAGGCTTTCTTTGCTGAGCAGAATGGGGCAGCTGGGAGCTAAGTAAACAAAGAGCTTGGATATCGTATCACTGTGCTATGAGATCTGTGTTGTTCGGTGCTGCTAATGACTTCCTGCTACTGTTATTATTTGCTTTCTAATATACAAGTTGTGCCTCTAGACACAGCCGGGTGTGCGTGTATAGTAATGCAATTTGTATTTAAGGGTTATTAAAAGTCGAATATGTGTTTTGGATGGCTGTGAGGTTGAACAAAATACTGCCATAGTAAAACATGGAGCTTTTTGACTGCTGCTCCCCTTTGGGAGAGGACAGCTCCAATCAAAATGACCCTGTCTACCTGTCAGTGTTCCTAAAACTGTTTATTGGAAACATACAAAGCTCAGTCAGGTGTTATGGCACCAAGGTCTGCCTGGTCCCACCCTTTGTGTCAATTTACATGTAGTAGTAGGTATGGAATCCTTTACCCGCAGAAAACTCTTATATTATAAGAAAGCCATCTCACACTTTTTAAATAAATAATTAAAATTTTAGGTTTCCTTTTTCTCTGTAATGTATAATAATATACTTGTACTTGCTCCTAACTATGATATAATAATAATCCTTATTGGGGCAAAACTAATCTTATTGGCTTAATTTAATGTTTGAATGATTTCTAGTAGCCTTAGGCTAATGGCAAATGAGTAGATTCAGGGATATTTAGTCGCCGGGCGACTAATCGCCTCTTGAGCCCGGTGACAATCTCAACGAACTGCCTTCTTTCTGCCTTCCGTGAACTTGAATCAGTAATCACCTGTGCAAATACACTCACGGTGCTTTCTGAAGTCGCCCGAAGTTTTCTCATGAGGCACTCTGCAATTAGCGCAGGCGAGTCCTCATTCGGGCACACGGAAGACAGCCTTAAAGGAACAGTTCAGGGTAAAATTAAAAACTGGTTAAATAGAAAGGCTGTGCAAAATAAAAAATATTTCTAATATAGTTAGTCAGGGAAAAATGCAAACTATAAAAGTTGGAGTGACTGGTTGTCAAATATAATAGCCAGAATCCAACATCCTGCTTTTCAGCTCCCTAAATCTGAGTAAGTCAGCGACTTGAAGGGGGGCCACATGGGACATAACTGTTCAGTGAGTCTGCAATTGAGCCTCAGCATTCAGCTCAGATTCAAAAGCAACAGTTATGACCCATGTGGCCCTCCCTCAAGTCACTGATTGGTTACTGCCTGGTCACCAGGGTAACCATTCAGTGTAAACAAAAGAGAGCTGAAAAGCAAGTAGTAGTGTCCTGTTCTTTTAGGTTAGACTTACAGTGACCCAGCCTTTATACATTACATTTTTGGCTAACTAACTATATTGAAAACATTTTTTATTTTGCACAGCCTATCTATTTACCCAGTTTTTATTTTTATACTGAACAATTCCTTTAAGGTATTGTGGAAATCCAATTATGGAAAGACCTCCTTATTTGAGCCTGGTCCTGAGCACTAGTTAATAGATCCTATATCTGTACGTGAAACACTGATGCATTTTGACAGCTACTGTTCCCTGCTGGAAGGCCCATTGCCCATGACATTATGGAGTTGGCAATTTTGCCTGAAAACAAGGGGCATGGATTGATTTGAGGGGTAAGAGGCCTGATCAGAATAAATTGCTAATGTTTTATAATTACAAAATAAAATAACCCAGTAGTAAGGATTCTCCCCTCCTACTTCCCAGCGCTATTGTAAATTTAAGGACTTTAAACCATTGGAAACATGCAGTTTAATTGCTCCTCAGTGTAAGTTGAAGAAATCTCCTCCTGTGTTTCACAATAGGGGGGCAGGAATAGTGTAGATGACCAAACAAAAATATATAAAGAAATGTAATGCCATGTATAAATATTTGAACGTTCCATGGGGATCGATGGTATTCTGCTCTGCATATACTGATTTATTAATCAGTTCTGCATTTTAATCTGCCATTCACTGTGGGGCTTGTAGACGCCATGCATGTTTGTATGATCATAATCAGATTAATATTCCAAAAAAATGGCCTTTCTCCTGCATATGGTACACTTTCTGGAATTTTATGACCTTTATTTTGAGTTTCCTTTTACAGTAATTAGACTGTATAAATGTATCTATGTATGTACACAAAGAAGGGTATAGTTATAAATAAAACAGTGATAAACACTATAGCAAAAAACAACAAATAGGAAAGAGCACACTTTTGTTGGGCTACTTGTTGTTTTGCATTTTTGTTTTGTGAGGATTAAGGGTAGAACTACACGGGCAATAATGGTGAGCTTACCTCCGTGCTTTTGCAACGCGAGGAAGCGCAGGCGTCATGTTGGATGTGCTGAAACCTAGGTAAGTAATGGGACTGTTGGATGTTGTCGCAATGTGCATCGGACACGACTGAAGACCCAACATGCAGCATTAGCATCCGACAGTCATTAAGAGGCACGCTGCGACAATGTCCGACAGTCCCATTACCTTTCTAGGATTCGGCACATCCAACATGACGCCTGAGCTTCCTCGCGTCGCAATGGCACGGAGGTAAGTGCACCATTATCGTCCTTGTAGTTCTACCTTAAAACTACCCAGGAAACAGCAGCAGAAAATTGTTGGTTAATTAGTTTAATGATAAGAATTTATGCATATTTAACACATTACTAGTAACTAGTAAACTTGCTGTTTTTCATTTATTATTGTGTAAAATGTTGGTATTTCATTTGTAATTAATATTATTATTACAAGTTATTGGAGACTTAAATTTCAACTGTTAGGCAAGCACTCACAAACGTCTTGGAGGTGATGAAAAATTCCAAAAGAGCATTATTTCACATTAAAGGAGAAGGAAAGGTTAAAATTAAGTAAGCCTTATCAGAAAGGTCCACCTAAATATACCAGTACGCCTCAAAGTACTGCTGCTCTGTGTCCTCTGTCAAAAGGAACACAGTATTTCTTTCCTTCTATTGTGTACACATGGGCTTTTGTATCAGACTTCCTGCCTTCAGCTTAAACCTCCTTGCCCCAGGCGTGAGCATGCTCAGTTTGCTCCTCTTCACCACCCCCCCTTCTCTGCTGTAATCTGAGCCCAGAGCTATAAGTGAGCAGGGAGAGACTCAAGCAGGAAGTGATGTCACACCAAGCTAATACTGCAGCTTCTATACTAAACAAACCGATTGCTTCTAGAGTTTTTTCTCAGGTATGATAAAACATTCTCCAGAATTGTTGTGTGCTCCCACATGTAGTCATAGAGACTTAAACTGGTGTAGAAGTCAAGGCTGAAACTAGGCAGAAGGGGCATGTGTAGGGTTGCCACCTGGCCGGTATTTTACCGGCCTGGCCGGTATTTTTGATGGTTGATCCCAATGTTATTAATAGGAAAAAAAAGCCAAAACTATAGGAAGGCCGGTATTTTTTTCAAGAAAAGGTGGCAACCCTAGGCATGTGCCTAGGGTACAACAGGTGGTGGTGCAGGAGTGTTGTTGGAGAAAGGGTTGGGGTTAGTGAGCAGGCACCCATGCCTTGGCATCTGTGCACTGGCAGTAGTTTTCTGTTTTCATAAATATTTAAGTGCTTGGTGTTTAAATACACAGTTGTCCAGCCATGTGGGCAGCTATTCAAAGGAGAAAAGGCTCAAGTTACACAGCAGATAGCAGATTAGCTCTGCAGAACAAAATTTTATCTGTTATCCACTATTTAATCTATGCCATTTAGTCTTTTTTTCAATTTCTGCCATTGCTACTCAGCAGCTTGTTTATATGAACTATAAAAGTGTTTCTGAACCAAACAGATCAGTTTTACCAGTGCAGGGCAACACTACATGATATTTTCATTACTTTAAACCACTTAAATTTTTTGGTGATTCTGTTCCTTTAAGAAGAGGAGACATACAAAATGGAAAGGGGAACAGATGCATGGCTAAATGGTTTGTTGCTGCTAGGTTTGCCAGCTTTTCTAGAAAGAAATACCGGCCTTCCTATACATTTATCCGTTCTCCCTATTAATAACATTGGGATCGACTGGCCAGGCTGGTAATATACCGGCTAGGTGGCAACCCTAGTTGCTGCAGATGAAGATTAGCCAAGTGCTATTTTGGGAGTGAGTCTGATTTGTATATTGCACTGTGGTTATTATTGTACAGGCATGGACTATCTTATTCTAAATGTTTCAGACCTGGGGTTTACCAGAAAAAGGTTATTTTTGCCATAAACCTTGTAAAAAATGGCTCTTTTGCTATGAACATGGATTTATTCAGTTTATTATCACATAAAGGTTACTGAGTTATTATTACAGTAAAACATGAAAATGGCAAAGCTTTCTGGATATCTGCTTTGTAAATAATTGATCCCATACCTATAAAAATGCTGTTGATTGGTGTACCAAGGCTTGAGGACAACTAAGGACATTCCCTAATATCCAGTGCTGCTGGGCAGGACAGTATCTTTAATGCACATATAGCAGATGCCAGCTACAGTAGGACCAGTCGCTGGTTGCTATGTTGTTTTTTTTTTCTTTGTTGTTAAGCAGCTGGTTAAATAATGTGCTGAATTAAATGGATTAATAATGTTACTATTGCTGCAGGAAAAGCTCTGTTTACTCAACTATTCAAGGAAAATGATGGCCCTGTATATTCTGAAATTCTTGATATTCTCTTCAGCTCATTTTGCTTAATTTTGTCTAGTTTCAATGTTTAAATACATAAAAAAAACATTAAAATTGATCAAAACAACTGCAGAGGATACAGCAGAGGTAATTTAGTATGTGCAGAGCAGGGTGCAAAGTTAAAAAAAAATGGTGTGCAATAGAGCACAGACCTATGTCCCTCAATGAGTACAGTTCTGTCTGTGTTTGGCAGACTGTATTTTTGAGGCACAGGGGTGACATATATATTTACCCTCTCCTTTCCCCTAATTTGTATGTCACTCGAATGTGCCAGCTGGGAAGCACTAGCCGTACCGGATTGCAAAAATTCCCCACTGGTTTCCCAAGTCTTGTAATCCCCAGGGGGCACAGTGTTGTCATGTAGGGTGGGGCAGGGGTGGAGTAAGACATAATGTGGGTGGGGCAAGGGCGGGACATGGGAGGGTGTGGTGGGGCAGGTTTCAGAATAGTCCCTGGATCAACTTGTACTATGAGCTATCTTCCATAGCCCTGTATTCCTTCACTTGCTAAAAAGCCATCCAACCCCTTTTTAAAGCTAATGTATCATCCTGTACAGCCGATTCAGGGAGAGAATTCCACATCTTCACTGCTCTCACTGTAAAAAACCCATTCCGAATATTTAGGCGGAACCTCTTTTCTTCTAATCGGAATGGGTGACCTTGTGTCAGCTGGAAAGACCTACTGGTGAATAAAGCATGAGAGAGATTTATTATATAATATATATTATTATATGATCCCCTAATATATTTATACATAGTTATTATATCACTATGTATCAGCCTCTTCTCCAGCGTGAACATCACCATGGCCAGTCTTTCCTCATAGCTAAGATTTTCCATACCTTTTACCAGCTTAGTTGCCCTTCTCTGTACCCTCTCTAATACAAGTGAATGTTTGAGTGAGGGAGACCAAAACTGTACGGCATATTCTCGATGGGGCCTTACAAGTGCTCTATAAAGTGGAAGAATGACCCCCTCCTCCCGTGACTCTATGCCCCTTTTAATACAGATCAAGACCTTATTTACCCTTGATGCTGTTGACTGGCATTACTTGCTACAGCCAAGTTTATCATCTACAAGGTCTCCAAGGTCCTTTTCCAATATGGATTTGCCTAGTGCAGTCCCATTAAGGGTATAAGTGGCTTGAATATTTTTACATCCCAGGTGCATGACTTTACATTTATCAATATTTAATCTCATTTGCCACTTAGCTGCCCAGATTGCCAATTTGTCAAGATCCTGTTGCAAGGATGCCACCTCCTGGATGTAATTAACTGGGCTGGATAGTTTTGTATCATCTGCAAAAACGCATTTTAAAACTATCCAATTCTAACTGTATCCTGCAACAAGTGTATTATTTTATTCCTAAATAGCAGCATAACATTTTTAGGATTCATCATGGATTTAAAACAGGGAAATCATACAATATTCTTGGTTCTTCTCTGCACGCACCCATGCAGTTTAAACCTACTGGCAACAGTACTCTGCCCATTTACAGTACAGGCATTTACAGTCCAGGGGTAGAGCAACTACTTCCTCAGAGTGACAAGGGTTGGAAGTGTGCTGAATTTAGACACAATGATTTGTAATGAACACAAAATATTGCCCAACTGCCCTATTTGGAATCCATGAAAGAGCTTGAAAATAGATTCTACACTGGTAATTATAAAAAAAAAAACCTCTCAAAATAATAACCTTGGTGTAAGCATGACAAATGATTCTCTTCATGAGGTTTCATTTGCTCAGCCCTAAAAAATTCTGTCCCTGATGTCCTTTCCCTTAACCGTATCTTGACATTTATACAGTTGTCCAAACTGAGAGGAATGATGATGTTGCGTAAGACAAATCTAAGACTTATCTAGCCCACTCAGCTAAATTGCTGCCATCTATTCCAAGATGTAGATAGCATATGAGAGAAAATCAATTCCTTATCACAGGAATCAATCTTAAATTTGTCTTCTTTGAAGCGTCCTGTGAAGGACTGAAATCTGTTTCTAGCCACACAAGCTGTAGATATGAAGCACTTAATGGATAAACATTAGTTGACAGCACAGTTCAGAGAAAGTCTCAAAAATGAAGGACCTTTTAGACAATGTCAAAAATACAAGTTTTTTGTTTTGTAGGCCAATTGTAAACAGCTCCATGTGCCATTACACTAAACAGCTTTACACTACAGAGAACACTGTGTCCATGATGGTATTTAATCAAGAATGAAACAAAGGAAGACATGGATTTTTTTATTGATGGACATGCTGGTGAAATTACCAATTTATTGCCTCACCAGGTTCTTCAGTGAGAAGTGAAGCAATATTGTTAATATTTATATATATTTGCCCTTAAATGTCCACACATACAATAGTATGTCCAATTTTTGTGGAGCACAATTGAGATATTGGGAACGCCAAGGACTGAGATGGGCAGCTAACTTTTGTATTGTCTTCACTTTTGCTTATTAGCATTGCAAAAAAAAAAAAAAAAACAGGTAGAGCAGTGGGCCTCAGACAACTTGACATTAGGCAACAGTTAATTATTTCAGAGTGATATGTGAAACGTTTTGTCCAGATGATTCAAGATAATTGGTCCATGAAAAGAACCAAGTAAAGCTTTGGAAGCTTAAGAGTTGTTCCTGTATAATATTGCATGCAAGATCATTTTGCTGTGAATAGGAGTGGAGTGAGCATTGGGATGCCAGTTGTTTATTATGTTGCTCTAGGTATAAAGAAAATTAGGTCTCTTGAATATCCAGCCCCATGTCAGATTTCAAAATTGAATATAAATAAATCTGTTTGCTCTTTTGAGAAATGGATTTCAGTGCAGAAGTCTGCTTGAGTAGCACTATTAACTAATGCATTTTGAAAACAGTATCCCTTTAAATTGAAAAGGTCTGTGGATTGTCACCATGCATGATAGGCTGAGCCGCTTTTACCTCCACCGTAAAACTTAGATAATATGAACAAACGACTGTCGGGTTCTTTCTCCTAAATGGACAGAGACTTCTTTATGGGTCTTAGTACTCAAAGTATATGACACATTTCAAAATATCTGTTGGACCTGGCTGCTACAACATTCTCTAAAATATGATTAAAGGCTTGGAAAAATGTTCATCCTAGATGTTAGGAAACTGTTTGTTGTAGTGTGTGTACTGTATAAGTAGAAGGCATCAATGCTGTCAACGTGGAGATCATTTTCTGATTTTACTGTATATTCTGAAGTTCTAAAGAAAATCTGTTCATTTTCTTAATCCTGTTCCAATTCCCCATTGTTTGGATTCTATGCTTCCTTTCTCCCAGGCTATGCAGACCCACTAGCACACATCTCACATTAACTCAACCATAAAACTGAAATACATCTGTCCATATGCATTCCATCAGAATCTTCTCCTGCCTTGCATATCATAACCTACTATACACAGGCCATTATTATGCTAAGCTTAGAGTTAAAAGCATCGACATCACAGTCAGAGCCACGATGAAGGTGTGTTATCTGACGGGGAAGAGGGGCCAAGCAATTGGCTCAAAATGAGGCTCTTCAAAGTTTTGTTTCATTTCTCAGATTTTCAAAACATTGCATTTTTTAATTTCGCTACTGAGCAACTTATCCCTGGAACTCTTTGCTCCTCATTATCCCAGATGCTATACTTTCCTAAATCATCTACTACAGTACTCATAACTCTGTTTACTTTAATGTTCCCTATGCTACAGATTCTTGCAGTTCTATTGGGCACTAAAATTGATACCTACTGTTTTTGTTTGTTGAGTCTATTTTTAATGCATTCTCTATTGTGATTATTTATTTTTGCAGTGTATTATATTTTGTAAATGGTTGCACACCCTGTGGTGTGTATAAATAAACTCATACATCCTTCAAACAAACCCCCTTCTTAAAAACATTCCTGTAGTTTAAAAAAACGAATTCAGTCAATGTGATAGAAAAGCAAAGGCACTTAGGCAGAGCTGTTATTTGACAAACTGAATTCTGAGAATCAGACCTGGCAGTGGATGGTGTAATGTTAAGACCATTTAAAAAAAAAAAAAAAAAAGGACAATTACTATGAGAGTTTAGGGAAAGAAAAAAAAGACAAAATGCATAGACCAGTTAAAAGAAAAGTTTTGAGTAGGTTTAGGCAAATGTTTACCTTTTATGTTTGACCTCTACTTTCTTATTCATGTAATTATGCACATCGTTGCATTTGTCTCTGAAGTTCTCAAAACGAATTTATCGCTGGTAATAATTTGCAATTGGAAACATGCTGTTAAACAAAGCAATGAGTCAGACGATTAGTCAGATCTACACGCAAGTGATAGTTACATGTCTTTTCTCCTTTCTCTGCTGAAAATAATCTAAAGAACAGATAAATCATTGGCTCATCTGTAGCTATTGTTTTTAATTAATTTTATTTCTTCTGTACATGGATTTGAACAGGATACCTTAAAAGGTCCCTAAGATCTTCTATTTGAATGTTCTTTTAGGGTAGAACTCCACAGGCGAATTCAGCGCGATCCGAGACGCTGCTCAAAAACGCAGGCGTCACGTCGGATGCAGCGCCCCCCCCAGTTTGATGACTTTTCCGGGGGGAAGCTGCAACTCTAATAGTGCTCTCTTGCACTAGTAAAGCCGAATTTCCGGTTTAAAAAAAGGTGGCTTTTTGCCGCCCCTGGAGACCTAGCCGGCGCTGCCACCTGAGGCGAGAGCCTCAGCTCGCCTCATTGGTGGAGCTAAACTGGTCGGATGCAACAGAAATAAGGTAAGTAATAGCATTGTTGGATGTTCCCCATTAGAGTTTCCTTTTAGTCACATGGGTCTTTTGCACAAGCCAAGGGATATTAGTCATGTAGGCTGATGCTAGGAAGGCACCTGCCTTCCTAGAAGAACATTTCTGCTACCAGCTTCACATACATGCAATATAGTTTCTGTGATATGTATGCAGCAATCTGGTAGCAGAGATAAAAGGGAGCCATCAATCAGGTTTGCCTAGGGCAGAGGCACAGTTAGCAATATCATACAGCCACAGGAGCTTACATATTGGAAAGCTGATCTACTTAGAATTAAATACATAATAACCCTATGCATGATGGAATGTTAAAGTCTATATTAAAGGGGTAGTTCATCTTTGAATTAACTTTTAGAATGATGTAGACATTGATATTCTGTGACTTTTGGTCTCCATTTGTTATTAATTGTGTTTTTTCAGTAAGTAACAAAAGTTAATAACAATAACAAGTTAATTTTTTGACAGAAAAAGAAGACAAATAATTTAACAACAACATTAAATAATGAAGGCTAATTGAAAGATTGCTAGGAACTGGGAATTCTATGCAATAATATATTTTAATGTGTCATATCAGTATAGTTAAAGCATTTAAAGCATACTCTGTATCCTTTGTTAGATGTTAACTTGCATTAATGTATGCTTAAAGGGATACTGTCATAGGAAAACATTTTTTTTCAAAAAGCATCAGCTAGTGCTGCTCACAAAAGAGCAAACAGATTTTTTTGTACTTGATTTTGAAATTTGATATTTGACATTAGACATATTGTCAGTTTCCAAGCTGACCACAGTCATGATCAACTTCAGTCACTCTTTACTGCTGTACTGCTAGTTGGATTGATAACACCCCTCCCCCCAGTAGCTTAGCAACAGAACAATGGGAAGGTAACCATATAGCAGCTCCCTAACACAAGATAACAGCTGCCTGGTAGATGTAAGGACGGCACTCAATAGTAAAATCCATGTCCCACTGCAACACATTCAGTTGCATTGAGTAGGAGAAACAACAACCTGCCAGAAAGCAGTTCCCTCCTAAAGTTCTGGCTCTTTCTGAAAACACACGACCAGGCGAAATGACCCGAGATTGGCTGCCTACACACCAATATTACAACATAAAAAAATACACTTGTTGGTTCAGGAATGAAATTGTATATTTGTAGAGTGAATTATTTGCACTGTGTAATTTAGAAATAAAAACAACTAAAAGAAATCATGACAGAATCCCATTAAGGTAAGAAATTGTAGACAACCCCAACTCACTAATGAGGTATCTATAGATTGGCTAGCTATACTTCATTATAGTTATAATCAATGAAACAAAAAAAAAATCAACGTCAGCAGCCACTACCAGTTTAAGAAAACTATTGTTCATCACTGCTGTTCTAAAGCAACTTTATTTTCCCTGCCCAAAGTATGAATAACAGAATACAATGAAAGCACAAACATCAAATAAATGAGATAATGATGTTGGCATTTAGAATGAAAGAGCATTCCATCCGATTTTGTTCATAGGCGTAAGGGTAAAAGGAGGTAATCATGAAACATGTAATGTATGGACCTGGGGTATTAACACAATTTAATGATTTTCATGGCATTTTCACTGTATGTCCACAACAAGTCTGGGAAGAGAATGGGCTGCGAGTGATGAACGCAAAGCAAGAGAAGGGATCAGCGTGACTCACTGACAGCCACAGACACTGCACTGCGACACATTTAGCAGCCGGAGGTAACGGCAGCTGATGTTTTGCATATTAATAGACGTTACAGCCAAAAAGACATCAAGTCATTTCATCCAAAACTGTTTTTAAAATGCTGTTAACGTTTACATAGCTTTGAATAAATTAAAGGAATTATTTTTAAAGGTTTATCCCAATGTTATTAATAGGAAAAAAAGATAAATACATAGGAAGGCCGGTATTTTTTTCAGGAAAAGGTGGCAACCCTAGTACCAACCCAGGGAAATCACAGTCCTTTAGCAGTAAAGATCTGTGTCTACAAAGATGCCCCAGTAGCTCCCCATCTTCTTTTCTGCTGAGTCACTGATTCACATGCTCTGTGCTGCTGTCACTTACTGAGCTTAAAGACAAGCCCAAATATACAGAACACATAGCATAGATATATGTCACAGTTAATTAATAATTAATATGGATAATTACTACATGGCAGCACAGAAACCAGTGCAATTAGCAGCAGAATTTGATAATCAGCCCTGTAGCATCAGCTTATATTACAGACAAACCTCATTTTCTGCTTGATAATTTGTGACAACCCCTAAGCTTTACTTCTCAGCAGCTGCTCAGAGCCCACTGAGCATGTGAGTGTTTACATGACACTTTACAAGATGGTGACCCCCTTTGACAAGTTTGAAATTCTGGATCATTGCTGCTATTGACAAGCTCATAATTTAGGCTGGTGCAATAAGTTCAGTATATAAAACATGGCATTTTTAGTCCTATCGATTTTTTAGGGTTTAGTTCTCCTTTAAGGACAGTTTATGTTACAGGGATTTAATTATTTAAATATGGACGCTCAAAATGAGAAAGACAAGAACCCCTTTTCAATAACTTTAAGTGAATAGCATCAGTACTAACAAAACTAGACAAGTGTACTCCAATTGAGCTTTTACACTCACCAGGTTTTTATTTAGGTTCTCATGCCCCAAACCTTGCTGTTTCCCTTACATCATCATATAAGCAGGTCACTCACTGCTCAATCTCCATGGTCCGGGTGCAGAGCCCCAAACCCGCAGCATGGGAAGAATTTCACCAAAGGATGAGCCTCTTACAGCACACACTTCACTGACTCACGGGAATGTTTTGTTATACGGAGGCAACAGTGGCGTAACTACCAGGGGAGCAGGGGGTGCAATTGCACCAGGGTCCGCTCCCCCTTGGGCCAACCAGATGGATTGCAATGGTAAGTAAAGCATGCATCTAGCTCATCTGGAGGGGTGGGCAGAGGCCCCAGGTGCACATCTTGTGCCCAGGCCCGGAGGCTCCTAGCTACGTTACTGGGAGGCAATATCACTGCTAAGTGCTTATATCTCAGTCCTGGTACATAATCTGGTCAATTTAAGTTACTGTGTTGCCCCACCTGTCCTCATCTCTCCTTTTAAAACACATCGGGAATGAAAGAAGCACAATCCCTAAACTCCAAAGGAACACTGATTCCATCACTAAATTTGCCCTTGAAATAGAAACTCTGTTACGTGTTGTTCCAACAACAACCAAACTGTTTCAATCAGTCCCATACCCACGTGTGTCTTTTTCCAATAGATAGACCTTTTATGTTTCCCAATTCTAGTTCTGACAGCACACGAAGTCTGGCCAACTGGTTTACAGAGTTTTAAGGATAGATAATGATCTTGTTTTATTACTGGGTTTATTCAATTCAGATTTTACCAAAAGTTGTAAATGTTTTTCCTCTAAAATGACTAGTATTTTAACAGACACACATATCAGATTTTTGAAAATGTGGACACCATGGCTGGAATATAGATATGGGACTGATTGTCATAAAGCACTGCTCAGCATCTAAGTTTTAAGGGAATGGGATCTTCCCCAAACATGATCGAGAACTGATAGAACTATAGATAGGTATGCCTTTTGAATTTTAAGTGAAATGTTTAAACTACCTTAGCAAAAGGTAACAGCGTACGCAAATATGTGTACGTCATAATATGTAATCATGAAATATAGAAGAAAAGGATAGGGCTCTATCTTCTATTATGTGAAAAGGCAAGAAGTATATGTACAATCAATATTGTGTTTGCTACTGTGATTTATAATCTGTACTCAACTGTACAGTATATCTTCATGGAGTGCCTGTGTATATTTTGTAAAACCAAATAAAAATAATGAAATATAAATGTTTTTCATCTTTTGTAGAATAGTCATTTCTCTTTAAAAAGCTTGGTAAATGAATAGACCTACCCTAATAGCAACCGGTGTTTATTTTTTTTTGCTCAAATTACCTACTTTAAGGGCCATAATTACAATTTCAATATTTTCTATTTTTTTAAGCCTGATTCAATTCCTTTAGTAATGTGATATTAACATAAACTTATTCTTATGTTTTCTAGGGCTACTTTTTCATATCCTCGATTATAGGGATGCACTGAATCCTGGATTTGGTTTGGTATTCGGCCAAAATTCAGCCATTTTCAGCAGGATTCGGACGAATCCTTGTGCCTGGCCAAACCGAATCTGAATCCTTAAAATCATGTGACTTTTCGTCACAGAACAATAAAGTAAAAATATTTTTAGTCTTTCTTTTACCCTCCCCCTCGCTTATTTGCAAATTAGGTTTCTGTGTGGTATTTGGCCAAATCTTTCGCAACAGATTCGGGGGTTCGGTTGAATCCATAATAGTGGATTCGGTGCATCCCTACTCGATTAATACATTTTTTTGTCTGTGTATGGGCACATGATTAACACAAGTGTTCAGGTGGCTGCTCTAGGTTACTAGTAAGTTGCAGCAGTATTTTTTAAAGGAACAGTATCACCACAAAATGAAAGTGTTTCAAAAGAAGGTACTTTTGCTCTGCACTGCAAAACTCGTGTTTTACTTCAGTAAAACAATTATAGTTTATATAGACAAGCTGCTATGTAGACATGGGGGTGGCCATTCAAGCAAAGGACACAGAGTAGAGAACAGCAAAGTTCTGAAGAATCCCATTGTATACTAAGAGTGGCCATACACGGAGAGATCTGCCAAACGAGTGGATCTCTCCCCAATATGCCCAACTTGAGGTGGGCGATATCGGGCTGATCCGATCGTGGGCCCTAGTGCCCAAGGATCAGATCATAATGGAGGCCATATGGGCGGTCGGATCGCGGGACCGCATCAACGAACAGATGCGGCCATGATCCGACGGGATTTTTAGTCCCGCCCCATCGACATCTGGCCGACTTTTGCCCAGATATCAATCGGTGAAGCACGTCAGAGCCAATAAGCTGATGACTTGGTCTGTCAGCAGCTTTTATCAGCCGTGTATGGCCACCTTAAAGAACTTAGTCATCGGTTGTGAATCTTGTGTCTTTTCTAATTTTTCAGCTTTGAATGGCAGTCCCCACGGCCACATGGCAGCTTGTTTGTATAAAATATAATATATATAGTTGTGTTTCTGAATTGAAAGCCCCAGTTTTACCAATGCAGCACAACACCATGTTATAGTATATTTTCATTATGCTCTTGAAAAGTAGCACCAAAGTGTAGTTGCTCCTCCAAGCCCAATGACCGTACTGTCCAAACAGCAAACTGATATATTAGGCAAATGAATGCTACAAATCTACCAATGCAAAATTTATTTAAAACACCATAAAAATCCATTCTATGGTTTCCAAATTGCCTGCAAATATATATCCAAAGCAGTACTAAAAATTCTGCTCAAGGGATATAGCCTTAACAACTTGCAGTGTTGCAGGAAATATAAAATGGTTTTCTCCTCCAAGCACCAAGCAAGTCAAATATCTTGATCAGAAGATTGCACCTACAGATTTACGCAGCTCCAATGATCATTAAGTGCACAGCACAATAAGGAAAAACAGTCTCCGAAGCTCTGCCCTGTCTCTATAATTCCCATAAGTGAGAAAAGCGCTTTCTTTGGCACAGCTATTTAGCACCTCCATCACAGGTACTGTGTTTAACTCTTCTCCTTCACAGATGCCATCAGCTCATTACTTGTGAAGCTTAAAATCATCAGTACACAATGTTTTGTATGATTTTCTCAAGCTGTTTACATAGCCATCTGTAATGAAAACGCATTTTAAGTATTAAAGGTCAAAAATATACATTGCATTAAATTGCTTGATAATTTTAACACACAAATGTCACCAATGTGGTCCTCCGGCTACAGTTTCTGAGACACTGATGAAGTTGTGGTAAAACACATTACACCATATGTACATTTCAGAGTAAAGAAAAGAAAAGAAGGCAGGACAGAGGAGGAAATGTAACAGAGATGAGCTTGGACACATCAACACTGGCATATCAGATTTGGATTTATGACAAATCACCTTTTAAAGAACAAACTCATTCTATATTGTCACTCTGCCTCTTGCCAATAAAGTAATTCCATGATGTGTTACTTACATTGTCAGGGGACATGTCATCCTCTTTGCATTATAGTTCAAAAAAAGTGTTGTGAGCTGTGCCTGCAATTATTGCTTTCTTTCTTCAATGAGATAATAGTGTTTAAGCATACACAGTTTTTCGCAGAGCAAATTGTATTAGTCATGGACATATATGCAAAACATGGATATCTTGATATCACATAAGGCCAGGTACACATCCCTCAGCATCAGCACTTACTTATTGGCCAATGCTATCATCAAAAAGTTTCAACTTGTCAGTAGCTCCCACTGAAAAACTATATAGAAGAAATGTATAGAAGAGAAATGTGTTTATAAAGAAGCCCATATTGTTATTGTTAGGGGTAGAACGAGGAGCCACTGTAACTGCAGTTAGCCACTCCAGTGGGTATGGAGGAAGCTCAGGGGTATACCCATAGATAACTGGAGGTACAGACATGAAAGGTTTAATGGCAACCAGTAACAGAAAACAAAGGCTGGCACAGGCAAAGCGATAGTCAGGGACAGGCCAAGATCAGTATCAGGGAACCCACAAGGTAAAGAGACATTGGGGAACTTCAAGGTACTCAAACAGGAATGAAGGTTTTCAGGATTCAAGGTTAACAGGAATCAAGGTCCTCAGGAAACACGGTTAACAGGAATCAAGGTTTACAGGTCAACCAGGAACCACAAAATATATTTAATGAGCAGGGTTTATAAAGGGCAGAAGATGGAGAATAGGGAATGAGGGAAATGAGGTGGGTGGAGAACAGGGAGGAGACTTAGAGGAAACAGGCAGATTCAGGAACAAAAATGAAAAGGCCAGGACCAGCCCCAAGAGCCTCCAATGATTCACACGGTAAGTGCAAGAGTCCCGGCTGATCCTGACAGTTATTATTATAACACCATGGCAACATCATCAGTTTGCTCAGCACGGCTAAGGATGAAAATTTATATCAAAAGATATCAAAATTATATTATATATAATATATATTATATATATATTTATTATAGGTCATGACGTCAGTGGGTGGGGCTATGACACTGTGGTCGGCGATTGTCCGTATCAATCCTGGGAAATCCTGCCTGGTTTTCCTCATTTGGAAAACCGAGCAAATTTTCATTTGATCTTCATTATTTATTTATAGTTTTTATTTGCCTTACCTTTCTGACTCTTTCCAGCTTTCAAATGGGGGCCAATTATTGTTACTTTTTTTATTACTTATCTTTCCATCTACCCCCCCCCCACCCACTATTCATACTCCTGTCTTAAGCTGGCCATAGACGTAAAGATTTTTGAAAGGTCAAATGGTTATCGTGAGACCACAATTGTCTCAAAACGATCGTTTAACTCTTTAACCGCCAAGCACGTATTCTATACGTGCTGGCGGTTAAATGCTCGGGCTGCCAAGAACGTACTACGTACGTTCTTTGGCAGCAAGAGCTTTCTCTCTGCTTCGGCGGCTTTTGCCGCCTCCGCAGAGAGTCAGGAAGGAGGACAGCCCCCTAGGCAACAGTACTAGGGGGCTGTCAAGTCGGATCTGCGACTTGATTGTCGCAGATCCGACTTGTAAATGGAGCGTCTGCTTCTTTACTTACCTCTCCTTCCCCGCAGAGCCGCTTCCTGTTTCCTGCTCAGCGACTCTCTTCCTTTCTGGGCTCTCCACGTGTCTCCTGCAACAGAAAAGGTAAGTACACATTTTTATTACACACTTACCTGCACTTACAGGGACTTACAGTACATTTACACACTTACAAACACATTTTAGTAAAGATTGGTATTTAAAAATTTTAATTTTTTTATTTCAGCACCCTTGATCCCTTTTGTACATGTATTTACACGTATTTACACTTATTTGCACACTCAGACAACTTTTATTAGTGCACAAACATGTATACACAAAAACTCACAAACAGCTGTTTTTTTTTTTTTACTTATTCATTGTACTGTTATCTTTGCCTAAAATCTTGTTATTTCAACAGCGTGACTATTGGATAATTGATTTGGGCCACTAATTACGCTGTCAGTCAGTTTTTTTGTTATTTCATTGATGTATGGTTATCTGGGGTCTTTTTACAGTTTGGGGGTCTTACAGCAAGTAATGCACAGTCAGGGCACTGTTTTCAGCATTTGTGTTGGTTAGTGTGAAAATTCATATGTATGTTTTTTATTTGGGGTCGATACATACCAAATTCTTTGGTAATTCTATGCATATTGGGCATCAAACTATTCAGTAGACCTCTGACGTCCATCTTTAGGGTGAGTCTTCTTTGTACGTAAAATGTTGTGTGAGATAAATGCGGCAAACTGCAACATTTCAGGCGATTTTCTGAAATGTTGTAGAAAACCTCTATGTTTAGAAAAACTTTGCAGTTGGGTAGTTTAGTGTAGAACAACATCTTTATCTGTATTGGTTTCATCAGAGTGTGTAATTTCCAAAAATATATGGCTCGGGGGGGTCTTTGTGCTGTTAGGAGGGTCTTTTGGCAGACAATGCTCAGTCTCACAAAAAAGGCGAATTGGCAGCAGAGAAAATTCATATGCACTATTTTTATTTGGGGTGCGCACATGCCAGCTGCTTTGGTATATCTATGCATACTGGACATCAAACTGTTCCGTAGACCCTATGCGTCAGTATTTAGGGTGTTTTACAATTGTATGTAAGGAATTGGATGAGATAAATATGGCCAGTTGCAATATTTTTAGGCGATTTTGAGAAATGTCATAAAAAACGCTGCCTTTAGCATAGCTTTGCAGGATAGTAGTTTGGTGTAGAAAGGCATAATTACCTATTTTTGATTATTCAAAAGATATGTCTGGGGGGGCTTTGTGCTGTTTGGGGGGTCTTTTGGCAGACAGTGCTCCATCACAGGTCTTTGTTCACAGAAGGCAAACTGGCAGCAGAGAAAAGTCATTTGCGCTATTTATATTTCGGGTCCGCACGTGCCAGCTGCTTTAGTATATCTGTGCATACTGGACATCAAACTGTTCCATAGACCAGTGGCATCAATATTTAGGGTGTTTTACAATTTTATGTAAGAAATTGGGTGAGATAAATGTGGCCAATTGCAACATTTTTAGGCGATTTTCAGAAATGTAAAAACAGCTGCCTTTATCGCCAAATTTAGGGACGGTTTGCGGCTTGGTGCTTTGGAGTAGAAAGACATGCATACCCAATTTGAATTCGGGGGAATGTGTACTTTCTGAAAATGTATGGTTTTTTGGGCTGAACTTACTTTTTTCTAGCTTTGCCCCCCTCAAAATGATGTAAATCTGTTGATTTTGCAGTACCTGAAATGACAGACAATATGGGGGTCTTGGTTTTGGGGCTTCTATATGCCACTTGCTTGGGTACACCTATATATATTGGGCATCAAACTGTTCAGAGGACCCTAGGTTTTCATATTTGGTGTGATTTATCTTGATACCTAAAAGTATGTGTTAAAATACGATGCTGCAGCGTGGAAATTCTGAGGTAATTTTTGGAAAAGCCACCAATTGCCAAATTTAGGAAAGGCTTTTGGCTTGGTACTTAGGAGTAGAAAGACATGCATACCCATTTTCAATTTGCAGGAATGTGTACTTTCTGACAATGTATGGTTTTTGGGGGTGAGCTTACTTTTTTCTAGCTTTGCCCCCCTCAAAATGATGTAGATCTGTTGATTTTGCAGTACCTGAAATGACAGACCAGATGGGGGTCTTCGATTTGGGGACACCTGCTTGGGTACACCTATACATATTGGGCATCAAACTGTTCAGGGGACCCTAGGCTTTTTATATTTGGGGTGATTTATCTTGATACCTAAAAGTATGTGTGGAAATACGATACTGCAGGATTGAAATTTTTAGGTGATTTTCGGAAATGTCACCAAATTGCTAAATTTAAGAAAGGTTTGCGGCTTGGTACTTTTGAGTAGAAAGACATACATACCCATTTTGAATTCAGGTGAATGTATACTTTCCGAAAATGTATGGTTTTTGGGGGTGAACTTACTTTTTTCTAACTTCGCCCCCTTAAAAATTGGGAAAATGTGTTGACTTTGCAGTACCTTGAAATACAGTACATAACTAATAGCTCACATGGGGTGTCTACATTTTGGGGTCTCTACATGCCACATACTTAGGTACACCAATACATATT
>CM044445.1:94061863-94085838 GCA_024363595.1 Xenopus borealis | reverse complement strand
AGTAGGCCAGGGGGGAGGGGTAAGGGGTTTAATGCATTATAGGTTGACTTCTCCTTTGAATACAGTAGGTTAAAACACTGAAGTTAATGTAGTGGCAAGTCAAAGAATTCATATTGCTTACATTGTACAATTTAAGAAACATTTTCTATTATTAAAACAGAACATACAGATTACCTCACTGAATAATTAACAAATTACCTCACTGAATTTATAACAGATGAGATAAAAAATAAAGTGAAATTTAAAAGAAATGAAGATGAAAAATCCTGTAAAACTCTATGCATATTACATAATTATCACAGCATTCCCAGCAGGTGTAAAAGTAAAGTGATATGAAAAATATACAGTTTAGAAGAAATCTTACATTTACTTTATGAACAATAATTTCAGATAAATGTGATAATTTTAATAAGGGGGTCACTAGGGACCCTGAAAACCTATGACAGCTTACTCAATAGAATGATCCATGTAACTGTTGTGTTTGGTAGCCGAGGATGAGGAGAGTATAACAATGCTTTATTAGCAGGTTCATGCAGCCATTACATAACAGCAGTAAGTCTTACTTTCACTTTCAAGTTGTACAGAAAGTCCTATGTATGCACAGTGCCACCTGCAGGCCATTTGTATAAAGACCACAGTAACCAATGACTTTCAACCGTCAAACAGTCACTTTGGACAGTAAGCTTCTTCCAAGCCCAACGTGTTCTCTCTCCAAAAAATTTATTACGAATGACTATAGAAAATTTGGAAAGGAACTACTGAAAGGTCAGCCAGGTTGATAAACAATGCTGACAAACAACATTAAGGTGGTTATTTATCAAGCTCCAGATTTATCGCGAAGATACAACTCTGAGCAACTCTAAATTTCCTGAATGGACCTTATTTATAATTTAAATAAATAGGTTCAGGCAAAAAATCCAAAAAGTGCAGACCTTTGCCTGAAAAGTCTGAATATTTCTTACTTTTCTGCAAAAAACACAAATTTTTCTGACTTTTTGGACCAAAATCCCCCAAATCATCGGATATTGGTAGGGACAGCAGCACAGACACTGGAACCTTTCCTACTGACTTATACAGGATCCAGAGAGCTTTGAGATGCCGGGTTTTCATATACTGGTTTTTCAGACCATCGGACTTTAATAAATTTCTGAAAAATTCTTAAAAAAATATTTGTCCAAAAACTAGGAATTATTAGAATTTTTGATATTCGGAGCTTGTTATTATCCCACTAAGGGCTTATATGTCTTACACTGGCTGCCTGTATAATAAAGTCCTTATTATGCCTGAATGGCTTTGCTGGTCTTTAAAGAAGAATTCAGCTCTGTAAAAAAACAAAACCTTACCCCCCACCCCACGTAGGCCCACCTCCCTCCTCCCCCCAGCCTAACTGCACCTCTGGGGGAAATGCCCCATACTTTATACTTACCCCTCAGGGCATATTCACGCAGCAGAGTTCCACGCAGCAATCTTTCCGGGTCTTCAGTAAGCTGACTGGGAGAACGGCGTATTGGCACATGCACAGTTGGAGCATTGTTGCTGGTATGACCCAGCGAAAAAAAGGAAATTCTCCTATATAGAAAACAGCACCTAGGGCAATGGAAATTTTTAGAAAAAACAATATGGTGTAGTATGCTAGGGAATATGGGAATCACCCCGTGCTTCAAACAGAAAATATGGATATTTCAATTATAAAACTAGTGAGGACACATATATGAACATACACATGTGCACGCGTATATGTGTGTTTCCTCAAATATATCACTGTAAAACTCCCAATGGTGTGAGGATTTTTTGGAGATAGTTTAGGGTGATTGTTCTTATATTAAATCCACAGGTGTATTTCCTCCTTCACCGAAGTGTTTAGCTTTTCAGAGAGGACACTCACTTGGACTGCTACAAGGACCCAGAGGGGAAGCTAAGGCAAAGAACCCACGGACTTAACAGCAGATCATAAATTATATGCAAGCACCCTAAGGGGGAACTGTGAGTGCATTGATTGTTTTTAACACTTTTATACATTAAAATAGTATTACGCTATTTTCTTGTTTTTATTTTATTCATATATTGGAATTGCGGTATGAGACCACTGTGCCAAAACAAATGGAAATTGCCAAACTCCCAGACAGCTTACAGAAGCGGTTGAAGATGGCTGTGTGGAGCTTGTTGCGTGAATCTGTGCCGAGGGATAAGTATAAAATATGGGGCAGTTCGGCTGGGGGGGAGGGAGGGGTTCTTACGTGGGGTGGGTGGTATGGCTTTTTGTTACAGGGCTGAATTCTCCTTTACAGCTCTACATCAGTAGCTGTCAGCTCCCCAGAGAGCTCTGACCTTTGGTTAAAGGAGAATTAAACATTAAAAATTAATAGGGATAAAAATGCTACATTTTATCTACTGAACTAAAAGTAGACTAAAGTATCATCTTCTCAGTAGTAGCACTGATCCAGTGGGGTGCCATCATCGTGAGTGGGTCCCTAAGCTCAGTAAGTGACAGCAGCACAGAGCATGTGAATCAGCAGAAAAGAAGATGGGGAGCTACTGGGGCATCTTTGAAGACACAGATCTAAAGGGCCTTGGTTGTCTTGGGCTAGTACAAAGGCCCAAAACACAATGTACAGCATTCCTAGTTACTTCTTTAGTTTAATTTTCCTTGTCCTTTAAAAGACAAGTCAACTAAAAAAATGTTTTTTTTTAAACATTTGTTTGTAAACTACAAAAGAAAACACAGAGACATGTTAAAGTTTAAAATCACTAAGTTTTTATTAAGAAATAACTTACCAAAGCTACGTTTCTGCTTCTCTTCTGAAAAGGCGATCGAGTGATCCATTGTGTGGCACTTGATTTCTTCTCCCTGCCATTCTTATAGGAGATAGCCAGGGAGGAGAAATTGAGGGCTGCACAATGGATTGTCGCCCTGTCACCTTTTCAGAAGAGGAGCAGAAGCAGAGCTTTGGTAAGTTATTTCTTAATAAAGACTTAGCAACTTTAATCTTTAACATGTCTCTGTGTTTTTTCTTGTTTATGTATTTTTAAAAAAAAATGTGACTGGTCCTTTAAGCCCCTCTCCAAGGTTACAGAAATAGGAAAATATTGTGTCTCAGTCATTCAGCCACAGCTGTAAGACTAACTAAGACAGCAAATACATGTTCACCTCAAATCTCACCCTAACGGGCCTTTAAAGGGGCTGTTCACCTTTTTAGTATAATGTAGAGACTGATATTCTGAGACAATTTGCAGTTAGCTTTCATTTTTTTTTTAATAATTTGTGTTTTTTGAGTTATTTAGCTTTTTATTGAGCAGTTCTCCAATTTGCAATTTCAGAAATCCAGAGCGTTTGTTTTTAGATGGGGCAAACAACCCACAACTGAAAATTGGAAACTGAAGAAGACTAATCATTCAAAACTATAAAAAAAAAAGAAAAATGAAAAACAATTGAAAGTTGCTTAGGAATACTTTAGTAGGCCATCTGGCACCCTCTGTGCTGTCATTGGTTGACCTGGATTTCCATGTTACAATTCTAAATCTGGTGCTGACCTGTGCACTCATCTAAAATTGGAAAGCTTTCAGTTTCACAGGGATATCAAAAATGTATATAAGCAGCTAAGAAGTATCTAGCTAAGTGGTAAGTTATGAGTGAGTGTAAAAGTTATGCAAATCTACTCATCTCTTCTTCAACAAAATTTAGAATTTACTACTTATTGAGTAATCAACTGTGTGATTATTTTAAATTGAAGCAAAATCAATCTTCCTATGGAGAGGTCTGTAATCACTTATTTCATCATCCTGTCAAAATGAGCTTCGTTCACTTGCAGCGCCAGCTTAGACCCAAGTCATGGTTATTAACTCAGGGGCAGGAGGGGTGCTTCTTTACTCCCTGCACTTCTTTACTCTTTTACCATACATAACTAAATCAAAGTTTTTGATTTATGGTTTAATATATACTGTTATCAAAATGTAAACATTAAAAAAAGCATTCCAGATAGTTGGGAGTAGGGATTACTTTCCTATGAAATGCATTGTGCTGCAGCAAAAATAAAGGAAATGATTTCTACATGATATCGACAGCTTTAAGGTGGCAAAGTTTTGTAATATAGTAAGTTAGGTTGAAAAAAAGACACACATCAAATTCAACCTTTTAACCTTCAATTGCTAAAGTTTTGGAATTCCAAGGATTTTGGTCAAAATCGTTTGAATTGAACGATGCATTAGAATAATTTTTATTTGATTGAACAGGGACCTATTCGATCCATTTTTGAATGAAAATACCCTTAAAAAATTAGATGGTCGAATTTCAAATTTTTTTTATTCGAAATTCGACCCTTAGTAAATCTGCCCCTTAATGTCATTAAGGCTTCGTACTGATCCACGATACGAAAGTTACCAAGCTTGTGCCAGATGAGCAGATTTATATTTAAAACATCTACTAATATCCGCACAATGTTCTAGTGATTGGATTTTTGCTTTGGGCCAGAAATTTTTTTTTGTCTTGTACAATCTTTAATAGATGTGGCATTCATGTGAGGATATCATGTCATTGTAATGTCAGTAATGACCAAACTGACAGTATTATTTTTTGTTTTGTCTTTGATAGACTTGTTTTTCCATTGATGTCATTGTAATGACCAAACATCACATATTTGTTTGTCCTGGCCGGTCTTTAATAGATGTGGTTTCCATGGATACCACTGTGATGTCATAATGACCAAACACCTGGACAATGTTTAATTGATGTGGTTTCCATGGATACCATTGTGACATCATAAAGACCAAACACCTGGACAATGTTTAATGGATGTGGTTTCCATGGATACCATTGTGACATCATAATGACCAAACCCCTGAACAAACACCTGAACAAACACTGAACTAAGACCTGATCATTTGGTGTTTAGCTGTTGAGCAGATTACAACTGTTTTCTCGCTGATACCAAATACTTTTTCTAGTACTAGTGATTTTTTTTGCATTTGTGCTAGAAAAGGAATATTTTTCACTTATAAATATATATATAATTCTATAGATATCGTTTTTTTTTAGATTTAATCGCGTGTGATTTGTAAGTATTTTGCTATACATGTGTTAGGGAATTATTGAGCTGCCATTGTTTAATAATACTGATCTTGAAGAAATAATCTGCACACACACACACACACCAATTAATAGTGAACATTTAGGGCCTTTTTTTAATCAAAATCTAAATTCTTCTGATTATTTTAATTAAAAAAGTCCAACCAAATTTTGGATTTGGATTAGACTTTATTTATTATAAAAAAAAAATCACAATTTAATCAGATCTTATCAAAGCCTATATACTTACATTGTTTTTAAATAGCAGAAATGCTCTGTATTGAGCAATTATTTTTTTCAGAAGTAAGCTAAAAAGTGCCAAATTACAGTCCATTTTGTTTCCAAAATATAATTAACCTTTTTATCTTTCAGGAACTATAACCATGTTTAGAAGAGTACGTCGATGTTTTAAAAGTATCCGGAACTTATTCAGATGTAAGAGCAAAGTAAGTCCTCTTGAATCACTTTTCTCTTTAATATAAAATTAACATGGATCAAAATAACCACAAACTGCTCTTCTGCCATTCAACAAATGGGCCACTAGTCAAAAAACCGATAATAATACATATTGATATTAGCTATAAAAACATAATTTCATAAAGTTTAATTTATAAAATCCTTTCTTGCCTTGTAGACTTAATACCAAAGTTTTTTTATGCTGACTAGCTCAATCGCATTCTGTATTTTCCATAAGCATTAATAAACTAAGCATATAAATATATAGCCACAAATAAAACACCTAGGGGCACATTTACTAAGGGTCCAAGTGAATATTTGAATAAAATTCGAATTTCAAAGTAATTTAGACTAATTTGACGAGCCCAAAATTCAAATTGAATAGAAAAAATTCGAAATGTCACATTTTTTAAGTATTGGCCATTTAAAATCATTCGAATTTGACACTTCGCCACCTTAATTCTGCCAAATTGCCATTTTAACCTATGGGGGACCTGCCCTGAAATATTTTCTAAGTCCTAGGAATTCGAAGGATTTTGAGAAAAATCCTTTGAATTCCTAGGACTTAGAAAAAAATAATTTGATTTGAACAATGCCATCGAACAACTCAAACGAATTTTATTCGATCGAAAACGGACCTTTTCGATCAAAATAGATCAATCTTCGATAGAAAAAGCACATTAAAAAAAAATTTTGACTGTCAAATTTAGAAGATTTTCACTTTGAAATTTGACCCTTAGTAAATCTGCCCCTGTAGATATATATATATATATATATATACAGTCCCAAAGGTGCACACCATTTACAGGATAGAGTACCTGGGTGCCCAAGCCAGCAGGGTAAATGTATAGGTGAAGAATGGCGGCACTCACAGGCTTTTCAGGCAAAATAAAGAAAAACGTTTTATTTAACTCGACGTTTCGATCCCTCACAGGGATCTTTCTCAAGAGTATACAAACATGCAACCATGTTGCATGTTTGTATACTCTTGAGAAAGATCCCTGTGAGGAATCGAAACGTCGAGTTAAATAAAAAGTTTTTCTTTATTTTGCCTGAAAAGCCTGTGAGTGCCGCCATTCTTCACCTATATATATATATATATATATATATATATATATATATATATATATATATATAGATGCAGCCACTGGGATTTGTGAGTTAAATGCGTCATGACTCAGGGTGAATTGAAGAAACTGTGTTATCTAAAGTTATCTTAACTCATTTAATGCATTTAACCTTTTCATTAGCATACCAAAGCTCCATTGTTTTCAATGGTGAACTCTTTAATTGGATGGGATGCTGTGACACAATATTCTGAGCTAAGTGGGATAAATGGGATAAATGAGTTAAGTTATTCTGTGTCAAATGCACAATCCAAAGTCGCTTCATCTGTATATATATATATATATATATATATATATATATCAACAAATCCCTTAAAAATATATATATATGTTTGTGTGTATTTTTGTTTAACAACATCATTAAATATATATTACGTTTCTACAGGTACATATTTCAGACGAATCTTCCGATACTGAAGAAGAACCTGAAAATGAGATCTACAGTCAGGTAAAAGTAGAAGAATTTGTGGAGGAAACTAGAGTAGAAACCAACGAGATTGTCAACCAAATTCTTAAAGATGAAACAGAACAATCGAAGGTGTTGAGCACATTGGAAGAAGAAAGTGAGAATCCTCCAGGTATGTTCTTTAAAGCATTGCCCTTTTTTCCCATTTTTCTATACTTTTTGTGACCAAAATATGTTACCAGCACGACACATAATACACATAATATATATATATAGTATATACACATATACACATAATACATAATACACATAATAAAAATGTATGGCCCAGTTTTAAGACAGTACATCATTATCCACTGACAGTTTCTCTCAATGTTGGAATTGCAAGCTTACAGTATATCACGTTCAAATTTTTCTTGCAAAATCATAAAGTTGGTCTAACGTATGAACGTGCTAAAGTACTAATAGAGATACTAAAGTTATATACCCTATACTAAAATGTGGATGATGACTAATTCATTTGTAACTTTTCTTTATAATTTTCCTGTGCCATCAATATTTGTATTTAAGAACAATACTGTATTCCTCATGTATAACTTTTTTTTTTTTTTAGATGCAGAAGGCACAAAAAGATCAATAATTATTACTGACAACGCTAAATGTCCTTCAGATCCCGGAATAAACGTTGGTCAGGTATTTTCTACTGTAAGTACCTTCAATCGATTTGTTTTCTTTATAATAATACAAATATTTTCTATCACATTAAAGTAGCAAACAATAACACTTAGGGGCAGATTTACTAAGGGTCGAATTTGAAGGTTAAAAAACCCTCGAATTCAAGCATGGGAATACTTGGGAATTGTTGGGGAAGTAAAATCCTTCGAATTTGAATATCAAAGGATTTTACCGCAATTCGATTGGTCGAAAGATCGAATAGAAAATATTCGATCAGTAAAATTTTAACCATTTAAATGAAATAATGAAACCCAATTCGGTAGCTTTGATCTAGCGAACTAGGCAGTCGAGTAAAAATTTAAAGGGGAAGTAATTTCAGTCGAATAGATTTTTATTTGACTTATTCAAATCATTCGATTCGATCGAATTTTCAAAATTCACTGGTTGAAGTGGTCTTCAAAAACATTTGAAAGTTCAAAGTGCAAAAAAAAGTTGAAATTCGACCCTCAAGGTAATTTTAAAGGGCTTTTTCATTTGAAAATTTCAATCGAATAGGTCCCTTTTCGATCGAATAAAAAATTGTTCAATACGCTCGAACGATTCTCGCAAAATTCTTCGAATCCTTGGACACAGTTTTTTTCAGGACAGGTTCTATCAGGTCCCCCATAGGCTAAAATGGCAATTCGGCAGCTTTAAGGTGGCAAATAGTTGGATTTTTAAAGGGCAAGTACTTCCACTTTTTTCAATTCAAATCAAATTTTGGGCTATTGGATAGTCGAAGTAGTCCAAAATTACTTCGAAATTCAAATTTTCACTTCCACCCTTAGTAAATCTGCCCCTAAGTCTTAAGAATGCAGAAGCACTTTATTTTTTGTTAAACTACTTCTAACTTTTAAATTACTTTTTTTAGGGTTCCAAGCGCAGCTTATCTGAAGCTATGCAGATTATGCCAAGTCCTGGAGCAATATTGATTATGGTTCAAGAAGCCAAGATAAAACTAGGTAAGTTCATATACAATCAACCAACCTGTATGACCATCCAACTACAGTGCATTCACTACGCTGGTTCTTATAATATCATAATGCCACATATATGAATGTAGCAAAAATTATCCATTATCTGTGTACTTCGACTGGCACACATTTACGTGTAAGACTATTGGTAATTAAGATTGGTTTAAGATTGATAACTACTACACCCAAATAAAACTCAATCAATACTCAACCAGCCTCTGTTTAAAAACAGCTAATGGCCATAAAAGAAAGACAGAGGGGAAACTATTAATGCATCTAAATTCTCTATAATTGCAACATTTTTATCTGCACAATTCATAGTGAAAATTATTGATTTTCCTCCAAAAACATAATATAGAGATCCACTATAATGGTTCTACAACCACTTGTCTGCTTTATTATTCTCCAGTGACAACCCCATCAGAATATTCATTGTTTAATGATTTTTTACAGACTACATTCTAGAAACGACGCCTGCTGCTACCCTTGCTACGGACCATGTAGTGCAATTGGATGAGCAGAAGAATTCCCTGGCAGAAGACAACGTGGAATCAGATAGCAGATCTCAGGATAGTGTAGCTGCTGATTTGTCAAAAGTGAGTTTTTTTTTTTTTTTAATCCTCATTAAACCTTAAAATACAGGACAACAAAAATATCTTATTCTGCTACCATAACTTATATGGCTGATATGTTCAAAATAAGTAAATAAAGTTAAATAATAAAGTTTTTTAAAAAATATCTTGACTTGTTCATAATCTATCTGCTTTTCTGCATAACAGATCTTTCAGCTGATATTTAAATATTTATATTTCCAGGGTTCCATAGAATCCTTAGCGGACCCCATTGATACGCATTCAAGTGCTGGGGCAATGCATGGAGAGGTAGAAGAAACCAAGACACCTTTAGGTACAGTAAATACTAAATCAACGCTTTGTCTTATGCTTGGTTGCCATACTGTGGGTAGCCAAACTGTGTAATTAGATACAGGTATGGGATACATTATCCAAAATCCATTATCCAGAAAGGCCATCTCCCATAAACTCATTTTTTTCCAAATAATACATATAAAAAAAAAGGATTTCCTTTTTCACAGTAATAATAAAACTGTATATGATCCAGTACTTGTACTTGATCCAGTAACGTAACTAGCAGGGATGGGCCCTGGCATGGGACGTGCAGCCGGGCCCCCCACCCACCTCCGTATGCAATTGTCCGGCAGGAATCCGCAATAATCCAGCCGGAATCAGCGGCGCATGAGCTGCTGGGGGTCCCTCAGGGGGTGTGGGCCCTGGCCCAATTGCACCCCCCACTCCCCTGGTAGTTACGCCGCTGACTTGATCACAACTAAGTTATAGTCCTCATTGGAAGCAAAGCCAGCCTTTCCAGTTTATTTAATTTTTACATGATTTTATAATAGGATTAAGGTATGAAGATCCAAGCATATGATCTCGGTTGCTATCATCGGGGCTCTTTTCCATGGTGTGGTGCTCTGAGGCCGTATGGTCCGGGTGCTGGGTGCTCATACACGCATGACCCCTTTCCTGCCACATGGTCCTAGTGCCCAAAAGCTATTGTGCACAAACCCACCTGACCCCTCCCCTGCCACATGATCCTAGTGCCAAAAAGCTACTGTGCACAAACCCATCTCCATCTGCTTGTCAGCGCACTGACAAGCATACTTAGAAATCCACAAGAGGACGGCACTCCGATCAGGAAAAACAGGTTTATTTGGAATAAGGGAACTGAGCACACTGACAAGCACCGGAGCTCTGGGGAACTTTAAGTCCCTGGGGAACTTTGCCGCACCTAAACTGTTGCCGCCCTAGGCCCAGGCCTATGTGGCCGAGCCACAAATTCAGGCCTGGCTGTCATCCAATTGGGGCTTCGTGACCAACTACTAATAAACAGTTTATACAATACAATTGGGGTGACATACAGAAGTGGAGATAATGGCCTCTAAAATAGGTGGTGGCTTCAAATCAGAACTAAAATGCACAATAAGAAAATCACAATGTACTACCCTAAATATGCCCCATCACTGCTTCCTCCCCACATAGTTCATTATTCCAGAAAGTGTCCCTGAACAGCTTGCTCACTTATTTATGCAGAGTAGTTGTTAAACTGTGTATAAGCAAAGCCTGTTACCCAATCATAGCTAAAATAGAACACTGTGTTTATTGTTCATATCAATAAATAGTTGAGGAACCCACTATAAAAACAGAGGAGCATCTTCATAATATTGCTAAAGCCACTGATGAGAAATCTGACCATGTAGAAGTCATACGAGAACACATGGAGGAGAAAGACAACGTATCAAGCAAATTAGAAATAGAAGGTGAAAATCCTGAAGTTGTGCCTATACCTGTGCAACCTTCTAAAGTATCAGAGGTCATAGAAGAAGAAACTGAAGAAACACCAGGTTCAAGCATATTGGAAAGAGAAGTTGAGGATCCTGCAGGTACATTAAAAATATACTGTCTTCTCCCATTTGCTATACTGTGTATAAGCAAAGTATGTTACGCAATCATAATTAATAGCCAACGGTGTTCATTGTTCATATCATTTTGTTTGATATTTGCAGAAGAAGAAGGCACAGACGGATCAGTTTCTACGGATGACCCTGTTCAGATAACGCCAAGCCCAGGAGCAATATTAATTATAGCAGAGGAAGCCAAGGAAAAAAGAGGTATAGTATTGTATTAGTAGAACCAATGACCCCTGATGTTACTTATAGTTGTATTATGGGTAACATAACACTTTGATCCTCACATAAATAAATATACATCATGCTGGCTTCTATTATATTCTAGTACAGGTATGGGATATGTTACCTTGAAACCCATTATCTGGAAGGCTCCAATTTATAGGAAAGCCATGCCATATTTTTAAAAAAAATATTTCCTTTTTCTCTGTAATAATAAAACAGTACCTTGTAATTGATCCAAATAAGATATAATTAATGTTTATTGGAAGCAAAACCAGCCTATTGAGTTTAATTCATGTATTATTACGTGATTTTCTATTAGACTTAAGGTATGAATATCCAACTTACAGAAAACCCTAGGTCCAGAGCATTCTGTATAACAGGTCCTATACCTGTATACAGCACACATAATGTGTGCTGTAAAGATTGTGGATGTCTTACTAATGCTAATGCTAAACCAAGATAGAATATGCAGTAGCTAATGTTAGAGCTCAGTGGGCATATCTAGTAGACATTTATGCTTTCCCTTCTACTTAATAAATATAAATAAATATATCCAACTAATTTATAAATACACGTTTGCTTTAAAAGTTTTATTAACAATATTTCTAGCTTCTAACTACAAATTTAATGGATTCTTACATTTCATTTGATTTTTACAGAATGTGTTCCAGAAGTTACGCCTGCTCCTTCCTTGGCTGTTATAGTGCCAGTGGATGAGCAAGAACATCAGGCAGAAGAAAAAGAGCACTCAGATATCAAAATTCCAAGTATTGCTGCCGATTTGTCCAAAGTGAGTATAATTAAACCATTTATTTTGGTGATCGCCGTCCCCCTGGGTATTAGGTCTTTCAGCTGATCTTAAAATTTTTATTTTTACAGGGTTTAATAGATGATGTAGAGGAACCCATCGAGATCGAGCCAAGTCCTGGAGTTGTGTTAATAATGGTTCAAGAAGCTAAGGCGGCTTCAGGTACAGTATTTGATAAATCATGGGTTTGTGTTGTGCTTTGCTGCTCTACTGTGATTAGCCAAAGTATTTAATGACATACACAGATGTATGTAAAGCAGGAACCTACAGATGCAGTCACTTTGGATGGTGAGTTTAATGCGTCGCGACTTAACTCATTTATCTCATTTATCCCACTTATCACAGAATATTGTGTCACAGCATCCCATCCAATTAAAGAGTTCACCATTGAAAACAATGGAGCTTTGGTATGCTAATGAAAAGGTTAAATGCATTAAATGAGTTAAGATAACTTTAGATAACACAGTTTCTTCAATTAATGCTGAGTCACGACGCATTTAACTTACAAATCCAAGTGACTCTATCTGTATAACTATTAATTGCTAAAAGCTAAATATAGAAATGAAGCTTCACGTATGTGGGTTTATTTATTGAACTCTACTCTCTACTAGCCCACATGACAATACTCACAGTTGCAGAAAACAAACACAGTGCTCAATGATTATACATTTTTTAATTTTTTTCAGAGGGGGCTATATCACCTGTACCTGACCAAAGCATCCTTATTACGCCGATCCCAGACAGTGCATCATTACAGCCTCAGAATGAGCCAGAAGAATTAGATGCAACATCAGGCAATGAAAACGTCCCTGCGTTACAGTCTGAGAATCTGCCTGAAGAGCTTCATGTAGTAAAGGAAAGTGGAGGTGGTTCAGCATTACTATCTAAGCAACTTGCTCAAGAGTCTAATATAAGCAGAGTATGCATTAATTCAACAAGTGTAAGTATATTTTTTTACACAGTAGCAGTACTTGCTATCCAATGATGCAGTTTTTTATGCCAGAAGCAAAATATATTGTCATACCTTCTGTTTTCCCTAAAACTGAATGATTTTTATCTTTACAGGGATCCGGACCCGGCAAACTTGAACAGACACCATCAGGTACAGTATTTGAGGAATTGATTTTAGCTGTATATTACTGTTTTGAAAACAATTCCGTAGTGTGAGCACTAAACTAAATATATCCTCCATGTTGGATCTCTTACCCTATGGTTAACAGTTTCTTCTAACCTCACAATGGTTACCCCAACCCATCATTTCTAAAACTCAAGAGGGGTGATAATATGCACATGACATTTATTTGATTTGTCGTTTTTTTTTCTATACAAGAAAATACTCCAGAAGGTGGAAGTGTTCATTCCCATAGTAATAGAGAGAATTTGCTGATGCTGAAGGGACAAGCACAAGAAGTGGTACAAATGACAGAAAATTCAGAGAGGAAAATTGAGAGTAGTTCTGCTAATCTTATGGATGTAAGTACCTCATTTGCTAATTTTGTTTTTAAGTGATATAATTCAAGTACTTTTTATCAACTAGATTAGAGAAAAGTTTAATATGAGTAGCCAGTTGCTAGTGACCCCACTTTCCTTCTATCCTATTCACCAACTTTGAGCCATTAACATCTTGACACTCTTACCTCCTACCAGGAAGTTGAAGTGTCTGGAATCACTAACTCTTAGATGCTTTCAGCTGATCCTCAAACATGTCAATAGACATTAGTGTCTGTTGGCAAAGCTGGGGATTTATTATCGTATCCATTTTAACAATGAACACTTAAAAAGATTGAAATACTTTTAATTGCAACCAATTTTGTAGCTAAAAAAAATATGTATTTTTTATAATACCCCACTGATTTGATCTCATCTTTGTCAGTGGGTATGAGGAGTTATTAGAATCTACTTTTTTCTTTTCAGCTACCAAAGGCACCTCACAATTCAATGATTGTTGACCATCCTTCTCCGATGGAAGAACTGGCAGAGAGAGTAGAGAGTGAAGGAGCATGTGCACCACAGGGACCTCCAGACTCTTTGTAAGTTAAAGTGTAACTGTTTTCATATTATATGATGAAACCTCAGCTGCAAGAAGAAGTACTACTGACAATGGTGCTTCCCCATTAGAAGGCCCGCGTCAGCTTGTGCTGTGGTACATGATAAAACATTCTGGAAAGTGATTCCATGATTTGGCATATGATTAAGCATGCTTATATTCATTTTATTTTTTTCAGTGATGGCCCGATGTCTTGGAACTCTCTGGAAGACTATAATTTCTGTAAATGGCTTGGACAAGGAGGTTTCGGAAAAGTGAGTTATTTCGCTTTTTTTGAGACTAGGTGGTTTATTAACATATTCAGAAAAACATCAGCAATGTGCTCTCATTCTAGGTCTTCTTAGCAGAACATAAGAAAACAAGCAAGCTGGTTGCCATCAAACGTATGCAAAAGAAATACACCTTTATCAATGGCATGACTGAAAGGTCAGTAATATTTTTTTTAATATGTGGGAAATGGTTTACTAACATGGGGCTACATTGCGCCAATGTGGTTGCTCATAGTAACCACTGAGATAGTCGCTTTAATTTTCTAACTTGTAGTACCCATTGTCCTAAATCGGTCTTAAATGACCCACTTCCTGATAAGACAAAGGGTTATTACATGTGTTGAAATCTTTTTCTATGACCATTCTTAGGGGGAAATTCTCTAAAGCGTCACACGCCTAACGCTAGCTCTAATTCGCCAGCGTGATGTCATTTTGCAACTTTGCAAAGTCAGTAACTGCTAGCGAAGTAAAAATGTTGATCTTTGAAAAAAAAAGTCCCCCAAAAAAATGCTGGCGTGTTTTACCATTGTAGGGCGATAGTCTGAAAAAGATCGATTTTTTTGGGGGGGTTACCCTCCTTCCCCCCTACATTGCCTAGCATATGGCAACACAACTATATAGGGGGCACATGTAGGGCAATAGGACAACTTTATTTTATTGATTAAAGGTTTCCTGGGCTTGTGTAGTGTAATGGAGTGGCTGTAACATATAATTATATTATACGCTTAAGTTCCCGCCGTATGCAAATTAGGCATTGCTAGCACAACTGCGCTTTGCCTGGAGAACTAGCGGTAGCGCTACTTCGCTAACGTTCGCTGCCCTGAGCACAAATTCGCATCTTAGTGAATTTGCGTAGTGCTGGCAAAAATTCACCTGGCAAAGTGCGGCAAACATTAGCGAAGCCAACGCTAGCAAATTTTCGCACCTTAGTGAATTTCCCCCTTAATGTCTAGTAGGTTTTGTGTATAAATGCCATAAATTGTTCCAAATACATGTCTAAATGCTGTCTACTCTATTGCAGTGTTTACCAGGAGAAAAATATCTTAAAGCTAGCAAGAAATGAGAGAACCTCCTTTCTGGTGGGTTTAGTCTGCGCTTTCCAGAGGAAACATCATGTCTTCTTGGGTATGGAGTTTGCTGCTGGAGGTGACTTAGCATCTCATTTGACCAAGGTTCCACTCCCCAAATCCAGCACCTTGTAAGTATTTTAGGCCTTTCAAACTAGTTAAAATTTGACGGTGTTGTAATAATTGCTTAAAAGAAGTTTCATTAGTATGGGGCAATACATAGCCTCCATTATTCGCTGCTAGGAATTATCTATTAAGCATTATTACCCTGTGAATGATTACAGAAACAACTACAGGTTTTTCCTATAGATAAATGGTATCAAACTTAATATGTGTTTATTTTTTGTAGATTTTATTCTTCTTGCATCGTCCTTGGGATTAAGTTCCTACATGAGCACAGTATCGTCCACAGGTAAGTGCTAGAGACTGTAAAAGGGCTTTTATATTGGGGCTGTTAGTAAATTAAATTTATTTTTAAATACTTTTATAACCATTGCGGAAACTGTATTTCTTTCATTTCAGAGATTTAAAGCCTGAGAATATCCTTATAGACAGTACAGGATATGCAAAAATTGCAGATTTTGGATTGTGCGAAGCAGGTAAGATATCTTGTATCATTGTGAAATGGGATTCAAAAATAAGCACCTGCTTTTAGACCACTGAGAGCAACAGTGTTGCTTGCAAGCCAATGGTTGGGGATCCCTGATTTATAATATATGCTAATAGGCCTGTTAGTAGAGAATCCTTATTGATTGTGCACTAATATATTGTTTCCTTAACTGAAGGAATTGGCTATAATGATGAAATGACTCAAAAGTGTGGAACAATAGCTTACATGGCTCCTGAAATGTTTACAGAAGATAGATACTTTAGAACCGTAGACTGGTGGGCACTAGGCGTTATCATGTATGAAATGATTATTGGCACGGTAAGTATCCATCTTGATTTTAGAGTAAAAATACCACAATATGATCAAAGACACTTTGTTTTGGGATTGTTACTATTAATCAAATAGCCAAATTCTTATTACATAAGGCTCTCCATTAAAACTTGGGTTTTCTGATGTGTTTTTATTTTTTGCAGATGCCATTTACTGGTCGTAATTTGCGCGAAAAAATTATTAATGAAGAACCGGAAATTCCAACCAGCCTGGATCATCCAACGTCCGCAGTATTAATAGCAGTAAGTTATTACATGATACTATCTACATGACAAACATTTACAATGTTCCAATTGATACTGTATTAATGAAGATGTTGCTCCGGGCTTCTGAGTAACTATTATTTTGTTTTGTCTAGTTCTTCAAGAAAAATTCCATGTACCGCCTTGGAGCAGTTAAAAATGACAGTGAGCAAGTGATGAGATTTCGATACTTTAGGGTAAGTTATTTTAGATATCTTGTAAGAAAGTCACATGCAACAATAGGGGCAGATTTATCAAGGGTCAAATTGAAATTTGGATTTTTTAGTTTTTTTATGGTCAAAACTGTCAAATTCGACAAGGAATTTATTCAATTCGATCTGAGTTTTCATTTTTGAGGTTTATCATACCCTGGCCCTTTGAGAACTCAAATTTGACTATTCCCCTTCTAAAACCTGCCACATTGCTGTTTAAGTCAATGGGAGATGTCCAGGGATCAATTTTGAGTTGTCTGCAGCACTCATGATGAAAAAAACTCAAATCAAGTTTTTAAATTCTGAAATGAATTCGATTCAAATTCAGTTTGAGTATATGGGTCGATTCCGTTCGTCTGAGTTTGAAAAAAATTTAATTTTTATAATAAAATTCTGATTGGTCAAATTTCGCGTTTTGGGGAGTTTTTCAAAACTCACATGAATTTAAAATTCTACCTTTGATAAATGTGCCTTCCCATGTAGCGTCCTCCAGTAAGGAATTTTGTATTTATTTATCCTATAAAAAATATTTAAAAAAATCCTGCAATATTTCACTGAAATTCTAATGTGAATTACTTATTGCTGTTATAATTTAAGCAATGATACATAATACATTTTATATATTCCATATAAAGTAATCATCAATGATTTGTGTTTATAGCAAATGAACTGGGAAGCTTTAATGAAGAAGCAGGTGGAGCCCCCATTCATTCCTAGCCCATATGACAAAACCACCAAAGACAAAATAGTAGGCGATGCTGCAACACCACCACACAGAAGGAAGCCTGTACATGAGAATGTGCATAAAGCATTCCAAGACTTTGATGAATCACCAGAAGGTTCCCTATACTGATGGCAACGATATCAACCAACATTTTATATGGAGTGCTTGTTATTTTTATTTATATAGAATTTAATTCTTATATATTTATTTTTTATGTATCTTATTTTTATACTTATATAATATTTATTTTTATACTTATATAACATTTTTATACTGATATAATATGTATTTTTATATTGTTATACTTATATATTTTTATACTATATATATATATATATATATATATATATATCCATTTTTAATAAAAGAGATTGAAATGATTTACCTGTGCAACTTGTATGCTGTTAATTGTGTAGAGGAGGTATGGATGCAGTGAACATTGTCTATTTTGTGATGTAAGGGTGCAGAATAGCCCCCTGTGAACCTCAGTTATAATGGATTAAAACTCTATGTGTGGTTTTCAAGCTAAACTCAAAATAAAAAGTGGTTTTATTTCCCAGTTTCTTTGTTCTTGGGTGTGAAGTGCAGAGGGCTGGAGTGCCTCAAGCGCAAGTGTTTTCTGAACCTTGTGACAAGCTGAACCGAATCAAAATCCTAATTTGCATACGTGACTTGTGACATGTGACTTTTAATCACAAAAAAAGGAAGTAAAAATGTTTTCAACTTTTTCCTTTAGCGACCCTAATTTACATATGCATATTAGGATTCTGTTCAGTATTTGTCCAAATCTTTCACAAAGAATTTGGCCAAATCCTACATATCCCTTAGTGCTTTAGCACTTGCCTCTGTGGCCTCTCTGAATACGGCCCTATATCTTTAAGGGTTAAATGCCGAGCAGGAGCAAAAGAATCTAGCTCCCAGTGATTATAATTGCTTGCCTGATTTGCCAGGCTGGTGGTCATGTTAGGAGAAACTGAGGAATTTATGAGCAAGTACCATGGAGAGATCTTCTTCCTGCTGTGTGCACATGTGCAGTAGAGGGAAAAGCTCTAATCCAGGGCTGCCCAACTGGCGGCTCTAATCCAGGGCTGTCCAACTGGCGGCCCCTTCTGTGGCACCCTACCTGCTGTGTTTTTTTACCATGTGTAAACTTTAAATGGTATCACTACAGAGATTAACTGGCCCTTGCATAATCCCCTGTATTGTTCACACCTGTGTTCCCCTGCATTGTTTACACTTTTAACCTCTATTGTTCACACCCCTAAAGCCCTGACCCACATTGTTCACCTGTTCACACTTCATACAAAATGCTGGTGGGACACCAGCACTGTGTCACTGTTTGTAGTACATTTTAGAGTGGTCCTCATAGGTTTCCCTTTCTCCTGCTCTATTCTGTCTCCCCTATGCTCCCTGTGTGCATGCCCTGCTCTGCCTGTGTGTGCTCTACTCTGCCTGTGTGTGACATACTCTGCCTGTGTGTGACATACTCTGCCTGTGTGTGTGCTCTACTCTGCCAGTGTGTGCCCTGCTCTGCCAGTGTGGGACATACTCTGCCTGTGTGTGACATACTCTGCCTGTGTGTGTGCTCTACTCTGCCTGTGTGTGCCCTGCTCTGCCTGTGTGTGACATACTCTGCCTGTGTGTGTGCTCTACTCTACCTGTGTGTGCCCTGCTCTGTCTGTGTGTGCCTGCTCTGCCTGTGTGTGCCCTGCTCTGCCTGTGTGTGACATACTCTGCCTGTGTGTGACATACTCTGCCTGTGGAACATAAGCCTGGTATGTGTCCTGGGGGTTTGTTAGCATTTGAAAAAAATATTGTTAGGGGCCCCAAAGGTGTTTAATCATGTGCTGGGGGTGCTGTGTTATCCACAAGGGGAAAAGGAGACATATGGATTTAAGGGTATGTCTTAATATGACAACTTTTTTCACATACGAGTGATGAGTGATATCCATGCAGTAAGTATCAACCATTTGTTTTTTTTTTTGTTTTTTGGTGTGCTACCACAATTAATTTGGACATGGTCTTGTGGTAACATGGGTGCCATTTAAAAACAGGGAGTGGTCAACATTGGCTTCCATTATTACTATGTAGGTCAGAAAATTTTCGCCCATCGGTAACACTGAAGTTGGACAGCCTTGCTCTAATCAATATAAACAACGATAAGGATATGAAAGAACTCCACTCTTTTAACATGTGTCATTGCGATTCAGTCTATGATGTCAATCAGAGTTCCATCAATTGTAAACCCCATAATAGAGTGCATATGACTTTAAAACTCAATTTAGAAATTAAATGATGCTGGAAAACATGTTTAATAAAACATATTTCTTCATATTATTTAGTGACTACTAGAGGCCAACCGGAAGACATTTATTCTGGTTTTTAGTACAAACTAGAATTTAATTTGCCCAATACTCTTACCATTAGCTACTTTAATAGACAATGCAGAATAGGGTAATACAAAATATTAATGTAACAAGTGTTTGTAAAAGTTTATTTATCAATCACAGACTATGGACTCTAATAAGGGTTAGTTGAAATTTTCTTGTTGAATGCAAATTTGTGTATTATGGGTGTATTAAGGGTGTGCCCCAAAGCATTACACGTTTGCATTTGTCCTGCTCTTCAGTGCAAATCTGCAAGCAGCCATTTCAGGAGCACAGTCCCAGCTTCATACTGCTGGCTCTGTACCAACTGTATCTCTTAGAAGATCTAGAAACCACCTGCTAGATTGATATGTGAAGGAGCCTGCTCTGATTGTGCTCCATACATGAACTGGTAACTTTACCAGGAAAAGAGAGAAAGGCATCTTGCCATCCACAAAATACTTTGTATAACAGTAGAATATATAAAGTAACTGCTAAGTATGAGGAAATTCTTTCGCCCAGGACATGTGTGGAGAAATTCCAGCTTTCTCAACTGGTGGGAAAAAAAATCTATGTTATTACATATGATCCCTGCCTTTTACATCAGATTAGAGCCCTCCCTGTCTAAGGTGCTGTCTCTGGACATCATGTTTGGAGGGAATAGCAGCAGGGGAGTCATTTTTTCTATGAAGAACAGCTATATTACAATGGAAAAAATCTTCTTTAACAAGCAGGGCACACTGTATATGCATTTGCAAGTTTTTCCAATTTACTCATCACCAGCAGTTGCATATAAATATTATATAAATATATATAAGCAATGCAAAAGAACAGCAAGGACTTGCTGAATCATTCTTGCAAAGGTTTATTTTGCTTAACGTTTCGGTCCAGCACAGGGACTTTCGTCAGGAAACCAACAGCGTAACCAGACCCACAGTAGTGTGACAGAATTTAAATCCTGTGCCGTTCTATTGCATTGCTTGTGTTGTGTCTTACCTGAGTCTCAGTGTCACCAACTTTCAGTTCATTCCTATGGGGTTTTTAGAAGCATATTTATCAATGGGTAAACCTGAGAGTAAACTATTTGTTAAATATGAGTCTCAAAATGGGTCTAAAAATCCCATAGGAATGAATATAAAGTAGTGAACTAATTTCAAATATACAGTAGCCTGTGAATCTGTTTCCCTCCTTTCCAAAACTATCCATTGTTCCTTTGCCATGTCAATTCCATATACTGGGTTATAGACTCACTAGACACAGCAGGCAGGGCTAATAACTTTTATGTCCTGCTGTTTCTTTGGCAACAATGCTATATTTGTATTCAAATAATTGTTTCTATGCATCCCAAAAAGGAGATGCCTGGACTGAATTCTAGAATCATTGGTTACTTAGCAATGTACAGAAGCCAAAATCATTTCAGATACATCTTGTGATGGAGGCCCTGAATTGCCTTGTCAGGCTGAAGCTTGTATTCTCTCCAAGAATTATTACTGAGCAGATCGTTCTAGCAGTGTTATAGCATGCTCATAGTCCTCAATTGCTTCTTTAGTTAATCCCAGTTTTCCTCTTATGTCAGCCCTTAATTTATACATCAGTGGGTCATGTGGTTGCAAATTTAGAGCTAAGAGAGAAAAGAGGGAAACAATTAGGCTTTGGCTACCAGTAGTAAAACAAGTCACGAGACTACCATATTTGTGACCAAGTTAAGTTTAAAAGGCCCACCTTGTGAGATGTCATTCTCTGCCTGCTGGTACTGCTGTAGAGTGTTATACAAGCTGGCACGATTGAAGTAAGCAGCAGAGGAAACAGGACAGAGACTAAGGACAAGCTGGAAGTCCTGCAACGCGGCCTGCCCATCTTGCAACAGCATATTTGTAATGCCCCTATTCAGAACCGCCGACTCATTCGCAGGATCAAGTGCTGCAGCTCTTGAGTAGTATTCTTTGGCCTGTTTAAAAAAAAAAAAAGAAATATAGTTTACCAAAACATACATTGGAATTACTTTATGAGAGGATGACACTTTATAGCTGCATTCATTCTCCCAGAAGGGGTCATAGTAGTTTTCTTTCTCTCAATTGATTTCTGCGTCCCCCAATTCAAAAATCAAAGATATTAAAGTAACATAATCCTGATCATGAACGATTTATAAAAACAATAAAATGTATATGGCGGTCACCAATAATGTTCCAAACATGACCAATTTCCAAGTAACGATTCAGCCACTCCCTTCATCTGCTCAGGCCACACATACACATATGCACTGATGCAGATAAGTAGGATTCTTTGTGTGTAATAATTAGTGATGGGCAAAAAAATTAGCGAATTTCCAGCGAAATTCGCGAAAAAATTTGCGAAACGAGTTACGGCACGTTTTTGACGCGAGTCGCGTCTTTTTTGTCGCGCTGTTTTCATCGAGTCGTGTCAAAAATGAAGCGCAACTCTTTTTTTTGACGAATTTTCGCCAGGCAAATTTTTGCTGGCATTTCGCAAATTTATTCGCCAGCGGCGAATCGCGGAAATTCGCCGTGAATTCGCCCCAGGCGAATAAATTCGCCCATCACTAGTAATAATCCATATGATTTGCCCGAGCACCCCAGCTCACAATTTTTCCTACTATTCTATACTATTATACTAGTAAAAGGTATAGATACTTTTTAGTAATATGAGGGGCAAAAGACCATTAAGTATATATGCGAGTGCATGCCATCAGGTTAGTGTTGATCTGAGACCACAGGATACCAAGAAAGAAAGTAGGAGTAAAAGGGCACTTTTATTTGGTGTAAGCTGCTATACAAGTGAACACAAACACCAATTTTATACAGTGAATTAAATGAACATCCAAAACAAAATACACTTTCGGACTTCCTTGTCCCTATAGACACACCATAATTGAAACATCTTTGTTTTGTAAGAATGAATTTACCTGTGTGAACTGCCGGTTATGGAGATACAAGTTGGCTGCGTTGAAATATGCCAGTGAATACTCTGGGTCTGTTGTGATTGCTGCCTGGTAATCTCTCATTGCATTTGGTAATTTCCCCATGAACTGATGAATCACACCACGGTTTGTGAGCAGTTGTGCTGAACCACAAATCTGTGAATAAAGTAAAGAGGTTGAGCTGGACGATGAAAGGATCAACTCCTTTTCTGTTTGACTGGATATTTTTAATTTACCCAAACTTGCATGTAAAAAAATCTCACTCACTTGGCACCAGTACCAAATATCCTTTGTCAAGTGGATTGGCAATAAAAGAGACAGTAGGTTACATGATTTCCACTAAATTGCATATGCAGATTACTATCTGTTTGGGCAGACACAAGGATTTGGACAAATCCGAATTCTGCTGAAAAACGCCAAATCCCGAACCGAATCCTGGATTCACTGCATCCCTAGAGAATACTCTCCTTATACCAATAAGCATGGTTTCATGTTTTACATGTGAATTCCTCTGGATTGTGCATATGTGAAAAATGTATTATACTTTCTTATATTTACAGATCATATATATATAAATATATACACACACACACAGGTATTAGACCCTTTATGCAGAATGCTCGGGACCTGGGGTTTTCCAGAATTTGGATCTTCACACCCTAAGTTTACTAGAAAATCATTTAAACATTAAACAAACCCAATAGACTGGTTCAGTTTCCAATGAGGATTAATTATATCTTAGTTTAAATCAAGTACATGGTACTGTTTCATTATTACAGAAAAAAAAGTTTGAATTATTTGATTATTATGGAATCTATGGGAGACAGCCTTTCTGTTATTTTGGATCTTTCTGGATAACAGATTCCATACATATATATATATACACATATATATATATATATACATATATATACAC
>CM044445.1:94047895-94060525 GCA_024363595.1 Xenopus borealis | reverse complement strand
CTTTGGTATGCTAATGAAAAGGTTAAATGCATTAAATGAGTTAAGATGACTTTAGATACATACATACATACAAACATATACACATACATACAAACATATACACATACATATACAGTATATACATATATATATTTATATATCATTTTGGATAAAAAAATCAGCCTGTTACAACCGCATGAAAACAGAAATATTTGATTAATGTAGGAACTACTGACTGATCACTCACAGGTTGGAAAAACAGAAGCATTTACAAAACTGGGCCTGAAATTTATATAACAGAAATATGGTTTCTGGTTTGCTACACAAAGTACTGCAATTTATATGGATCAATTGTTTCCTTCTTAAGGCATTTTTGCACTTATCCTCTTTAAATGTTTAAAATGAATTAATATTTGTCTGAACACTCCCTGTCCTTTCGGGATATCATTTCCATGTCTAACAATTCTGTTTGTAACATTGTATTTTAGAACATTTCATTTGAATTCTTGAAAAACGTTAATCAAATTTGATTGAATTAGAATCAAATTTGATTAAAGTTTTCAGGTTGTTTAAATTTGTCAGAATTTAAAATTTTTTAATTTATCACAAAATTTCCCCAAATTGAATTCACTCGAATTTAAGGGAGTTTTAAAAAAAAAAAACGTCCATAAAAGTCGACCCTAGAAAAAGCATTGAGAAATAATTTGCTGAGCTGACCACTCAGTAAAGGGGACCATACACGGGGTGATGCATAAACCACCCGTTTACCTTCATTATGTGGGCATATCGGGGAGAGGTCCGACATCGCCAAACAAGCGGATCTTTACTGCTGTTTCAGTGCTTAGGTAGAAGACATTCCCAAAGTGGGGCCAAAAGCAGTGAATGAAGAATGGAGGTGGATGGAGCATAAACTGGTTAAGAACTTGGGGTGAATTCTTGAGCACACCTGTATAGGAAATGAAAATAGGCCCTGGCATTCTAAGCACAAAGAGATGCACAAAACCCCCTCCCCCGAGCCCAATAAATGACTGCCTATGGCATCTTACAGTATACCTTTAAAGCAGCATTCATATCTTGAAGAGCAGCAAAGGTGTCTCCCATCTGCAGGCTGACAATCGCTCGGCCCTCAAATCCCAATATGCTGCGAGGGTCAATATCAAGAGCCACTGTGAAATGATTCCAAGCTTGTTGAAGAAGCCCCTGAGCCTACACACGACAAACAGAAAGAGCAGGGCAATAAGGAAGCACTGGTCTTCTGGGCATTTAACTGAATGCTTGCAATATTGAGCGTGTTTGTGATGGTTACCTATTATTAGGTAAACTGACTTGTAAGCTTTCTTCAGAAATATATTGGGTGACCAACTCAGGCACCAGTTGCTTCTCACTGATTAGAAAAGGAATCAATAGAATAGCCTGCAATACCCATATGAAAATGGATAGACGTGATTTCCAGTGCTTATTTGGCTTGATTTCAACCTTAATAACCAAAGTAAAATCACTGCATGCAACGGGTATGAGGGAAAGCTTTGGCATTCTATACACTGAATAATTAAAACAGCATCCCTACACCATCTGTTGAAAGAATACAGATAGTTGTAGTTTCATGCAAAATGTTGTCTATTGCTGGTGTATATTTTTAAACTCCATACAGTCTTCCACAAAGTTAAAAAGATTTATATGGGGTCAGGAATATAGATGTTCACATAAACCTTACAGTTCCACAAATGCACATGCAATGCTGTCTTTTGTCCTGTATCAGTTTGGGTCCCCTGGTTCAATGTAGCTGTAGTTCCTTGTCATAGGTGGAGGGTGTTCATTTTGTTTGGGGAGGCTAAAGTTGGCCAAACACAGGCTGACTTAAAGCCAGTGCCAGATGTAGTAGCGTTACCTCTGGTCAAAAATCAACCCAACTAACTTTCTTGATTCACATTGAATTCAAGAGGAACTGAAGTGCAGGTAGGAAGGGGTCTTTTGCCACAAAAATTTTCTCACTTACCAGTACTGGAAACATTGTATCCCCGCTCAGGAAGCAATTACTTGGCTACTACACACTTATCTACAGGACAAAATACCATAACAGAAATGGGCAGGACGATTACTAAATTAAAAATAGGGATAAATACGGAATTTCCTGTTAGCACATAATCCCACCCAAAAATGGCAAGGATGTGAGCAACATGGATAATAAGACAATAAGAGATAGTCTATATAAAGATTCATTTATGTTTAATGCCAAAGAAAAGGGATATTGTCAAGCTAAGGCAAAAGATTCTGGAGAGGTAGTAGGGATGGGCCCAGCCTGATAATGAACTTGAGGGATATCCGGGCAGAATGTTTGTTTGTTCCCCAAGATACAAGGCCAGCTTGAAGGTAAATTAGGCTGAGATTTGACTTATTTGTTGGGGTAAGTATTCTTTAACCTATGGCTAAATGTCTTAAACTTTGGGGGTGACAAAAGATAAAGAGGGGGGCTTGAAACAAAGAAGTCCAACAACATCAGAACTGTGCACCGTTGCTTGTATTTTGTTTTGGGGTTGGGACATACTGACAACAGGTGAATTTCTAAGGGAAGTAGAATAGATGAAGGGTACATTTTCTAAAGGTAATAAAGAAACCCCACATTAGAGCAACTCAGGCTGGTGTTCAGTAAAAGCTCATCTGGCTATTCACACAAAATTCTAAATCTGGAATGTAAAAGTTGTGTCAGGCTTTAAAATGGAAAACAAAAAGGAGAATTGCGGTCGCACACCCTGGCCGTCCAATATCGTGAGTCCTGGTGCTCGATGAACGGAGATGAAGGCAGCCTCCAAATCTGTCAGAAAGGGAAAAATTCACCGGCACAACAGGATATTTCAAGTAGGGCGAACCCTTACTCGTTTATTTATGGATGCAACGTTTCGGGGCATGACCCCAAGGGGTCACCCCCCGAAACGTTGCATCCGCAAATAAACGAGTAAGGGTTCGCCCTACTTGAAATATCCTGTTGTGCCGGTGAATTTTTCCTTTTCTGAGGCTTTAAAATGGACAATAGCATCTTAGTGGCATTGGGTTCTTAGTAAATAAACACCCTTATTTTTAGAAAGAGAAATTAAGCATCCGGTCGTCCTGCCTTTCAGTATAACATAATGTCTTGCTGATTATGTTCTGCAAGTGCTAGGAAAAAAATAAGAATTTCATGCAGACAAATGGCCCATATCACACATCACTGATAGTTTGTTTCTAGAATTTATTGCAGTAGCTGCTCTGAAATCTCTCAAGCAAAATATAATTTAAATGATTTTAAATACCCAAAAGCTTCTGAACGTCATGTGATGAAAATGTCTGAATAACATTTTGCTACATTTTATCTGGGTAATGTCATTTGTTGATAAGGAAGGTCTTGTGTTCTTAGAAATTCAGAAACCATGGGTAGGCAACAACCAGCGGATATATATTTCCCACCATTCAGTGGTTAATTCTAGTTTTGCATTAGCTGCTGCAGTAGAGTGATGTGCAAATCCCTACCTCTATATGCTAGAAATTACAGATAGACATGGTTTGCATCTATTATATGTCAATCTAGGAGACCTCTTATGGATTGAAACCAGTTCACAACATGGTACATATATCACTTCATGACACTATATGTGCATATAATATACTTCCTTCAAGGTATGATAATATGGGCATTAAAACAAGGGGACCACACTGATCTCAAAGACATAACATATTTTGTGGTTCATGCAGATCCAAATACATATTTAGGGCAAAGACACACGTGAAGATTCAGGGAGATTTAGTCAGCCGGCAACAAATCACCTCTTCTTCTGGTGACTAATCTCCCCAAACTGCCATTCCGCCGGTCATAAAGGACTGCCCAGCACTTATATAGTACAATGTTTTATAACTGGCATCTAATATTTATTATTATTACTAATAATATATTGCAATGGTTATGTAGCACCGTGGATTGTGTATCCTTGTGACTTGTAACGATTTGTTAATGAAGTATAAACACTCCACTCCAAACACATTTTAAAACCTCAGATTGAGATTTTTTTTAAAAAACATCTGAGTTTATGTAAGTGCCAATGTTGCTGCTAGCTATGGTGCACAATGCATTCTGGAGATGGAGGCTCAGTGAAGAAAACTCCCAAAGAAACCTGGCCAGTTACCATAGAAACCCATTCAAGGAGAGCAATGAAACTTATTTTACGAAAGATGTAAAAAACATGAACAGCTTTAATATCAGTGTCCTATGTAAATACAGATGTAGAAGTAGAGACATTTGAATCTCATGATTTGTTGTAGTTTAGAGTCACATCTAGAGGGCACAGTGTGGACAACACTTGCCTTAAGGTGGCCATACATGGCGGAAATGTTGCCAAACGAGTGGATCTCTCCCAGATATGTCCACCAACTCAGTCGGAAAGTGTATTTGATTATTATTATGTATTTCTATAGCACCAATATATTTCGTAGCGCAGTGTATGGCCACCTTTACTATTAAGGGTTACTGGACTGCACTGTATTATGTGCATCCATATGGTGTGAAACAAGAATAATTCCTAATCAGTCCTTAGATGCCCTGCTTGGAATCCACAATTTGCCAGCTGTAACATTTGTGTTGCATCTACTTGCTTGTAGTAGTAGGCTACTTTTGTGAACAAGAAAAAACAACCCTATATCTCTGGGGGAAAAAATTCGAGAAACAAACACTTACTTGCAGAGTATACCCCAAGCAGATCCGGGCAGCCACACAGCTGGGATTTAGATGAAGTGCCCTCACAAAATCACATTTAGCTTGTGCAGTACCACTTTGGTGGCCATATTCTATATAGGCATTTCCACGGCCAATGCATGCCTCAGCAGACAGCGGAGTTATGTTGAGTGCTTGATTAAATGCTTGCACAGCCTCTTCATACTGCTGTAGCCTAATTATAGGGTAATGCAAACAAAGACATAAAGCCATAAGTAGGGATGATCCTGAAACTGCCTCTTCCCCTTGCTCTTAAAACTTTAGCACCAGAGCTAAAAAATGTATATTCTATTAAATTTACCAGTATTTAAATTCTCTTAAATTTACCAGAGGCAGCTTTTTTCCACCCCTGGTAACTGGCTGTTGCCTCATGGCAGGAGCCATGGCCATGAGTCTGACAAGTTGTGAAGTAAAAGGAATGTGATGCTGTAGAATTTGCCTGCTGCGACACTCACCTGTGATAGCAGTTTCCAATCACCAGATGAATCTTTATATCTTCTGGAGTCAGTAAAGCCACACATTTAAAATCCTTTACAAGAAGGAATCCAAGTGGTTAGGTTATCATCATATCTAGTATAGACTGTGGTGTACGATTGTTTATAAATTTATATACCTCAAGGGCGTTCGCAAAATCCTGAAGTTCTAGGTAAAGTAACCCACGGTTCACAAGAATTTTGATATCAACCTCCTTCCATCCGCCAAGAAGCAATACAATGCTATAGTCCTTTAGAGCCTAATTTAAATTATGAGACAAACTAAAGTCAAAGTTTTATCTTAAGGTAATCTTAGGGCTTTAGAATTGTCACAAACAGCAATACAATAAAATGTCTTAAAAAAAAAAGAACTAACAAATGTCTTTCATATTAAAACACAACTTTGCAGATTTTCTTTAAAGAAACTTTGGAAAATTATACCTACTTATAAAACACAGAACAAAATACTACTGTTTTGCCAGACATATATATATATATCCCAGTGTAATGTTCCTTGTCTTTACAAAACACATCAGCCCTGAGTATTTTCATGCTATCTTCCTCAATTCTACCAGATATTCCTCTATACAGAGGTCTGTACTGTGCATACATACAGGTAGGGCAGTGCAGGGGATACGTGAAAGTAATGAAGATGAAGAAGGAAGTGTACAAAGTATCCCAGGTGAGTGCAGTTTTAAAGAAGAGGAATGCTTGCTCAAAGTAAGCTCAAAGATAAACTACAAGTTTCAGTATTATTACTACAGTGGAACAGGTAATTAGGCAAGAACGAAGAATTACATTCATATGAAAAAGTTTGGGAACCCCTCTTAATTCTTTGGAGTTTGTTATATCATTGGCTGAGCTTTCAAAGTAGCAACTTCCTTTTAATATATAACATGCCTTATGGAAAGAGTAGTATTTCAGCAGTGACATAAAGTTTATTGGATTAACAAAAAATATGCAATATGCATCATAATAAAACCGGTGCATACATTTGGGCATCCCAACAGAGATATTACATCAATACTTAGTTGAGCCTCCTTTTGCAAATTTAACAGCTTCTAGATGCCTCCTAAAGCCTTTGATGAGTGTCTGGATTCTGGATGGTGGTATTTGTGACCATTCGTCCATACAAAATCTCTCCAGTTCAGTTAAATTTGATGGCTGCCGAGCATGGAAAGCCTGCTTCCAATCATCCCATAGATGTTCCGTGATATTCAAGTTGGGGGACTGTGACAGCCATTCCAGAATCTTGTACTTCTCCCTCTGCATAAATGCCTTTGTAGCTTTCAAAGTGTGTTTAGGGTCATTGTCTTGTTGGAGTATCCAACCCCTGTGTAACTTTAACTTTGTGACTTATACTTGAACATTATCATGAAGAATTTGTTGAATTCATCTGACCCTCGACTTTAACAAGGGCCCCAGTCCCTGAACTACCCACACAGCCCCACAGCATGATGGAACTTCCACCAAATTTGACAGTAAGTAGCAGGTGTTTTTCTTGGAATGTGGTGTTCTTCTTCTGCCATGAAAATCTCTCTGTTATGAGCAAATAACTACATTTTTGTCTCATCAGTCAAAAGCACTTTGTTCCAAAATGACTGTGGCTAAATAAGCTTTTGCATATAAAAATCGGCTCTGTTTGTGGAATGAGTGCAGAAATTAGTGCTTTTTTTCTCATTACCCTGCCATACAGATGTTCTTTGTGCAAATTGCTCTGAATTGTAGAGCAATGTATATGTACATGTGCAGCAAGATGTTCCTGCAGGTCATTGGAGGTGATTTTTGGGTTGTCTGTAACCATTCTTTCAATCCTCCCCATATGCCGCTCCTGTATATTTGTTGGCCTGCCAGACCAGTTGAAACTGACAGTTAAAACCTCTGAGATAGCTTTTTGTAGCCTTCCCCTTAACCCTGATACTGAACAATCTTTGTTTTCAAATCTTTTGAGAGTTGCTTTGAGGATCCCATGCTGTCACACTTCAGCGGAGAGTCAAACAGAAGCACAAGTTGCAATTGGCAACCTTAAAGCAAATATCAACTCTATTTCAGATTACATGGTGTCAGCCCAGGGTGCTTTACTCCCACCTAAACCGCATTATTTTCATGTCCCAATTCCACTCCCATGTTCTGCACTGCTGTCTTCTTCATCACTATGTTAAGAGTTTCACCTGGTGGCCAATTCCCCTACCTGACGTCATGTTTTCAATTCTCCCTTTTCCTAATGCGCATGTGTGCATAGCCCCTCCCGTCTAATCTCTCTAAGCAGACATTTATTTTGTCTGCTGTACTCACCAGACTCAAACTGCGCATTCTCCCCACGCCAAGTGACAAGGCGAATTCTGAAGGGAGGGGGGAGAGGGACTTGAGCGAGCTGCTGATATGCAGAGAGGAACAAGGAAACAAAAGCAGCTTCCCTGTCTTACTTTTCAGCGACCGGCGTGGCAACTACTTCAAGAATGCAGTGAGACCTTTTGTTGTGTTTGGTAGCCGAGGATTAGGAGAGTAGAACAGTGCTTTATTAGCAGGTCATGCAGCCATTACATAGCAGCAGTAAGTCTTACTTTCACTTTCAAGTTGTACAGAAAGTCCTATGTATGCACAGTGCCACCTGCAGGCCATTTGTATAAACACCACACCTTTCACTGATAAGATTTTCATTTGGGGGGTTGACATGTCCTATAAATGCCTTTTCTCATAATTGCACACACCTGCCTATGAAGTTCAAGTCTTAACAAGCTAATCCAACCAATTTGATGTTGCCTGTAATCAGTATTGAGCAGTTACATGCATTCAAATTAGCAAAATTACAAGGGTACCCAAATTTTTGCACAGCTAGTTTTTCACATGTGATTTAGTTTCATACAACGGAATACTGCTTCACTAAAAACTTTGTTCAGAAAAAACCCCAGTACTCAGATGTTCTTGGGAAATGAAAGACATAATACCACTGTTATCTTTTTTTTTTTGTAAGTGGACTAAATTATTATGCAGGCTGGGAGGGGTTCCCAAACTTTTTCATACGACTGTATTTTAGCAATACAACGTGGCGATCAGTTTCAGAGCATTTACCACAATCCAGCTCTCACACCTTAATGATTACAATCTATGCTTTTATAAAAACCGGAAATAATTTCTCTACCTCATCATACATCTTAATCTGATGATAGCAGACTCCTCTGTTATAATACACTAATGAGCAGGTTGGATCCAATGCAGCAGCTTTAGTGAAATCTTGAGCAGCCAATTTGTACGCCTACAAAAAAAAACATGGGCATAAAACATAAAAAAAATTCTGATCAACTATCATTGTATTTTCTCACCTGGTAAAAAAAATGATTTAAACAAGTTAGCCAGCAGAACTGAAACTAAGCTGGCTCTCGTGGTAAAGTGCCAGTTATGTAGCTTCTATTTTACAATATTACATTTTCATTTTCATAATAGCTCCCCTTTAATTAAACCTCCTCCTAATATTTACAGAAGTTCTAGTATATTTCCTTAACTTCATGTAGGTGCTCTTCCAGTTATACATTTTGCACAGAGAATTGTATTTTCTGCTAAGTATGTTGATGTGTCTACTGCTGTGCTTTAAGAAAACAGTCAACCTGTCATATGTATACCAGAGTTTTAGCTATCTTTGCATGGAAACACTCAGTCTAAGTCTAATGACACATATGGCTCTTTGCCCAGCATGGAATATCTGCTCCAGTACTTAAAACCGAGTGAGGTTTATAAAGGTAATAACAATAACTAATAGAATCTGGAGTATATGAAAAGTGCATACTGTTTCTTCACTAGCTACAAAAACATTGCTGTCATCCTGCAAAGAATGTATTGCTGCTCCAGTTCTTGCAGCAACCCTAAATTCATTAGCTTGCTTGATAAGCTTACCTACACATTGAATAATGATTACCATTGTGAGACTGGACTCCCTTGGGCCCACTGGAGGACCGGACCTCCAGGGCTCCTGCCGACCACCCCTGCCCCTGTTCATGCCCCCCACCCCACCAACTGAAACCTTCCTCGATCATGCATACACGTGCTGCATGACAGACCCATAGCTGTGGAGCACAATGGGATTTCTACCGGGGTCCCAGTGGACCAGTTTAAGATACTGGAACTTAATATACTAGGACTGTGAACATAAGAGAGTATAGGAATGCGAGTGTGTTTGTGAGATGAATGTGCTGTTAGGCTGAATGAGAGAGTTAAAAAGGGATTTTTTGATACTCAATGTTAAATCAGTTTCTCTGTAGTCGATAGGGGGGCACAGGGAATGATGGGGTTAAGCTCCACTTTCCAGGAGGCAGGACACTTGTATAAATTTTTAAGGGGCGAGCCAAAGGGTCTGGCTTTACCCAACACTGGACCAACCTGTTCAGTTTGTACCAAAGAGACTGCTGAAAAAATTAACTATATTCAACTTGCAGAACAGGTAACTTGGGGAAGTAGTCAATCATGGACCAACATGGTCAACATCACAAACGGCGGTGGGAAGCCCTGTTCTTTGCAGGATGGCAGCAATGTTTTTGTAGCTAGTGAAGAAACAGTATGCACTTTTCATATACTCCAGATTCTATTAGTTATTGTTATTAATATAACTACTTTAACCAGCCCCCAACCTTTATAAACCTCACTCAGTTTTAAGTACTGGAGCAGATATTCCATGCTGGGCAAAGAGCCATATGCGTCATTAGCCTTAAAGTGTTTCCATGCAAAGATAGCTAAAACTCTGGTATACATATGACAGGTTGACTGTTTTCTTAAAGCACAGCAGTAGACACAGCAGAAAATACAATTCTCTGTGCAAAATGTCTCTCTGTCGTCTATGGGGGACACAGAGAACAATGGGGACTTAAAGCAGCCCCAACAACAGGGTGGGAGCGAGTGGATTGTGACACATTGTTGCACTACGGAGCGCAACACCTTGCGGCCAAAGGAGGCCTCTGATGAGGAAAACGTGTCGAGACTGTAGAATTTGGTAAAGGTATGTATAGAGGGCCAGGTAGCTGCTCTGCAGATCTGATCCAGAGAGGCTGAATTGTGCCATGCCCAGGAAGCTCCCATGGACCTTGTAGAGTGAGCACGTACACCTTCCGGTGGTGCTTTTACTTTGGAAATGTATGTATGACGCCATACCTCGGTGAGGCTCGAGGGTGGGTACTACAAACAGAGTTTGGGAACATTGAAAGGATATACCAATATACTTACGTAGGGCTCTGACTACATCCAAACTGTGAGGTTGTGAAGTACCACAATCCACTGGTTCGTATGGAAGGAGGAAACCACCTTTGGAAGAAAGGATGGCACCATCCGTAACACAGCCTTGTCCTTGTGGAATACTAGGAAGGATGGGTCGCACGATACTGAGCTCTGGCACTCTTCTGGCCGATAAAAATTGCCACCAAAAAGACTACCTTCCAGGTCATCCACTTGTCTGATATCGGCACTAAGGGTTCAAATGGAGGGTCTAGAGGTGCCTCCAGTACTGCATTGAGGTCCCATCTAGGAACGGTGGTCGAAATGGTGGGGTGACATGAGCTACTCCCAGCAAGAAGGTGCGTACGGAGTTGTCCAAAGCGAGTCACGATTGAAAAAGTACTGAGACGGAGACATGTACCTTCAAGGAACTCAACTTGAGTCCCAACCGAAGACCTTGTTGCAAAAAGGATAGAATAGTTGGTGATGCATTCCAGGAAGGCTTGGGCTGTGGTAGAGCTGGCCAGGATTCTGGACATCAGAAAAGTCCTTGGCGGGCGGGAAGAAAAATCTAGATGATAGCCTTCTCAAATTATTTCATCGACCCAGGTGTCCTACGAATGTTGGTTCCACACCTCCCGGAATTGAAGCAACCTGCCCCCTATTAGTTGCCGTGGTTCAGAAGGGAGTGCCCCGTCAACCTGAGGTTGATTTGTCGACTAAAGGCTAGTTATGGAACTTGTTGGACTTCCACGTTGGAAGGGTCTCGTCCGCAGGTTTTTATTGAAAGTCAGAACGTTGTGGGGGGCTGTGACGTCTAGTGTACTGACTACTTCCGCCACGAAAATGTTTTCCCCTTTTCAACTAAATAGATGATCTGATCTTGGTCTGAGGGAGGAAGGTGCTCTTTCCCCCTGTGGCTTGAGAATTTATCTTCTCCAGTACCTCCCTGAAGAGTCGCTGCCCTTTGAATGGTAGTGAGGTTAGTGACTTCTTTGAGCGGAGATAAGCCATCAAGCTCTTTAGCCAAAGTGTTCTACGAGCTGCTACAGACAAAGTGGATGTGCAGGCGGTAATCTGAGCCGCATGCATGGTTTCGTCACACAGATAGGCTGACGCTTCTGTGATAGATTGTGCTGTAGATCGGAGTTCCGACCTGGGGACTCCCTTTTGGATGTCTCTAATTAGGGTTTTGGACCATGCTTGGATGCCTCTGGCTACCCAGGTGGAAACCAGTACTGGATGTAGTGTGGATCCACTGATTAATACAGTGCTCTGAGGAATCCTTCCAGCTGTCTGTCCGATGGATCCTTAAACGCTGCCGTATCTGGCAGGACTGTGGCCTTGGAAAGTCTAGACACCGGAGCGTTGACAGTTGGGGGCAGTAATCACTATCACAAGGGATAGGATTTAGAAACGTTTTGAGTAGCTTGATATTTCCGTTCTGGATGATACTGAGGAGTTGTTTGTGTCATCTTACACTCTCTGATCTCTTAAGTTTTGCACTGGATTTGTGACCCAGCATGGCTCAGGCTCTTACCAAATTATCAGTGATAGATGGTAATCTCTATAAGGGAGCAACAGACTGCGATAGCTGAATTGCCCAAAGGGGTGCTGATGGCTCTGAAAAGGTGCCGGCGACGCTCTTTTGTGCTGTAGCCTCTTGTACAGCTTCACCCGAAGGGAGCTGCTGTGGGGACTGAGACAGAACCTGGGGTGGATACAACTCCTTGCCCCTTAGAGCACAATCTGCAGAGGGGCTCACCTTGGCCCCCTGTAATCTTAGTCTGGCAATTTGTGCACAAAAAATATGTGACTTGCGCTACAGTTATTGTTGCTGCTCTCCCCCCCACCCTGGGGAATAGCCCTCCGGACTTACCTTCTGCCATTGCAGTGGCTCTGGTACCTGCTGAACAAGTAGGTTGTCTTAGGCTAATGCCTCAGACTGTAGTGCTGCTTGCCTATTGGAGGGCTGTGGGGGCGCCTCAGTAGGTAGGGATGCCAGTTAAGTAGTTTCTTAGACTCTCTGCCGAGGGAACTGGAGCAAGCTGCTCTGCCTTGCTAGTGATAAGGAAGAATGCGTTCCAGAATAGGCACAACGTTCAGTCCTATGAAATGTAAAATGGTGCCTGGAACGCATAAAGCAGCCCCCTTGATACACTTCACCACAGAGGGAAAGGAATGGGCGCAAAGGAAGGAGAGGGCGCCTCAACCGTGAGACTACCCCCCCCCCCTTTAATG
>CM044445.1:94032914-94045607 GCA_024363595.1 Xenopus borealis | reverse complement strand
CGGCTTTGGAGTGCGGACACTCATCAGGTACAATATATATATATATATATATATATATACACACACATAGGCACTCAATATATATGTACATATACACATGCACACACACACAAATAAGTAGATTGCTTACCTTTATGTAGTATTTCAGTGCACCCCGGTAGAGGTAGGCTCTTACACTGCGTGGCTGGACTTTGATTGCAGCATTGCAGTTCATGATAGCTTTAGAGTATCTCTTCCTGAAGCCATAGAAAGCAGCACGACACAGTAAGGCCTAAAGTACGGACACACTGTTATGCTGGAATAATACTATGTGGCACTTAGCAGACAGGAGCAATCTGAACACCAAGGGACAAATGCAAAATGGACACATCTAATGGCATCTTGTCCAACATGGCACCTAATGTATAAGAGATTAAAGATGTTGTATAAGAGATTAAAGATGTTGTCTTTAGCAACTAGGGACTGACTGATTCAATTTCAAACTCTCAACCAATTATATATCACCCAACAACACGTTAGCTACATGAGTGATGCAAATACTCCTGCCTGCTACAAATGAAAACAACCAAAAGCCAATTTCACTCATATGCTTTGGTCCTGTCCCCCATTTCTGGAAATAGTTATGGGACTATGTACAATGCAAGATGGTTTCAAATAATGTTGCCTCTTAAAGGCAGTAGACAAAGTAGTGTCACCCAACACTCCTTTTTATGACAAGGAAGGTTATGATTAGAAACTGGATGTCCCTAATACCCCTTCAGTTGAAGACTGGTTGAGTCCAATAAGGACCAACCTCCAATTAAAGTATATGTCCAGCAGCTGACTTAAGTAATATGATAAAATATTGGAAAACTGGATACTCACTACCAGTTAATTGGCACACATCATGGCAATCTGTAGACTCAAAGGCAGATTTATGAACGCCTTACATGGTTTCTGCATTTGAATATCTCGGCTTCCTGTGGATCTTTTTATTTATTTCAACAAAAATGTAAAAAGCTTGTCAGGTTTAAGGTGGTATTCAGAAACCACCTGATTTGGTAGCCCAAGTCTCAGGCATTCACAAATTTCCCCCTGGTACACAGATCCTACCTTCCAATTAGGATGTGAAGTTTAGTGTATTGAATTGACACTGTATGCTTTGATATTTGTACCTAAAATGATTACCTACTACTATTACCATCCTTCATTGTCCCATGTTGCTCCCATCCTTCTGCCCCCTTTTGTTAAAAAAAAAATTCTGTGATTTATTAGCAAGAAGATACTTCTATTAAAATGTGTGCAAATATAAAATGGTGTAATTATGTTTATATGTGTATGCTGTTATGTTACTGTAAGCACATTTATTTCATAGTTCTCTGCAGCATGTGGACGATAAAAGAAAAGGCTGCTGCTGTTTGAATTCTCTTCACAAGACCTTCTGGGCCATACATATATTTTAGTCAAGCTAAAACTGTGCTACAACCACTTAAGAGTGAATCATTGTGCTATTTAGGTCAAGGGAGTTGACCTAAATGTGGAGTTATTAATCATTTTACTATGGAATGATGTGGCATATGTGTATGCCAGATTCAGCAGAATCTGAACAATTACACGCAAGATCACACCATTTGGAATGTGTATGGAACAGATTTGAGCAGGTCAGCAGTAGCATGTAACAGAAGCTCTCACATTAAGGAAATGGAGTGGAATGTTATCCCTAAATAAATCTAAGTGCCTCATATTCCTGTTACTATTCACTTTACACGTGAATCTTTATTTATATAAATGTATTAGCAAAAATGCACCAGCGAAGCAGCTCAAATTATACTATTAGATACTTGCTTTCATTAAACTGGGATGCACTGTGTCAGGGCCCGAAGGCGGAATTTGCAGTGTGGACCAAGGAGGAATTGGTATCGGAGGAACACAGTTCGCGGTACAGAAGGATTAGGCAGAAGAATCGTTATTTCAGGCAAAGGTCAGTTCAGGCAGTAAGATTTCGTGGTCAGGAGGAAGCCCTCAGAGGAAATAATATAACATAGAAACAGAATCTTGGGAGTTTCAAATGGGCAGTTTTCCAGCTTGGCAAAGAGTCCCTTCTTCCTTAGGTGAGAACGGACCTCTCGAACATGGGCTCTGTGTTCATCTAGATGTTTTGAAAAAATAAGAATATTGTCCAGATATACAACCATATAAGTAAGACCATGAGGAGGCATATTACAGGGGAGCAGATCAACAGGACAATCGTATGATCGATGAGGAGAAGGGTTTCACAAGACATCACCAAAGTCCTGATATGCCAGGGGAGAATGAAGATTTATTGGATTTATTGAAGAACAAGATAACTTCATTACTGCAATGGTGGGTAAACAATCTTGCTGGCAGTATGGGCTCCAATGAGAAATCTGGCTTCCAGCCCAATCGATGGTGGGATTGAGTAATTGTAGCCAGGGCAACCCGAGGTTGCGGAACGGCAATTAATAATAAGAAAGGAAAGTCTCTCAACATAAAATGACCCAATCATAACAAAAAGTTCCGGTGTAACATGTGAGATATAAGCCGTGGATAACAGTCAGTCGTCTTTTGCCAATACACGAAGAGGGGTCGGCAAGGGGTGCAGAGGGATATTGTGCAGGGTAGCAAATGTCTGGTCCAGGAAGTTTCCTGCAGCACCGGAATCGAAGAAATGCTTGTGTCGTGATTTGCTTGGAGGTGACTCGAAGCTGCATTGGGAGCATATATCGAAGAGAGGATTGGTGGAGAAAAGGATCAGTTCCATCCAGGTGAGCCTCCCCTAACTTACCTAGTTGTGGGAGTTTCCCTGCTTCACTGGACAATTAAAGGAGACTTGCCTCCGCAGTAAGGGCATAAGCCAGCAGAACATCTTCAGACAAACGGACTCTCCGGATCTGCATGGGTTCCTCAGAAGAGGAAGTTGAAGTAGCAACAGGTAGAGTAGGAGAAGCGGTCTCTGAAATCGAGGGGCCAGTAGAGGCTGAAACTTCTTAGTTTCTGTCCCTATCAGACAGGTGCTTACATATTCTGGTATCAATCTTAATGGCCAGAGCAATAAGATCTTTCAATAGCTCTGGGAGGTTACAGGATACCAAATCGTCCTTAAGACGAGTAGACAGCCCCTGGTAGAAAGCCACATGATAGGCTTCATTATTCCACTTCGTCTCAGACGCTAACGTACGGAAGTCAATGGCCTACTCGCTGACAGTGTGACTCCCTTGGCGAATTTGCAGTTGACGAAAGGCAGTGGTGGTGACCCGTCCAGGAGCATAAAAGATCTTGCAGAAGGACTGAAGAAACAAATCAATGTCATGGTTAAGAGGCAAATTCTTCTCCCACAATGAAGACGAGTAATCATGAACTCCACTGTAGCCCTCTCGGAGAAGTACTGCGAAGACTGGAGCTGGAAAGTTATCTGGCATTGGTTCACAAACCCTCGACAAGCCTGTGGATCTCCATGGTAGAGTGGGGGAAAAGGATCCTTGGGCTCCTAAAAAAGCTGGAGAAGTACTGACCGCAGGAAGCGCAGCTGCTGTGAGAGGATTGACCATCAATTTGTCCAATATGGCTTCCAGTGCTTAGCTGAAATGGAGCTGCTGGGCCTCGTAAGACTCCACGTGAGAGGCCTATCCGCGGAAAGCTCTTCCAAAATCAGGAGAAGGTGGAGCTTCGTCAGAAGGGTCCATGGCCCGATTATACCGTCAGGGCTCGAAGGCGCAATTTTCAGTGTGGACCAAGGAGGAAGTGGCATCGGAGGAACAAAGTTCGCCGGTACAGAAGGAATAGGCAGAAGAATCGTCAGTTCAGGCAAAGGCCGGTTCAGGCAGCAAGATTTCGTGGTCAGGATTCAGGCAAAGATCAGAAATGTACACAAAAAACACACCCAGGAACTCTTAAGTAGAAGAACCTATAATCAAGCAAAGATTCAGGCCTCTGGCGTACTTTTAAGAGAGTTTTTACGGCAAAACGTGCATGATGACGTCACATTCTGACGCTGCAAGTTTTGGCCTGGCATAATTACGCTGCGCCGGAATGGCACGCTGGCATCCTCCCCTGGGCGCCCCCATCTTGGGGAAAAAGCCGAAAGAGTAGGGAGCGCCGGCGAGCGCTCCTTACACACTGAAAGAGTCAACACCCCTAGGCATATTCATACATACATCAGTACTTTGGATAAGCTTTGGATATTTCTTAATATTAGCAGCTGGTGGCATGTGAATAATGCTTTCAAGCTACCACTACAATCAGTACAGTTTATAAATGCAAGCTTGCATGCAGAAAGTTGTATGTGTGTTGTCCTACTAGTTCACAGTGCCCACCTTACCTGGAAGTAATTAGGGTTGATTTCCAGTGCTTTGTTGAAATCATCTAAACAGTTTGCTTGCTGAAGATGCATGCGACAAAGCCCACGCTGGTAAAAGGCTTCATAGAACCTCGAGCAAACTTTAATTGCACTGGTAAGAGCCTCAAGAGCCTAGAAAGGAATTATTTAAATATGATTTAAACAATCAATATACAGGTGCTTCTAGCTCAAAGTATTATTTCCCCTCATGGTGCAAATTGTTATGTTCCTAGAAAACGGACAAAGTCCCGTTTAAACTACGTGCTCACCAGGAGAACACTGTGGTTCGGGTGCCCTTGCCCTGAACCCTCCACATGAACTTTCAATACTTTAAAAACTTCAACGGCACTAACCCCTCCTTTTTTTCGTGGCCCGGGTGCCATGCCCCGAACCCGTAGCCTGGGGAAAACACTCCGTATCACTTCCACCTTTGGCATGCACTTCCAAGGATCCACTGGACAAAGTTATGCTCCAATTAAAAGCCTTTATTCCACACACATATCACCTAACGCGTTTCGTGTGTTACCACACGTAATCATAGGTACAAACAATTTCACCACCATCACCATTTTTAAAGGGCAGTCCAATTCTACGTCACTCTTGATGTTTTTTTGTTAACACACACTGGTTAACCCTTTCTACTATCTCTTTAGTGGAACATTGGTTAATTATAATTAGATCAGTTTACATGAATTCCATAAAGCGCATTGCATATTCTCACAGTTAGATCAGTTTACATCAACACTATCAGAATTACATTGTTTCCTTTTGATTTAATCTATATTCTCTAATTTGTTGCTTTTATTTTAATTTGAAACAAAGTATCTAACCACTAAATAAACTATCTATTATTCCATTTCCCACATCTCTTTTTTTACTTTCCTTTACAATCATTATCCGATTTGAATCAAGCCTTGTTTATACTTTTGATACATAAGGGAGAAGTTGAAGCCAAGAATGTCAGTCTCTAAAAAAATTTTCTTTTGTATCTTAAATGAAGCAGTTTACATCCCACCTCACATTTAACCCATTTAAAAAAAAAAATTTTTTTTGAATGTAATGGTGGGGATCCATCATTTTTGTGCATTCAGGGCATAGAAAGCATCCAAACATTAAGTAGGGGCGGTGATAAAATAAGAAAACTGTTACAAACTGAGGTAAAATAGATTTTTTATTTAGATACTAGAGAGCCTAATCAATGGGTTAAATGTGAGGTGGGATGTAAACTGCTTCATTTAAGATACAAAAGAAATTTTTTTAGAGACTGACATTCTTGGCTTCAACTTCTCCCTTATATATCAAAAGTATAAATAAGGCTTGATTCAAATCGGATAATAATTGTAAAGGAAAGTAAAAAAAGAGATGTGGGAAATGGAATAATAGATAGTTTATTTAGTGGTTAGATACTTTGTTTCAAATTAAAATGAAAGCAACAAATTAGAGAATATAGATTAAATCAAAAGGAAACAATGTAATTCTGATAGTGTTGATGTGAACTGATCTAAGTGTCAGAATATGCAATGCGCTTTATGGAATTGATGTAAACTGATCTAATTATAATTAACCAATGTTCCACTAGAGAGATAGTAGAAAGGGTTAACCAGTGTGTGTTAACAAAAAAACGTCAAGAGTGACGTAGAATTGGACTGCCTTTTAAAAATGGTGATGGTGGTGAAATTGTTTGTACCTATGATTACATGTGGTAACACACGAAACGCGTTAGGTGATATGTGTGTGGAATAAAGGCTTTTAATTGGAGCATACCTTTGTCCGGTGGATCCTTGGAAGTGCATGCCAAACGTGGAAGTGATACGGATTATTTAAATATGATGGAAGGACTAAAGTGCAGAATGAATAAGCATCTACAATAGAGAGTTTTAAGCAAAATATTTACATACATAATTTATGTTTTACCCCATATAAACAATGAAAAGTACTGTACAATATTGATCCCCTTCATGTTTGCTTCAGTGCTTATGCATGCTTCCATGTTACTTTCCTCAACTAAGGTATTGTCCATAGTCTATAACAGAAGTTATGTATGACCACAGGAGATACTTAACTATGCCTGTGTTACTATGGGAATATAATTTTTTGTAGGCAGTTAAGTTCAAACCTTTGCATGTGGTGCCATGTATGTAGCCAATGGCCAGGAACTCAGGACCCCAAGCATGTATTATAAGAAGACTACTATAACCTTTCCAAAATGTTAGCCAAGACATGAAGATAACCAGCTAACCAGCTTCATAACTACATGGGGTCGAGGTTCCCAACCATACACAGCAACCCCTTACCCATCCCCCCCCCCTCAGCAACCCCTTTCCCCTAATTATAGAGGAAGCAAACCCCACAGTTGCAGGGGAGCCGGGACCACGGGTCCTGATTCCTCTATAGTTATGCCAGTGCAGCTCACCTTTTGGAAATCAAACTGTTCCATATAACACAGACCCAGGTTAAAGAAGATTTCTGCTTTGTTTGAGGATGATAAAATTAGATCATGTGATGATTTAAACATCTCAAGGGCATCTCTGAAGGTTTCCACAGCATCCTGTCACATAAGAGACACAAAAAGACAAGCATCTGCTCTTAGCACTAGTAAGGAATTCTTGACAGATATTCCACTCATCCTGGCAGAACCACAACAGTTATCACAGTAGCTATAAACAACTGTTCTTTTGACCAGTAACAATCTGCACAATGCTATGGGGTCATCTGTTGTTGACAGCAGTATAGCACTGAGAGACTGCTGGAACTTAAGCACCCTTAAATCTGGGCCAGCATGCAATTACCTAAATGTAGTTAAAGCACAGTGCTTCAATTTTCCCAGTACTCACAGGTATCATCGCCACTTGTGCTAAAGAGCACAGCTCTGCTGCAGTAAAACATGCTGCACTAGGAGCAAAAATATGCTTAAAGGAAAACGATACCCCTGAATACTGCAGGTCTCATAAATATACTGTATATCACATAATATAGTCCATATGTGACACACTGCTTCCCACTAAAATCTACAATGTTTTGTGTACTGCTGGTGACCAGTGATTTCGCAAATGGGAATAGGAGGCCTAAAACATTCTGCAGCTACACCATCAAAGTTGTACCACATTATATATAAAACTTTACAGTTGTGTTTTACCTTGCATTTGTTTGCCTTCATTTGTATTTTTCCCAGCAGAATCACCAAGGCTGGAACTGGTTTGGCTTGGACAGCTGATACTAGGCATTCAATTGCATTGCTATATTGATGGCGGAAGGACTGGACCAAAGCTTGTTGGGCTGGTGAGGAACCTGAAAAATATGCAAAATAGTAAAATTGTCAGTATCAAATAGGAGCATATTTAAAACACAGCTTACCACATCCCTCTGTTGACTTGAATAGGATTATTAAAACACAGATTACCACATCCCTCTGTTGACTTGAATAGGATTATTAGGAGCATACTTTCAATGCATAAACTTGATTTCACCTCTTTGATGTATATACCCCTATTAATCCTATACAAGTGAACAGAGAGCTGTGAAATTTGGCACTTATGGATTGTGGAACATTCATTGATAAATATACCTTGCAAAACATAACATAACATGAACTGTTTGGGTCGCCTTGGTTTTGATAGCTCAACACTTGTCAGCCTTTTGGCTGACAAATAAATGCAACTATTAATTAATTCAATTCCACTGTAATGTATACTGTGTAAAATATTCCTAGGGATGGCATCACCCAGTATTCTTTACTACATTACAAGTCAAATTGGGTGAGTTCACTATCACTATAAATGGGGTTGGAAACCATATTTTTATTTACACAGTTTTCACAACATTCGCTCTACAAGCTGTCACTTAGAGCAAGACTGGTAGGTAAGAGCCTTAGCAAGATATGACCTCTCTGTGCTATATAAATGCAGTGCACATGGCATGACAATAGCTCTATACATGCAATGTCATCAATAAATGCAATTTTGATTGAGTTTGAAAATTAATGCAGAATGCCTTTAATACAAGTAGCAGAATACCCTATTTATATACGACAAAAATACCCAAATACAAAACTACAGAGAGGCTGGGTTATATATTTTAATACTGCATTAGTGTGAATAATTTGTAATGAGCAAAATATTCCACTTCTTGAGAATCTATTTCCCTGGCTCTACATATAATGGTCAGAAAACACCTCACTAACACACCCTAATAAAGGTCAAAATTCTGTAGTTTGAAATCTGATACTGCCTTGGCTGTGCTTTCAAACCTAGTAGGTGATGTCCAGTCGATAAGGTATTCCATGTAAATGAGAAATCAGAATTCCTTCTGCTTTGAATATGAATGAGGAGAGTTTTTGCATTTTTGTTAAGTTCTAACCTTGAGTCATTTCAGCTGCGTAGTTGATACAGAAGCTGGCCAATTTGTATTTCTTCATTTCATACAGATACTGACCCCTGCAAGGTAAAAGAAATATATGTTAATTTTATGAGATGGTAATTAGATCTTAAATTGGGACATTTATCCTACCCATAGGACAGGTGGTATGTTCAGGGCCCTGTTGCAGATCTCTCCCAAAAGCACTCACTCCCTAACTTTTGTCTGACCCCGTCCAACCCTCTTGAATACAGCACGAATGAAGACAGGAAGTATAGTATTCATGGGGGTGCACCCAGGTCTCTGCCCAACGTTTTGGGGCACAGAGACCGGCAGAAATTAATTTGTCGGGCAGGATGTAAAAAAGCAAAAACATGGTCTGGTATTACAGTCCATGCCTGTGTTATTTATAAAAACTTACCTAATAAGGTAGGGCTGTGGTGAGTCGGGGTGCAAGTGAATAGCACGAGTTATATCTTTCAATGAATTATTCAAGTCATTTATCTAGGGAACACAATATGAAGCATTAATTGAAATGTAATCTTTACAGTAATGCAAATGTTGTGCACTGACACACACACATAAAGGTATTTGTATGTAGGGGAACAGTAATCAGAGAACTTGGGCAATAAATAAACATAGTATTACATTTACAAAAGTGAAATAGTTGTGTACCTGTTGGAAGGCCTGAGCCCTACACAAATAGGCTTTTATATAACGTGGATCAACATTAAGTGCAGCAGTAAAGTGATGGATAGCTTGGGCGTAATCTTTTCGATTCAGTAGCGAGATCAAGCCAAGGTTTATGTGGGCCAAGACAACAGTCCTGCAAGATGGGAAGAGTAAGAATTTCTAAGAAAAGCAATACTAAAAATAAAGCTGAAAAAGCTTTTAAAAATCTGAATTATCTGGATAAAATGGAGTCCATGGGAGACAACCCTCCCGTGATTTGAATTTTGGATAAAGGGTTTCCTTATATAAAGAGACATAATATTGAAGACTGAAAGGCTAAGTATCTGGCTCACTCGGGGGTTCCTTGAACAAATAGTGATGTCCACAGTTGAGTAAGGTCATAGAGGTCAAATTGTTACTGGCAAGACAAGAAAATCCCTGGAGATGTAGACTGAGAATATATCAGTACAAATGGTATCTGATCAACAAAGGAAAACAAAACATGGGTTAATACTCTTTTTATATACTCCACAGAGTTTTTTTTTTTTAGCATACCTATTCAGAGCAAGAACACGTTCAAAGTCACATATGGCCTCGGCCCATAAGCCCAGGTCTATATACAAAATCCCACGGTACAAGAACGCATTCAGGTTTTTACAGCTGTCACAAAGAAGCACTGAAATAGAAAGAGAATACAAACAAGAAAAAATGGCCTCCAGTCAGATTTTAAAGTTTCATCACATAACAACCTTTACTTGTATAATCCACTCTAAAACAGTGTTGCTTTCTGTCACATAAGAATTTGTTTTCTATGCTTTTATACTTGGTATAATGGTTTTATGTGCTCTGCATCAGCTAAAATATTCTTACCCCTTTCTTTCTACTCCCACAGGTAAGTCTATCACATGCCTTACCATTCAGCAGCACTTAAACTATAAATTATCCATTTAGCTCAAAAGCCTATTATTATACTTTTTATCTACAGAGAATGTGTATTTATATGAGGGACAGGGGCCCTACAAAAAAAAAATCTTCAGATCGACCCAGCACACTCCAATCCCCATCGTCCCGATCACTTCCTGCCTGCCTCCGTCCCGCCTGAGGTCCTGCCTCTGCCACCCCCATGTCCTGCCTCCGCACACTCTTGCCCGATTTGTGTCCTAGGTAAGCAAGTGGCTGGGGAGGAGGTTTTTTTTTATAAACTATACAGGAAGCAGACCCAACAGTACAGACCCCCCTGTTCCTTGAGCCCCCTGTGACTGCTGGGTCTGCTTCCTCTATAGTTACGCCACTGCTTACAAACATATATCAAAGCTGCAAGTTTTCTACCCTTCAGCTTGGGTAATTAAATGAGCCTTAAATTATAGCTTTACCTATTCCCTTTTGGAATATATTTTGTAACTTTATAGGGTCTCAAACCACATTAAAACAAGTTGCTATGTTATATAGAATGGGCTTATCAGGCTATTGCACTGATTTTGAGTACAGATGTAGAGACACAATCCTAATACAAGACAAATCTACTCTATTTTTGTTAGAGATGATGTAGGGATTGTACGGAAGAGCACTAGGGCCAGCAAAAAAAAAAATTCTGATGAATTATGACTTTTAAAACTCATAATTATGACTTTAAATCTCATAATTATGACTTTTAAACTCATAATTATGACTTTAAAATCTCATAATTATGACTTTAAAATCTCATAATTATGACTTTAAATCTCATAATTATGACTTTAAAAAGTCGAAATTCTGACTTTTAACATTATGAGTTAAAGTCATAATTTTGACTTTTGAAGTCATAATTATGAGATTTAAAGTCATTATTTCGACTTTTTAAAGTCATAATTATGAGATTAAAAGTCATAATTATGAGATTTAAAGTCATAATTATGAGATTAAAAGACATAATTATGAGATTTAAAGTCATAATTATGAGTTTAAAAGACATAATTATGAGATTTAAAGTCATAATTTCGACTTTTTAAAGTCATAATTATGAGATTTAAAGTCATAATTTCGACTTTTTAAAGTCATAATTATGAGATTTAAAGTCATAATTATGAGTTTAAAAGTCATAATTATGAGATTAAATGTCATAATTTCGACTTTTTAAAGTCATAATTATGAGATTTAAAGTCATAATTTCGACTTTTTAAAGTCATAATTATGAGATTAAAAGTCATAATTATGAGATTTAAAGTCATAATTTCGACTTTTTAAAGTCATAATTATGAGTTTAAAAGTCATAATTATGAGATTTAAAGTCATAATTATGAGTTTTAAAAGTCATAATTCATCAGAATTTTTTTTTTTGCTGGCCCGAGTGCTCTTCCTTAGGATTGTGACATAATATGACAGGAAAATACGGGCTTTTATTAAAAGTTGTGAATAGCATGAAATATTATTACAAAAGGGTAATTTCATGATGAAAGCATGCTTTAAGGGTGTTGTTACATAAATACACAATTAAGAAGAAGTCTGTGATTCTGAGTTACCAGAGATGCTAAAATCCTGCAAAGCCTGCCAAGGAAGGCATTTTCGCAGCAAACACCCTCGGTAATAGAAAGCCAGCCAGTTGCTGGGGTTCAGGTGAATGGCAGCTGAAAAATCCTCTGCTGCTTCTGTATAATTGCCCAGTTGGGTGTGTGCCCTTCCACGGAATATTCTGCTCAGGGAAAAAAAATATAAAGTATTACATATATTAGAAATGATCCTGCATTTCTACATAGACATTAATTTAACAACAGAGTGATATATAGTGAGATTTTCTTACCTGAAAAATTCTTTTCTCATAGGCCCGTACTCTCAGTGCAGGACGACTAGGTTAAGTTGATCCTCTCTGGAGGCAGGACAAACTAAGAAATTTTCTCCAATCCCCTAATTCCTCTTGGCTCCACCTCTTCCTCTAGTTTAGTAACAAAGCCTACCAGTGGAGACAGAAGACCCTAACTACCTAACTCCCCATGGGAGGGATGCTGCACTGACAGTACGGGCCTATGAGAAAAGGATTTTTCAGGCAAGAAAATCTCCCGTTCTCAGTTGGCCCTACCTGTCAGTGCAGGACGACTGGGGATGTCCCAGAGCCATCCAAAAAGGGTGGGCATCATAAAAAAACTGTAATAAAACATTGAACATCTGAATATCTCTCTCTCTATATATTAAAAATATAGTTGTTTTATTTATAGGTACAGGACTGACGTTTCGGCCCCCACTGATGCCTCAGTGGGGGCTGAAACGTCAGTCCTGTACCCAGGACCGCCATCAGGGGGGGACAGGGGGGACAAGTGTCCCGGGGCTGAAGGGCCCCTTACGAGCGCAGAAGCGTGCGT
>CM044445.1:94009611-94032904 GCA_024363595.1 Xenopus borealis | reverse complement strand
CACCTAGGCAAATTTAACAGTTTTTCGTGAGTGCTGGCTTCTGTGCAGCACCAGCAAGCTGGTGCAAGCTATCCGATTTTCGAAAGTCAGCAGTCCTGTGAATGTAGAACTTGAGAGCTCTTACTGCATCTAGTGACCTTCCAAGATAGGAACTTTAGATTCACGGTGGAAAGTGGTTCAAAGGGCGGTCTTTGGAGAGTTTGAAGCACTAAATTAAGGTCCCAAGGCAGAACAGGGTCTTGCCTCAGTGGTCGAATTCTCTTTAGTGCCTGAAAAAACTAAGTCTAAGTTCTGGTAATGATGCCCATTGCTTGTGACATAGAGCTGATAGGGCAGATACCTGAACTTTGAGAGCTGAAGTACTGAGGCCTTTCTCTACTCCATCTTATAAAAAGTGTAAAATGTGAGTGGAAAGACATGACTGCCATGGAATGTTGTGCCTTTGGCTCCAGTTAATAAAAATGTTCCATATTCTGTGATAAGCAGTGGCTGCATTCAGCTTCAGTCGGTTGGAGCATACTCTTTTTGTGATTTATTAACCAACCGTGGTGCTGAAGTGTGAGCAAGCATTCTCTCATGTGGGACATGGCTTGTGATTACAAAACTGGCACTACTATGAGGTTGGCGAGATATACGGTGACTTGTATTCTTTTTAGACGAAGGACTGCTAATAGGGCCCCCAGTACCTTGGTGAATAACCTGGGTGCAGGTGTTAAACTGAAAGGAAAAACCTGAAATTGGTGACCTATGGCAAATCAAAGAAACCTTTGGTGAAGATGGTTGATCGGTATATGCAAATAGGCATCCTTGATATCAATCTTGGTCATGAACACCTTTGGTTTTAGGCTCTTTATGATTGATGTAAGTGATTCCATTTTGAATTTTTCGTATCTGACAAATTTGCTCAACAGGTGTAAATTGAGAACCGGACCAAAGCCACCGTCTTTTTTGCGACCAAGTATAAGTTTGAGCAGATTCCGTGAAATCGAAATTGTAGAGGGACTGGTGTTATCACCTCGTTGTCTAGTAGCACTTGAGCTATGATGAATAGGGCTCTTCTTTTAGTAGGATCGGAAGGAATGGAGGATTTTACGAACTTGTTTTCCGGAAGTTTTTTTGGCAAAGGGAATGGAGTAGCCTTGTTCTAGAATATTTAGTACCCAAGAGTCTGTTATGGAATCTCGCTATACTGGTCTAAAGTTGCCTAATCTTCCTCCTACCGGGTAAAGAGCTGGAATGTGGTTGTGATGGTCAGGAATCCTGCCCTTTTGCTGGTGCCTGGTTGCAGGTGAATTCCTGCTGATTATGCCACTGGGCTTTGAATCTCCTAGTTGACTGAGACTGGGACGGAGATCTAGGATTACTTTGCTGTCTGTTATTAGACGACCAAGGTCTATGGTGGTAATTGCGCTTATGAAATTCTCGCTTACCCTGAGGTAGGAAGGCGCCTTTTCCTCCTGTTACATCCGAGATAATCTGTTTCAGCTCAGGTCCGAACAGCTGTGACACATTGAACTTAATGGATGCGAGTTTGTGCTTTGAAGCTGTATCATCAGACCATTGACGTAACCACAAAGCTCTGCAAGCTGAGATGGATGCTGATGAAGCTTTGGCAGCTAGTCTAGCCGATTCCATAGCTGCATCTCCTAAAAAGGATAGTGCGGCCTTAATCTTTTCTAGCTGATGAGTCAAATCATCCGGGAAGTCAGGAGGTTGTCTAATCAACTCTTGGCACCAATATTTAACTGTTTTTGCCACTGTGGCAGATGCAGCTGAAGGTCATATGATCGCTGCAGAGTTTTGAAAATCATGTTTAAGGGCCGAATTTACTTTCCTATCCTTCGGATCTTTTAGTGTGCCAGCATCTTCTGCGGGCAGAGTAGTACAATATAATGTTTGTATTCATCTGGTATAGGGTATGAATTGAAATTTTTTTTGTGAGATATTTGACTTTTTTTCTGGTTGTTGCCATTGTGCTTCAACATGATTGGCAAGGGATCTACATACTAGAAAAGACTTGGGTTTCTGTGAGGTGTTGCCTCACACCCTATCTGCTTTAAACATGGATATTTATTCTTCCTTGATCCCCAAGGTGGCGAATACGTCTCTAAAGAGATTCTGGATATCCTCTGGTTGTCTAGAAGGTTCATCTGAACCTGTGGATTGGTTGTCAGAGGAGAAGTCATTTTCAGATTCTATGGTATTAATCTGAGGTAGATTCTAGGTGTGTTGTAGGTGAAGTGGTGGTTGGTGCGTCTCCTGAGGTGCATGCACCATTGCTGCAGTAGTAATGAGCCTACGGACATCATTAGCATCTTCATTATGTGTAGGAGATGGGAGACTGATCTCTCCGCGTAGTCTGGCCTCTAAATTTTTAATTTTAGCCTTGACTTTGCCTGGCTTGTCTGTAATATCAATCTCCTATATTAAGGACGTTAGCTCCTCATTAGAATTGACCATGATAAAACAAGTAATATAAAAAAAAATAAACAGGAGATAGGAGAAATTGATGCCTCCAAGCAGGACAAACTGAAAAAACTAGAGGAAGACGTGGAGCCAGGAAGAATGTGGGGATTGGAGAAAACTTCTCAGTTTGTCCTTCCTCCAGAGAGGATCAACTTAACCCAGTCGTCCTGCCCTGACAGGTAGGGCCGACTGAAAAACAACAAGATATCACTCATCAGGGCTACAGTAAAACACAAAAGAATCCAACAATCATTACAATATATGTATATATATATATATATATATATATATATATATATACAGATGCAGTCACTTGGATTTGTAAGTTAAATGTGTCGTAACTCAGGGCTAATTAAAGAAATTGTGTTATCTAAAGTTATCTTAACTCATTTAATGCATTTAACCTTTTCATTAGCATACCAAAGCACCATTGTTTTCAATGGTGAACTCTTTAATTGGATGGGATGCTGTGACACAATATTCTAAGTGGGATAAATGGGATAAATGAGTTAAGTCACAACGCATTTAACACACAATCCAAAGTGATTGCATCTGTATATATATATATATATATATATATATATATATATATATATATATATATATATATATACACATCTTTTGTAGCTGTTGTTGCATTTTTATTTTTAGTCCTAGTAGGCCCTCTAGTGCTGGACACTCCAATCGACTGCCCTCTCAGCTCTACCATGCAGACATCAGACAGTAAACATCATTTGTTGGTGCAAGCATTTCCATTCTTCTTTTTTAATTTTTGTTTTCATTGAACATATAAAATTGTCACTATACGCCATACTAATTTATTTGTATATGTAGAGACTGCATTAATTTCTAAAAGAAAAATATATAAATTCCGATTAATTGTTCCTTATATACCTGGTTATTAACATTAATACTCTCATTAGCCAGGGTGTTGCTGTGTAAGATGTATATGTGGGGTCAGCAACAGGGCTTATTGGAGTATCCACTGAATCAGCTGATAAATACAAATGCAAGACACAGCCAGTTCAGATTTATTTTTGTATTAAAGGAAAACTATACCCCGAAAATGAATTTTTGAGCAACAGATAGTTTATATCAAATTAAGTGACACATTAAAGTATCTTACCTACCTGGAATATATATTTAAGTAAATATTGCCCTTTTACATCTCTTGCCTTGATCCACCATTTCATGATGGTCTGTGTGCTGCCTCAGAGATCACCTGACCAGAAATATTTCAACTCTAACTGTAAAGGGAAGAAGTGTTGAAGCAAAAGACACAACTCTGTCTGTTAATTGGCTCGTGTGACCTAACTTTATAGTTTGTTTGGTATGTTTGTGTGCACCGTTGGATCCTAGGATCCCAGGAGGCTGTCCTTATTTTTTAAAATGGCAATTTTCTATTTATGATCACCCAATGGCACATGCTACTAAAAAAGTGTATTATTATGAAAATGGTTTATTTACATGAAGCAGGGTTTTACATATGAGCTGTTTTATGCAATATCTTTTTATAGAGACCTACATTGTTCGGGGGGTATAGTTTTCCTTTAAGATTCAGTCCACATCTCCACTACTTTGCATATAAAAGCTGCTGTGGCTTAGTGACTGCTTTTTGAAATACTGTATAACATATTTGTTCTTTAATAAGGGGGTTAAGTTACCCATGGCCACTCTACATAGCATTTATAATGTGTGATGTTTTTTGCCAGTATTTACAGACAGGAATATATTATATTCATTTTATCCAACAACATCATATCCATGTACACAATAATCAGACTAGTTTATATCCAACCTGGCCTCAACATTATTGATGTCCTGTTTGATTAGAGCAGAAAAATCTTGCACAGCAATCTTCCAGTTGCAGTTCTCAAAGTAATATACACCATGCTTGTGCAGAGCATCAACGCGACGTTGGTTTAGTTGAAAACACTACATGGAAGAGATGAAATATCATCAGTTAAAATATTCAGTACCATATGCTCTACCTCCCATCCTTTCCAAATGGAAAATACATATGCCACCAAACTACCTTCATAATATAAAAACAAGACCAAAATCTACTTAAATTCCTACCCAATTTGGTGTGAGATTAGTATTTGTTTGCTCACCCTAGCAACTAACGGCTCCTCTACAAAATGTTTAAACAAACCCAGATTAGAAACAAGCTACCTTTCATGTACTACCATCTGAATATTGTTAAAGAAGGTATTTCAAACTAAACATCGCCCTATAAAGGTAAAGAAAATCACTTTGGGAACATTGTTGGGCAACCTCCAGTGATTCTTACTGCTTATTTCCGTCCAAAAACACACACTGAATCAACACCAAGTTCTTTTGCTTTCCCAGGCATTACCTAATTAAGTGCATATGCAAAACATACCCTATACAAAGATTAACCGATGCATTCTGAAAAAAAATTTTTTCCCATGATAGGATCCCTTTAATAATATAATTATCTATAGCTTGGACAGCATGTAAAACGTTGTACCTTTGCATAGTCATCCATTGCAATTTTATATTCATCCTGGGCCTCATACATCTGTGCTCGGCGGAAGTATATATCATCATCATATGGACGCCATTTGAGAGCCTGTGTGAAGCTCAGAATGGACATTGTATAATCTCCCTCTTGCTTATAAATTTCTGCTTTGGACAGGTAGGCATCTAAAGAATTAACAAACCACACAAACCTGATGCTTTAGAAAGTAGATATTCAGGCTTTACTACACCTGAATGTGAAGCCTTTGTCGTACTAACATACGGTTATATATTATGTTATATATCTTATTTATTTTATTGTTGAGTGTTGATGTTGAGATGAATATTTGCACTTTCAAATCTTCCCATTATACTGGCCCCTTCTTTTTTTTTAAAATGTGAATGCAGTTCTGAATTCCTAGAGACAACATTATACCATTGCACCCAGTCCAGTTGCTCCCCTGGGCATGGATGCAGTATCTTTGCACTCCATAATAATCATTCCTGATGCAGACGGCAACACATGAGGTTTTATGAAGAGCAAATGTAATAGGCATGTGTGTTACTAAAACCAGGTTTCTCCATGGACTTTTCTTGCATTTTACTTTTAACTGACTAGTATTGCAATAAATCACCAGGAAGGTGATATAAAGTGCAATAAAGGCTCTTACCAAGTTATAAAATAAACACACAATGTGCTGTTCAGGTACAAACTATTTATATATATGTGTACATTACCTGTGTATGACTTGTTTAATTTGATAATGATATTCAGATCTTCCAGTGCTGCTGCTGTCTTTCCTTGCAAACAGTAAATTAAATGGCGGTTCCAATATGCATCTAATAACTGTGGCTCAAGACTTAGTGCCTGCAATAAAGTAGATAACAAGAGATTGAAAATATGCTTTCACTAGTGACTTGTGGTCTTATTTGCCGATATCTAAACTCACAGGCCTACATTAATGGCAGCTGTATCAAAAAGATTGGACTTGGGGGTGGGTGGAGAAATTTAGAAAATCAATAGGATGCAATGATCATAATTTTAGGAGCACCTCATCTGAAGGGCTACTTGTCTATGTTAGGTGCAATTGATCATTCAATAAACATGCAAGCGTACAAATGAACAAATGAATTTCCTCACATAGAAAGTATGTTCTTTTCAACTTTTCAGTAGACAGTTATTACATTTTCACAAAAAGTTATTTGTAGATGTGATTGCATCTGAAAAAAGTATTTGTTTATCCCTTTATGTTTCAACTCCTGAAAACAATGAAGCAAAAGTAATTTCTCCTCCAGGTCTGATAATCAGCTACTTTATGGTACATTGTTCCAGAAGTCAAACCCAGGAGTACAATAATATAAGCACTAGCAGCCAGGCAGATAGACCTACTACTGTTACGAGTAAAGTAAACAAAAACAAATAATGTATGCTGGAAAGTTTCTTAGAATTGCATTTTCTTTAAAACTCCAAAACAATTTTCTTCAGCTTTAATTCATGTAATCTAATGTGCCTATTAAAATTCATCCTGTGTGGTCATTGCCAGACTCTCAGATGCTCATGGCTCATTACTGATGCTTAGGGGCTCTTTTGCATTATTAATTTTACAGAGTTTGTATTCAATCCTGTCTATATACATATAGAAAAAGATAAAACCTAAAAGAAATCTATTACATGTGATTGATACTCAAAAAAAACAGAGCTTGCTACTCTACAGACAGGGGGGGGGGGGATAATAAGAACCTGGTTATTGGTTCCTTACAGCTCTTTCTTTATTGCACCAGAATTCATTAGAGAGAAATCAGTGAATAATTGATTTTATGTACACAGTGGATGTTAAATGGCCATCAAGGGAGAAATCTACTCCAATTGAATTATTCTGGGTCCTTAATGAGCCGTTCTGTACAGATTATGTTCTAATTGGACATTTCCCTATGGTTTTAAGTCGAGATAGTATATTTCATAGAGGAGTAATATTGAAGGAACAGCTGAATGTAAACACTAAGATGATTAGTTATACAGCACAGCAGTTATGTGATATTCTGATAAACTTTATAAAACAAAGAATACCCAAGCAAAAGTAATGGTCTTCTCATTGGGGTGAGGAATCAGTGTATCCCCTACATGTTTATATTTAAATAATTCCCAAAACTGTACCATATCTGTGACTGATAGAGGAGCGAAAAAAACAGTTCCAAAATTACAGTAAAACATAAAACTTGACCAAAAACATCAGCCAATGACCATAAACACAATGCATTCTCATATCCATTAAATAGAAAGAGACAGGGTTATACATTGGTCTGCAAGGTCAGTGAGAGAGTAGGGCAGAGAGTACATACTACCCAGCCTCCCCAGCATCATAGGAGTTTCTTTGGGGGCACATCTAGATAAAAACAATATAAATGATGTGTAATCTTTGTAAATCATATGTTGGTGCTATATAAATATACTTATCATATTCTCTAACAAGTGTTTATATATTCTCAGTGTATACATTACAGATGTCCAATATGTTGTCTTCAAGCTAAAGTTAAATATCAAGTTAAAGGAGAAGTAAACCCCAAAAATAAATAGGGCTAAAAATGCCATGTTTTATTTACTGAACTTATTGCACCAGACTAAAGTTTCAGCTTGTCAATAGCAGAAATGCTCCAGGATTTCAAACTTGTCACAGGGGGTTATCATCCTGGAAAGTGTCTGACATATGCTCAGTGGCTGTTGAGAAGCTAAGCTTAGGGGTTCTCGCTAATTATCATGCAGAAAATGAGGTTGGCCTGTAATATAAGCTGATGCCAGAGGGCTGTTTATTTAATTCTGATGCTAGCTGCACAGGTTTCTGTGCTGCCATTTCATAATTATCCATATTAATTACTAATCAGCCTTATATTGTGACATTTCTATTCTATGTGTACTGTATATTGTGAGTGGGTCCCTAAGCTCAGTAAGTGACAGCAGCACAGAGCATGTGAATCAGTGAATCCGCAGAAAAGAAGATGGGGAGCTACTGGGGCATATTTGGAGACGCACATCTTTACTGCTAAAGGGCTGTGGGCTGAAACATAAACCAAAAACATAATGTACAGCATTTATAGCTTATTTCTGTAGTTTAACTTTCCTTGTCCTTTAAGTTAAATATCCTTGGTCTATGGCATTTATGGCTATAATAAAATCTCACCCTGCTGGCCTAGTGGCCTCTGCGCCGGTCTCCTAAGGTGCGCGCCTCTTCCTACTTTATAGGCGCATGTGCACTGGCGTGATGATGTGCAAAATTTTAATATTTAAAAGGACTTTCAGGATTTTCATATAGGTTATAGGTTCTTGTTCCTGGTGCCTTGTATCTTGTTTGCTGATCTGATTACTGTGTTTGACCCTGCCTGGCTTTTGACGATTCTGACATTCTGTATCCTGACGCTTTGCCTGAATACGGACTCCGATTCTGCCTTAACCCTCTGACTTCCTGGTTTGACCCTTGCCTGCCTGACTACATTAACTCTCTGCCTGCCTAGACCCAGCATGATTTGACGACGATTCTGCTTTACGCCTTGTACCACGACCTTCTGCCCAAAGACTTTGCCTACAGTTGTGCCCCTTTGTCTGCCCAGAACCCCTCGCCTTGCACCTCTCGTTTTAGGACCTGGCCGAGGAGAAAGGCGGCTGCTCTAGGCAGAAGTACAAGCCTTGACCAGGGTGCTTAGCATCAGTTCTGGGTTTAGGGTGCCAACCATTACAATGGCATTAAGATTTATGGCATTTCTCAGAGTCCCTACCAACTCCTAATTGAAGCCTAGGCTTGATTAACTGCGTTTTATGCCTCCCAAAATTTCTCTGAAGAAAAGGTACAAAATGAAAGTCATTTTAATTTAAATTGTTCTACAGTGGTTATTTCACAAAATAACGAAACCAAAGATATTTATTAATTAAAACAATAGGAAGAAAGTATATTCAGCACAAGCCTTTTTCATTTACATGTTAAAGACGCAATTTGGTGGTCATGCAAGAAAATATGGTACCCAACCTACAATCTACATCTTGAAGGTCTGAAAAAAAATGTTCTTTCCTTACCAGATTTAGATCTTGAATAGCCAGGCTTAGCTTTCCCAACTTCCTGTTCAGTGCACCTCTTCTGCAACAATGAAATGCACAGGGCATTTCTTTTTCATCTATGAGAGCTGTCAGATGTGCTATCTCTTTCTCCAAGTCTTCCACTAATGCTCCTGGGTCCTCGATTAGTACAGGTTCTACAGAATCTTGTGCCCAGGAAATACTTTTCTTGATTATGCCCTCAATAGTTTCACTTAGCCTGAAAGGCTGCTCTTCCTCATTATCTGATGATGCCCTGCTTGGTGGAAATACTTCATCAAACCATGTATTCCAAATTTGTCGAACCCATTCACGAACTACTTGCTTACTGTGTATCCCACCATATTTTTTAACAAATGAGGAAAAGTCAAGCCGTCGAGGTAGGCTGGAACTCCGTGAATAGCGCTTTTCTCTATAACTGGATGGAAGACTGACTGGTAATAATATGAGAGATTCAGATCTATAATAAAAAGGGACAAAGTTAAATATTCTTTAACCCCGCTAAATATGGCCTACATTTATTATATTGTATTAAAACTATGAAGGTATAACTTAGACGAAGACAGGTCCACTGTATTTTCAAGGGCAGGCATGCTAATAACTGTTGGGAAGATGAATAAATAGAATCCTTGTTTTCACAAAATTTGATAGTCAACAATAAGTGCTCTCAACGTTTTAATAACTGCCTGAACACACATCATGGAGCCATGTGACTTGACTAGGTGACACCCTGTGTGCTATGACTAATAAATTGCAACTGAAGAGGGATGAGTTTGCATTTCCATGTGTTCCCATGTATGTGTTGATGAATTCATTGTAGTAAACAATCCTTATAATTTTTCCTATACCCCATCACCTTTTTTCCTAAAACAGTATTTCCATCTGTACCCCTTTTGTAATGAGCTGACGATAATTAGGGTGATTAACTGTTTTCACTGGAAAGCAATGAATATTATACAAAATCTCTGCCCCTATAACTGCATTACAATTTCCAAACTGTCCCTTGTAATAACATAAGATGCATGTGAGCACAGGCGATGTTGTAGTAACTAACCTTTCCAGGGCTCGTGGAGGCTGGTTTAACTCCTGATACACAAACTGCAACTTTTCTTGATGTAGTGATTTCTTTCTTTTCCTCAATCGCTTTTTCTTGAGAGAAGTAACATATGCGAGCTGTGTTTTCTCAGGGGCTGCTGTTGCCTCCAAGTGCTCATGCCCAGTAAGGGCATCGTCAGTGCCAAGACTAACAACAAGATTCAAACTGGGTTTTGGTTCATACTCGGTAGCCGCTGTCACCTTAATAGACTGCTGTCTCCACATTTCCAGCTCTTTCATGCTTGTCTTGAAATCGGATGCCAGGTGAAATGTGGATTTGCTGTGGTCAGATAAATCTGGTGCAGATGCTGAAAAAGAAGTCTGAAAGAAAGCATAGGCCAAAGATGATAACTATTGAAGTGTGTGTTTTTTTTAAACGTGAAAATGCTGTATGCTTGTGTGCAGAGGTTGTGCTGTTGCCACTTTCTAGCTCTGCTCCAGTTTGTACAACTATAATACTATATAACAATGTCTGTGTTCTCACTTTATTATTTCCCTCTTGCTGATAATAATGTTATACTTATTAGAGAGCTAATGTATTTGGGCACTCAGGTGGCTCATATTGCCTTATATACATATTGGATTCTAGGCTTAATTGTAATCCAAGCAAGATTTTTCAACTTTGGACAAATCCCTGCAACAAAGCTAAAATTCCAAAGGCAAAATTACTGTTTGCAATGGTTTGCAGTTTAGATACAGGTTTAGTTCATAATGAAGCAGAGTATGAGGTAGGGCCACCTGTAATCCTAAGAAAGCGTGGCGTTTGAAAAAAGCTGTTCCTTTCAGTTACATTACTTAGAATCTAAAAGCACAGGAGAAAGATAACATTTTAAGGCTAAAACTTTTGCTATGTCCAATTGTGTTAATATTTTTGATTTTATTAATTCTGGTTACAACTACCAGACAAACTCAGTGGCTTTTCCCTAGCAGCTGAACTGCTGGATCAACTTTCTGCCAGGCACCAAACTAAAACAATCCAGTGTTTTTTATCACGGTATAGTAAAAATCTTAAGATGGACTTTAACAAGGATGCAGGGACAGTTGTAAAGCAAATGATCAGCCTATACTAAAGCTTTTTCAGATGTAACTATCAGTTTTAGTGAAGTTTCTCTAAGAATAGTTATGGCTATAAGAAACAACTTCCCAACAAGAACAGGCATGGCTGGACACAAAGATTTGCACATACCTGTAATGATCCATTAACTGGAAAAATCAACGAGGCACAGATGTTTGGCAAAGATTTTGACCTTGAGAATAATACTCTGTCCTGAAAACAAATATAACAAATACAAAAAGAACAGCAGGAAATAAAATTTAGTAAAAGGAGGAGTAAAGTCAATTACATAGTAGGCGTGTGTCTTCAGCAAGTGTTACTTGTGCCTAGCTGTCTATATGAATTTAGAGCATACATGTCCAGTGCATTTGTATATGTAACTGAAAATAATAACAGTGCTCCCTACTGTTCTCTGGGTCTGACTCTTTAAACAATGTAGCAGGAATCAGTTTTCCTCAAGGTCTATAGCTGGCTTTCAACGATGTTTAGGAGTTGGAGCCAAGGGTGCAAAGAATCTAAATAGCCCAACAGATGCTACATTCAATGACAATTACATTTACAAATAACTGAGCATTTGTAATTAATGCATAATATAATGTTGCTTAGAATTACACATTCCACAATTGTGTACTTTCAGTACAGGAGACAGACCAGTAGAACAAAGAATTTCCTTCCTGCACAGCCATAAGTATTCAGTTTTGAAGTGTTATTTCCTGGCTGATGTGTATATAGGATGCTGCCTTCAGCAGAGAGGACCAAATGATGAGCAGCACTGCCTTGTCAATGTGGAAAATGAGGAAACAGCAACTAGAAATGTGGTTTTCCAGGAGAGCCAGGTGAGGGAACAGTGGTCAGTGGTTCAAACAGAGGTCCTACGATGGGTATGGATATAGAAGGTTTTGACATCAGTAAAGGATTAGCCTTATGGGGAGACTGCACACCCCACTTTCAGCGAACAGTGCCTCCTTGTCCAGTACGGTGTAGGTAATATTAGGTGGTCATCCTAGCAGGAGTGGCTTATCAGCCTGGAAAGGGAATATGTCCTAACAAGGGGGAAACCTGACAGAGCAATCAATGCTATGTAAGCTGGAAGGATCAAGCCCTGGTGTCCAGGTGATCTTGGACAGGAGATAAAGCTGTACCTGCAGGTCAAATGAGACAAGGTACTAACATCCTGAAGACACAAGAAGAAAATAATGGATTGTGCTATGGGGTAGAGCTCAAAGGGCGTTTCTTTGTTATGGTGTACAGTTTACTAGTGGTAGAACCTATACCTGCGGTTCCTGTGCACTTAAAAACACATATAGTGCCACCCCACCCCCCACCAACAGCACAGTTGGCACTGAAAGAGGAAGGACAAGTGTTAGAATGGGGGATTTTAGGGGGGTTCTAGACACATAGATTTCCAGGATCCCAGCCTGTAGACAGGAGCCTCAAAAGGGGTACTGGTCACCCTCTTGCATAAAAGAGTAAGGGGCTGAGCCATGGCTCCTGCCCTATCACTGAAGCTCCAACCAGGGGCTCAACTAAGATTCCTGCCACAGAAAGATATGGAAGCAAAAAAAATAAATACATCAAAACATATAAAAAAAACAAATAAACTTTCTAATGTGGAGCTGTTTAGCCTCTAATGAGTAAAATAACTGGATGGAGACAGCCTCCTGGAAGGTGTGCAGCTTGCTATTATTCCAAAAAGTAACAATAACAGTAAAATTGTAGCCTCACAGAGCACTCTCTTTTTTGGCTGCCAGATTCAGTGACTCCTGTTTGCAATGGCCATTCCATACTAAAAGATAACATCAAGATAAACTACCGTTTTAATAGTTACAAACCCAGTCATTGATTCAGTGAATAATAAAATAATGTTCTATAACCCAACTATTCCCCCCCACACAAACGGATTCTCCTTTGTCACTTCATTCAATCCTTCCCTATATCATTAGCATATAATTATTTCACTAGTTCTTGTGCATGTTTCAACATCTCCTGCATAAGGGATTCATATAGCCAAAGCACAGTACAAATACAGCGCATAGGTTAACTTAATACAGTTGTAATTATACCCGGTGCTCTATGTCTTCTTGCTCATCTTCCGAGTTCAAGGAATCTCTTTGCTGTTTCTCTGAGAACTCTTCTGTCCCATCCAGATTCTCCACACAACTCTGAGACATAAGAAGGATACTTATCAAGAACACATTCATTAATATTTACTTCACAAGCTATTATATGTGCCTGTCAACTCACTCTATACAAATAAATGGTATCTTACTGAAAAATACCTTCTGAGCATACAATTCATTTTAGATGTTAATTTATTTATGTGTCCAGAGGTAAGTACAACCCATGGATAACAAGCTTTAATATCTAAACCTATATGAGCTCCAGGCATATCAAACAAACTTTAAATTGTGTGTACACCATGGAATATGGTACAGGTTCATAAACTCCGTTGGCATTTGTAGCTATAAATTAGAAGTATTTTATTATAAATAGAAGCCAACCCTAGTTTTGCAGCATATGTATAAATCATTCAAAGCAAAGCATACATTTAATTATACGAATGTTGATCTTGTCACGTTTTATTTCTGCTTTATTGATGTTACAAATGACCAATGACAAAGATTTTCTTTAAAGCATATTACACAGGTGACATCATGTGGACAATATTAGTACTGCATGCTTACATGAGGACTGAACAAACATTTTGTTTTTCATATTCCAAAAGACAATCAGCTTCATTACCAGAAGCACAAAAATCAAGTAAAAGGCTATGTTTTTATTACAATAGTCTGTACAGCAAATGGATAATTACATAAACAATCTCCATGGTTATGGAAATACACTTTGCAGATTTTAACATTGTAGGTGATGCAGCAGTGGCTGCTGCCATATATAAGGTTCGCGCAGTCCACTTGTGTGTTACTAAAGCATGCCTAAAAAGTCAATCTGGCCTCATGATTTGGGGAACAATGCTATAGACTTTTTCAAAAAGCTTAGACCTAAAGAGTTGCTTTAGGTTACGGACATGTTTCCTCCTTCTTAAAAAATGGTTATTCTTATATGAACACTGTTCAAGGGATTTGATAATTTACCTCATACTTTGAAAACAGCTTGTTTTGAATCTGTGACAGTGGTGCTGAGAATTTTGGGGGTGCTAGAGCCCAGAACATCCTTTGGGTTTCAGAGTGAAGATGTGCCTGCAAAGAAAGTAAAACCACAAGATACATAGGGTCAGATTCGGATCAAAAAAATATTTTTTATAACATGAAAACTTACTGGGTGAGATTCAATTCAAGGAGAAAATGAATTATTCTTTTCATTCGGTTGCAGTTTCATATGAAAAAAGATAAGTTTTTTCTAATTGCTCTATGGGACATTCAACTGTTTATGGCACTCTGACAACAACTGAATCTTCTGAGGTAGGTATATGCAACACATTCCAAGCCATTTCCCACATTCGCAAGTACAATGTACAATATCTGAACTAGGTTAAGTATCCACAGCACCCCAATCAGGTGATCTGAAAATGTTGCCTGTATAGTGTTTTAGCTTACCAGGCTTGCTGTTAACCTAGTTACTAGACTAGACTTTTAAGGAACAGTTCAGTGTGGAAATAAAAACTGGTTAAATAGGTAGGCTGAGCAAGATAAAAAAAATGTTTCTAATATAGTTAGTTAGCCAAAAATGTAATGTATAAAGGTCAGGGCCGGATTACGTGCGGGCTGCCCAAAGGCCGCATCTTGTGCACACGCCCTCTCCTCCCAAGGACACTAGGTGCACGCACACTACCGCTATGCACAAGCGCACTCTGGAGCACAGAGGAGCTTTCAGGGAGCTAGGCAGCATACCACCCCTTAAGTTTTGACACCCTAGGCCAGGGCTTAAATCCGGGCCTGATAAAGGCAGGAGTGAGTGGATGTCTATAACAGAACAGAACACTACTTCCTGCTTTTCAGCTCTCTAACTCTGAGTTAGTCAGTGACTTGTGGGGGGCCACATGGAACATAACTGTTCAGTGAATTTGCTATTGATCCTCAGCATTCAGCTCAGATTCAAAAGCAACATTTATGTCCCATGTGCACAGCCTATCTATTTACCCAGTTTATACTGGACAATTCCTTTAATACCCCTCACCTTTATCCGGCAGAGGGATGATGGGATGATGGGAGTTGCACATGCTTGTCAAGTCACGTCAGGTTTATCATCTCAACTGCACACAAGTACAGAAACTCTGTACTTTTCTATGAGATGAAATTATAAATCTTAAGGACCAACTAAACAAGAAGATTTTGTGTACTCACCATTAAATCTATTTCTGTTCAGTCTCTTGGGGAATACAGGGACAGTGGGATATAGCTGCTACCACTAGGAGGCAGGACCCAACTAAGAAGCAAGTGTCAGAAGCCGAAAAATATCAAAACGATATTTGAAAAAGAGTGGGCAGAGGTCCAGGTTGGAATTATTTCTTGATTGAGATGGAAGTCTGAAACGACCTTGGGCAAAAAGGATGGGACAGTATAGAGGAAAGAAGAGGAAAGGTGCTATGCAGGACGCTCTGAGATGCACCTCGCCGAGGCAAAAGCCAGGAGAAAAACTCTTTTAGCAGGCTGGGAATGTAAATGGCTTACAGAAGAGCGTGATGCACCTTGATCGAGTTTTACTTCAATTAGCACTCCTCTGCTTCTTGTGCCTCCTTGGTGGTTGATACAGGCTTCCTGTAAGGACCAGCCCGGGAATCAAACTTGGGACTTGTGTTCTGGACAATGTGTGTACTTACTGAGGGAGCCACTGGAGGCTCTTAGGGCTGTCTTGATCTTTTGTTATTATTGTTCTGTATTCTATTACGTTTCCAGTTTGTCTCCTCCCTCCTCGTTACCCTCATGTGTTTTGTATTTCCCAGTTATTTGCCCTGTATAAACCACGCCCTGAGCTTTGCTCAGAGCCGAGACATTGTATTGTATTCCTGGATGAACTGATGACCTTGATTCTTGTTCCTTGTTTCCAAGTATTCCTTGTTCCAGGTTACTTGTTCCAAGATCTTTTTCCTGATTTGTTTCATCTTCCTGGTAAAGACTTTATTTTGAACATTTACTGTATGATTTTCAGTCTTCATTAAACCTGTTACTTCTTCATGCTTGCTCCAAGTGTTTATGGCTTTTTCCATGAGCTTCCACCACAATCACTACCCAGTATAAGTATAACTCCAGTTACAGCAGCTTCCCGCTGTGAACGTTACGCCACCGCCATGGAGTTGTCCTTCTGTATCTTGGGTGCCTGACCTGTCGGATCTTGTTGCCAATATATAAGACCTAGTTGTATTGCTCGAATTTCGAGCAGGTTGATTTGAAGTCTCTTGTTCAAGTTCCATGCTCCCTGTGCTGACTGTCCCTTGAGAACTGCTCCCCATCTGAACAGGCTTGCATCTGTTGTTAGGATGCGCCAAGGAGGCTATCTGAGCGGTCTGGCAGAAGTGAGATGAGTGGTCTGTAGCCACCATAGGAGAGATGTTCTTGTCTTGCGAGTTAGACAAATCTCCTGAAGGAGGGATCTTCGTTTCCAGGCCGCTAGTATGTTCCATTGAAGCTCCCTGAGATGAAATTGAGCAAATGGCACTGCCTCTATTGAGGAAGCCATGACCCCCAGCACTTTCATGCAAAATCTGGCTGTGTGAAGAGGTTTCTACAGGAGGGACTTGATCAACCCTTGAAGGTGAAGGATCTTCTCTTGAGGTAGTGAAATTCTCTGTGTTCATGTATTGAATGCCTAGAAATATCATGGATTGGCTGGGCATTAGTGAAGACTGTTAGGTTCAGCACCAAGCCCAGTTGTTGGAGCTTGTCCATAGTCACCTTGAGTGATTGCTGTGCTTCAAGAAGGGAAGGTGCCTTGATGAAAAGGTCATCCAAGTACGGGGTGATGGACACCCCAGCATTGCAAATTACCACAATGGCTCTGCCATGATCTTGGTAAATACACGAGAAGCCAATGTTAGACCAAAGGAGATGCTTGAGAACTGGTAGTGTCATTTTTGAAATGCAAATCGCAAGTACTTCTGATGGGGAGGGAAAATGGGTACGTGGAGATATGCATCTTTTATGTCGAGGGAAATCAGAAATTGTCCGGGGGACATTGCAGCGATGCCTGATCTGAGGGACTTTATTTTGAATCACCATGGGCAAATGTGTTTGTTTAGTTCCTTTAGATCTAGGATGCGTCGGACTGATCCATCTTTTTTGTGCACCACAAAGAGGTGCAAGTAGTATCCTCTGAAACGCTCTCTGGAAGTTACAGGAGTGATTACTTCTGAGAGGGGAAGTTTGGAGAGGACACTTAGGAACGCTTCGTGCTTGTCTGGATCCTGAGGGATTCTGGACATGAAAAACCGCCAAGGGGGAGGTGAGAATTTTAGATGATACCCTCGAGATACCACTTTGTGGATTCAGGCATCTTAAATGAGTGAGAGCCATGCTCCATTGAAGTGAAATGACTTGACCTTCCCCCTATAGGTGTTGCACCGTCATGCAGAGGCAGTCTCGACTCCTGGCTTTGCAGAGTGTTTTCTGTTTTGCCAGGATTGTCTTTGCTTATGGAGGTGGAGAAGCAAATCTGGGTGGAGAGTCGCACTCCTCATCAGATGGGGACGGAGCTCTGCTTTGAAGGCCTTTCCCCTAGGATTGTCTAGGTGGGACTGGAGCTTGTCTAAGGACTGTGTCCCCCAAGCAGACCTGGAGAAAAGAACTATATACTAGTGATAGGAGAATTTCTCCCATTTTGCTTCACTGAAAAATTTGAACAAAAAATCGTGAAATCGTAAAGTTTCACAAAAATTCATGAAAATACGACTTCACAAAAAATTTGTGAAATTCTAACATTTTCACGAAAAAGTTGTGAAATTCGGACATCTCAAATTGCCGCTGGCAAATTTTCGCAGGAGATTCCAGCGGAGAAATGTGAAAATTTGTAGCGAATTCGTGCCTGTCGAATGTATTTGCCCATCACTACAATATGCAGCACGTATTTAGACAAACATAGAAATAACAGACACCATTCAGCGAGGAGCAGTGTACAAAACAGCAAACCAGTCTGCAAAGAAGCAAACCAATATATGTCACAGTGACCACTTTAAAGGACCAGTAACATCAAAAAAAAATTTTTAAAAATTCGTTAGTATACATCAAATAAACACAAAGACAAATAAAACTTTAAAATTGCAAAGCTTTTATTAAGAAATAACATACAGAAACTCCACTTTCGCTTCTGTTCAGAAAAGGCGACCATGGCAACCATCCATTGTGCAGTGTTGGATTTCTCCTCCCTGGCTATCTCTCCTGTTGCACTGGCAGCACGTGAAGCGGCTGCGTCTCAATGGCATTTGTCATGTATCATTTTCATTCTGTGAGGGATCCTGGTGCTCACCCTGCTCTGCTGGATCGCTCCTTTATGCATACCATACTGCAAATCATGCACGGCATTCTGTTATTCCGCCCCCTCTGCTGGACCACCCATCCCGCTTTGCTGGATCACTCAGCACCTCTGCTGGATCGCCCATCCCGCTTTGCTGGATCACTCAGCACCTCTGCTGGATCGCATATCCTGCTTTGCTTGAGGGCTCCCTACTGTGCTGCTCATTCGCTATGAATTATGGAATCAGCAACCGGCCATCAAATACTCTGCACCCTGCATGCCCGCCTCCAGGGAACACGCGATCTTATCCATTACAGGACTGTGACTACTGGGTTAGTGTGGTGAAGGTACTGCTACGTCTCATCCCTGAAAGAAAGGCGGGCGTCCACCTCTGGCTCTCAGGCTGGGATATTGTATCACTTGAGTTCGGCGGTGATCCGCTGAGCCTCCTCCACTTGACCATTGCCTGCAGTCACAGTCCAGTAGTGGGTAAGATCTCGTGTTCCCTGGAGGCGGGCATGCGGGGCGCAGAGTACTTGACGGGCCGGTTGCTGATTCCATCTTTCATAGCGAACTAGCAGCACAGTAGGGAGCCCCCAAGCAAAGTGGGATGGGCGATCCAGCAGAGCAGGATGGGCAATCCAGCAGAGCAGGGTGAGTGATCCAGGTGAGCGATCCAGCAGAGCGGGATGGCCGATCCAGCAGAGCAGGGTGAGCAATCCAGTAGAGCAATCCAGCAGTGTGGGTGAGCGATCCAGCAGAGCGGGATGAGCACCGGGATCCCGCACAGAATGTAATAATACAAAGTTATGTTATTTAGAAGTACCCAGAATTGTTCCAACACACTACCAAATAGTTTACTGTATATACACTCACCGACTATTAGGGAATAACAGAATGCTGTGCATGATTTGCAGTATGGTATGCATAAAGAAGCGATCCAGCAGAGCAGGGTGAGCACCAGGATCCCGCACAGAATGTAGACGATCCATGACAAACGCCATTGAGACGCAGCCGCTTCACGTGCTGCCAGTGCAACAGGAGAGATAACCAGGGAGGAGAAATCCAGCGCTGCACAATGGATGGTCGCCCTGTCGCATTTTCTGAAGAGAAGCGGAAGTGGAGTTACTGTAAGTTATTTCTTAATAAAGGCTTTGCAATTTTAAAGTTTTATTTGTCTTGGTGTTTATTTTTTGATGTATACTAACTAAAATATTTTGATGTTACTGGTCCTTTAAATCTACGATAGATAATAAATCCGCATATTATTCTATATATCTTGTTCAGGTAAAGCATTTATATTAAATATCCTCACCAGAGGACATATTATAAACTGCCTGTATAAATTTATTCATACTTCACATTTATATTATAATTAAAACTGGGACAATTATGGGCAGATTTTCAAAATGTGAGATCAGAGCCTCACCACAGAAAAATTCACCCGTTTTCTATCCATTGCGATTTATGGTGTTTATTTATGGTGTCGATCGGGTGGGACCAGAAATCCCGTCAGATCGCTGCAGCATCTGTTCATTGATGCGATCCCGTGATGCAATCGCCCGCTTACCTCCATTTGAATCAGCCCGATATAGCCACCTCAAGGTGGGCCTACTGGGGAGAGATCCGCTCGTTTGGCAGCGTCACAAAACGAGTGGATCTCTCTGTGTATGGCCACCTTTAGAGGCTCATTGATTAAAGGTGGTGGTATTAGAGTTTTTTTTAAATCCATAATGCTAATGTTATCTTATTATTACAAGGTCGGAATATAAAATTTACAAAATATAAAAAAAAAGTGCTGAACGTTCCAGAAAAAAAAGACAGATATAAAAATAAAATCCAAAAACCGTCTAAAAGTCTGAATGACTAAAAAAAGTCCAATAGGATCAGCACAGCTCCCACTGACTTGTATGGGACCTCAACTGCTTTTACTTGGAGAAGTTTTGTTTTTGTGGTTTTTACACTTAAAGGGGTGGTTCACCTTCAAGTTAACTTTTGGTACATTGAAAAAGGGCCAATTCTAAGAAACTTTTCAATTGGTCTTCATTATTTATTTTTCATAGTTTTTTAATTATTTGCAATTTTCTTATATTTTTTTGCAGCTTTCAAATGGGGGTCACTGACACCATCTAAAAACAAATGCTCCGTAAAGCTACAAATGTATTGTTATTGCCACTTTTTATTACTTATCATTCTATTCAGTCCATCCCCTATTCATATTCCAGTCTCTTATTCAAATCAATGCAGGGTTGCTAGGGTAATTTGTACCCTAGAAACCAAATTGCTGACACTGCAAAATAGAGAGATGCTGAATAAAAAGCTAAATAACTATAAAACCACAAACAATAAAAAATGAAAACCAATTGCAAATTGTCTCAGAATATCACTCTCTACATTATACTAAAAGTTAACTCAAAGGTGAACAACCCCTTTAATAAATTTCAAAATTTTAAAGAATTTTTTTTAAAAAAAAAAGGTTTTAGCGAAAAAATATAGGATTTGTAAAAAGAAAAAGGAAAATCCAAATGTAAGTAAATAGGCCCCTTATGGTTAGGTAGATTTTACCAAAAGTTTTTTTCCAGTTACTTTCTATTTTCTATGTGTGACTGTTTTTCTAATATTGAAGCGTAAAGTGTCATGTTTCACCTTCCAAAGCAGCTCTGCGAGGGGGTGGAGGGTAGCTGACCCTGTAAACTGTTCTAAATAAATACATTTAGTCCATTTCTTATCTTTGTCCCTGCTGAGCAGAATCCCTGAGTTTCATTATAGGCAGCTGTTAGAATTGATACAATAGTTGCTAATACTGCAGAGATGCTGTTGAGAAACGTATCAACTATATGTTGCAGTTTAGAGTCTGGGCCTGACTTAGAGTCGTGGGTGGGTCCCTTTTTTGGGACCCGAACCTGACCTGTAGCCGAAACCTGCAAACCGCAACCCGGACCAACATTCTTACCCGCTTGGACCCGTGACCCGACCCGCAAATACCTTATCTGCAACCCGGACCCACGACCCGCTGACCATCAAAAATCAGGAAGTACTGTCATTGTAAACCGGAAGTGACATAATCGGCAGTAGCCATGATCAGAAAAAAAGGAATAGAACAGGAACTGCTGTCATTGTAAACCGGAAGTGCCATCATCGTTAGCAGACCTGCTCAGAAAAAAGGAATACAAATCGCTATGGAGAAGATCCGCGGCTTGACCCTCAACCCGCAGAACCATCAACACTATTCCGTACCCGCACCCAGAAATCCTACATGTACAGCGGTACCCGACCCGCTGCAGGACTCTAGCCTGACTTACTGAACTGGCAGACTTCAACACCACAGACAGGTACACCGATTTTGGAAAAACAGGAAAAAAAAATAATACAAAGTAATCAGTGTTGGACTGGGACACCAGGGGCCCACCCAAAAACCTTAGACCAGGGGCCCGCCATAAAACCTTAGACCAAGGGCCCACTCTCAGTACTAATATTCTTCTTCTGAATCAACCTCTATTCTCCTAGTTTTCTTTACATTCTATAATCAATTATTCCATCTATGTAGCCTCTTTGTTCTCATAGAAATAGAGAATGGCATGAAATAGGCCAAAAGTTTAGCCGCACGAGGGCCCACTAAAAACCTGAAACCTGGCCCACCGGGAGTTTTCCTGGTGTTCTGGTGGGCCAGTCCGACACTGAAAGTAATTGAAAAAAGTCTTTATTTCTTGGGAACAATCTGAAAACAACTGAACTGAAAAAACTTTTGGAAGGTGAACAACACTTTTAATGCAAAAAAACGGCTTTGTACCTGTTGTCCAATGAGCTCCATTCGTGGCCCTTCTACATAATATTCTGCTATTTTCTGCCATTCCTTTAGGCTACGAGCACTGTGAGGTGGGTGTGTGATAAAACTGTTCTTCTGGTCTTGGGCTTGTAAGGCTGACACTGGAATTCCATATTGCAGAATTCTGTAGCGACACAAAAGAAATTCTATATAAAAGGATACCTTAGGAAACTGTAATAAGGTCTTCCCTTGTACCATGTCGAAAGGTGGCTATACACGGGCCGATAAAAAGCTGCCGACAGACCAAATCGGCAGCCTAATGGCCAGTGTATGGGGCCCTCCAACGGGCTTCCCCGATCGATATTTGGTTGAAAGTTGGCCAGATGTCGATCGAACGGGACTAAAAATTCCGTCAGATCGCGGCCGCATCTGTTTGTTGATCATTGATGCCGCCCCACAATCCAGCTGCCTGTTAACACATCATTATAATACGATCGTTGGGCCATAGGGATCAGCCCAATATTGCCATAGAGATCAGCCCAATATAAATCACCTCGGCATATCGGGGAAAGATCCACTTGTTTGGCAACATTGCCAAACGAGCGGATCTCTCCGTGTATGACCACCTTTAGACTACCTTATTAGCCTTACTCATAACATAGCCCAATATGCCACTCTGCACAACACCCTAAAATCCAAGATTCCATTCTTCACATCTGAATGTCTAAGGTACCTATGTCAATCTACCCTTACACCATCCATAAAACCCCACAATTTTAAAAGGTCTGATGACACCATGTCATGCATTACACTGACTTCAAGATTTCTTTGAACAATATCCTTATGGTGATAGAATTGTCCTTCCTTATATAAAACACCCTGAAACTTCATTCATTTTCTCACAGTGTCCTAAGGCCACTGTATTAACCCCCCCCCCCCCCCC
>CM044445.1:93972405-94009455 GCA_024363595.1 Xenopus borealis | reverse complement strand
CCCCCCCCCCCCCGCGTACAATTCCCAACATTACAATGTGCACAGTATTCTAAGGTGTGTTATACTTCCTCTATACTATGCCCAAGACATACATACATTTTGCACAGTGTCCTTAGGCTACCCTGTCAGTTCTCTCTTATGCCATGCCACACAAAATGGTTAAAAAATGGTGAATAAGGCCTTGACATGAATCCTCCTTTAAAGCATTGATATGACTGAAATATCAATAATATCCTAAGGTGAATGCACCTGCCCTTCCACACAATATCACCAAAAACGGATTTGCACAGATATAAAAGATAGGATTTGTCCTTACAAATCATTCTGGGTATATGGATGCTTTATGAACTATTTAAAAAAATCGTACAATACTGTACAACTAGATGTGGTCTATGTCAGAAATGCCTAAAAAAACAGATATGCACATCAGCATATGAGGTATTCCATGAAGGTGGAAAACATTTATCTCCTGTTGTTTTACACACAAAGGCTGTCAACCTTTCGGTCTCAGTTTGTGATGTCCTCATTCCAATTGTGCTTTTCATATAATGATTAGAAACCCTGCTCTACACCGATGATCTCCAACAAATGCAAAATGTGCTTTATAAACACAGTGGGTGCAAACGCTGAAGCAAAAAGTGATTTACTGCAGAGACTTCTTGCTGTTAATCCATTGGTGTTGCTGTATGGTAAGGCTGCCCCTCTTTTGACTTGTTGAAGAAGATACTTGGAGTTCTATCTGGGATTAAATGGCTGGCGAAAGTAAACACATATCACTCACTTGAATAGTGACATGTGTGGGCCAGCTGCCTGAAGACTGATGGCTGTTCCTGACACAATGGGAATTGAGCATACCCTGCACGTGCTTTTTGTGAGGGTCTCTTTGTGTATGCAGGAGGGGCTGTTATGGATAAGTGCTTTCTTAAGAGAGGCCACATTCCTACAGGAGAGATAATCAGTGTCCAACCAATTTCACCTGTCTTCAGCATTGCCTAATAGCAGACCTCTGCTGGGTTTTATTCATTTTCTATCAAAGAGTTGGGAATGATTGTCAGAGTCTGGCAATAGAGATATTCAGTGTTGAAATATAATGGAGGGTCACTTCTGAAACGTGAAGGCCTATTTTTGGTGGTCGAATTGTAGTGGTTTTAGAGGTTTTTGAAACCACAACTAAACTTACATTCTCTAAAACCACGAATCTCATGACATTTATTAAAAGACCCCAATAATAAAAGTAAGAATGAACAATAATGCTGAACAATGTGCTAAAAAATGCATGTACCTCTAAAATCATGTTTTTTTCAGATGATTACTAGCGAAAATAAAAATCAGAAAACCTTTAAAAGTCTGAATTGATTTAAAACAGTCCAATATGATAAGCAGCTCCCATTGACCTCTATAAGGCTAAGGCCAGACGGGGAGATTCGGGGGCATTTTGTCCCGACTTCTCGCCGCGACTTGTAGCCCCCGAACCTCCCCAAATAGCCAAGTCCTGGGGCGCACCGGCGTTGCTTGAAAACGCCGGCGCCTATTCACACGGAGCGGCGCGCTTTTTTTAAATCGCTCCAAATTGACTCGCGCATCCTGATGTCTTAAACTGGCAGAGGTGGGTGCTTCTTGAAATTCAGCAATAGCTGAAAATACATGACTGTTAAACGTTATAGGGGTCATTTACGACCTCAAATGCAGTTAGCAAAATTCGATTTCAGGCACAATCATCATGTTTTTTTTTTCTCCACAATGTAGCCTTCTACCTAGAATTTCAACATTGATGCTGTCATTTAGGGCAGTTGTGCTGGAAACATCTGCAGGCGATGCATCAAAATTAATGCAATTGCACTTTTACTACAATGCAAATCAATTCCATTTTTTCAGCATGAGAGTTACACATGTGCCAATTTTTTGGGGCATTTTTTTATCTGTGCTTAATAATGCAATGTGCTGTAAGAACCCTGGAGCCATCTTCTGGTTTGGAGGTGGCTGTAGCTTCCGGGTTCTATAGATATTCAGAACATGAGGCGAGAGGAAGGCAGTGGTGCACTAAACAGACACACTTTGATGCAAATACCGTTAATAATTTCGGTTTTATGCAAGTGCTGAGAATTTTGCAGGCCCTCAACTGAATTTTTGGTCATAAATTACCCCCTGTATTCAAGGTATATATCCATCCTTGCAGGAATCAGCCTATGTGCAGAATTTTGTTTTTATTAAATGTACAGTAATACACACATGCTTATTTTATTAAAATAGAAAAGCGCTTCCATTTTACTTATAAGCAAACCTAATATTACCCCATTGTTGTTTGGATGTGCGAACAGTTGGGACCATAATCAGACCTGTCCTCTCTCGGTGAACTGGGAAATCCTTGGTGCTCACTGAAGATATTATGGCCTTTCCTGCCTACTGTGTGATGCACACGCAAAGCCATCTGCAAAGAACCTGGTAAAACATAGTTCGGTGATACAGTGCAGAAGTGATGGATTGTTTGTTGCCCATGTTCCCTATAATGAAAAACAAAGAGAGATCAAATACTTTGGTTATTTAATAAAAGCCAAAGGGAAACAAGTATTGAAGTGCAGTAGACTAGTGCCATATAAGCCCTTCAGCAAAGCAGGGTGCCCAGTAGATGCTGTCAGTTTGTAGCTATGCTAGCAAATATCAACACATATATTCTTTGGTTATCCCCTGTAGAAAGAAGTGACATTCACTTGTGTCCCAGTGTCCAATTTCTACTGGATGCTGGCCAGACTAGATGGAAACAGTATTACAAAAGTATGGTGGGCAGTTACAGACAATAAGGTAGTGCAGTTGTCAGCACAATTCTAGAATGGGTAAAGTGACATATTTTCATGATGCATGAGGCATGGGGTGTCAACTTCTATGAGTGAGGGAAGCACAAACTATAAATATATCATGTTTCTTTTAAATTGCCACACTAGCTTTCATCAAGGTTTCATAATGACTCAGGCAAATTTTGCCTTGCTAAGTTGCCATTGTCTCACAGATGGCTTGCTATAACCTTGTTTATCAGATCCTTCATTCCTGTAATTAAGTTATAATTCTAATTCTGGAGGGGAGTATGATGTTTTGTGGGTTAAGCATAGAAAAATTAAAAGATTGCATAACTTTATCAAATTAACCCTTTCATAACAAATATGCCAATTTCTTCAAAAGAGGTTCTTGATGACAACTCTCCAAGACCCCAATCAATACAGGATTTTTTACTGTCCTGGCAAGAATAGATATAAATAGACAGATAAAATCACAATGATTAAGTCATTCAATCCCAACACAAGTACATTTACTAGAAAGCTTGGCCAAAGTTGGGTTATAGGATATCATTTTAGAAGCGGAGTGGTTCAGTTTGCCTTTGCAGATATTACTTCCTTTAGAGTTTTCTGCCATGCAAATAGACATTTGATGTAAAGGAATTGAAGGGTTCTAAAAAAACTGGAAAATTGGACACAGTCTCTCTTATTAAATGAATTCAAGGTAGGAAAATAATAGCATTGTATCTGTGAATGTGACAAGCCTTCCATACGATAATTAGAGTTTTTTGTAGCTGACATTTCAGTAAAGTAAATCAAACCTGCATTCTCTCCTGAGTTTAGTCACTGAGATCATCACAATTACCACTAAAAGATAAACCAGTTTGTGGAAAAATCAACTAAGCTATAAAAATCAATGGTTGAATAGGGTTTACAGCTGTAAAGCATTCCACAAATGTCTGCCGTTTTTACTGGCCTGCAAATCATGTACCTGACCTTTAGAGAGATGTCACCCTGTCACCTTACTCCTTTCTTTTCATGAAATTGCATGAAATCTTGAGAAATCAACATGACCAATATGACAGCTGCCTCTGGAACTTTCCTTACTGGCAAACATTCCCAGGGGTCTATCAGCAGAAAAGAGTTGTTTTTGGCATGTTGCAGGTAAAAAGGTGCATGTTTTTATAGACTTGTGTCTCCTTACTGCAGCTATTTATCATTCTTTGTGCTGGAAGACAGAAGAGCGTGGAGCTCTGTGTGTGGCCATTTTACCTGCCTAATGCATGGCAGAAACATGTTCTTTTGTGAGAGTGAGGGGAAAAGTAGAAAATGTCAGTTCGTTTCGGTGCCATTGATAATCTGACAGTAACTATTTATTGAGGGGAGGGGGCTGCTTTTGTCTCTTACTGCTATTTGTATTAATACATAATCTGACTTAACTAAAGGTTCTTTAGGGGCTGCAGATAAGTAAGGACATGCAAAAGGTCAACAAAATACCAAGGTAACTCATTAGAAAATGATGTGTAATGAACATGAAGATGTTTTACAGTCAACTTATAAAAGCCTCATGCAGTACTAAATGTGGCTCCAGGAGAAACACCAAGGAACAAAGACTAACTTGTAGGCAACCACTCTACATATTTTATGTAGCAGATGAAGGTACATAAAATATCTGGATGGTTCCCTTCCTTAGGCAAAATCAATAAAGAGTTTTCATCAGCTGTGGGCATGGTCAAAACAGCAACATCTTAAGTGAGTGGAGTGCTGGAGAACATGTATATAAAATTTAGATGAACCATCACTTCTTCAAGATATCTTAATTTTTGTTTGGCTGTGGTGACTTCCAAATGCCATTATTGTAACCAACTATCAACCTTTTCCTGTCCTCCAATCTGCAAGGACCTCACACACTCCAAAAGCACAGACAGGTTAAACAGATAAGTAATTAAGCTGGGCTGAAAAAAAAAAAAAACAAAGTCCATCAAGTTCAACCCTCCAAATGAAACCCAATGCACATACATACACACACAACTCACCCCGACACTTCCATACACTCACATACACTATTATATCTATACTAAATGTAGATTTAATTATCACAATAGCCTATAGGGTTGCCACCTGGCCGGTATTTTACCAGCCTGGCCGGTAAAAATGATGGTTGATACCAATGTTTTAATAGGGAAAAAAGATAAAAATATAGGAAGGTCGGTATGTTTTTCCAGAAAAGGTGGCAACCCTAATTGCCTATGATATTGTGTTTGTCCAAGAAATCATCCAAGGTTAACTGTCTGATAGAACTGAATGGAAAGGATAATAATAATAATTAAATCCGGGGATTCGTGACCTCTGAATTACAATTTCTAACAAGAAAATAAAATCCATTAGTCAGGCCTGTAAAAAGGGAGGATCAGTCTTCAGACAGTATGTTAAGAATGACCAAATTTACAGGTGATGCTTCACTGTTTGTAATAATTACTTGCTTCTTGGCTCCCAGGTGGCGAGCAATGATACAGGAGGGGGGATTTTTGGTGGCTCCCGTTTCGTCACTGGCGCTGCACCTCCTTTCACATGAATGATGTCTGAAAAGGTCACCTGAAGAAAAAAAAAAAACAATACAAAATAAAAGACAAATGTTTCAGGAGTCAAAAAGAGAAAACAAGAGTTTTCCAAATCAGTAAAAACACAAACAGCTTTCCTGTCAACACCTGGCGATTTCTAACCTCAACCCCTCCTTGAAAGCATCGCCAGGCAGTCGCCACTGATCACAAAAGCCTTTAGACCCTTAGCCCCAGCTTAACAAATACTCAAATGAGCATTTTGTGATACAATCGGATGAGGACAGTTCCTGCTGGATAAGAGAAGATCCATATACTGTACTAATGGTCAGCAGAATAGAGCATTTATATTTAAAACATTTTCAATAGGTAATTGCAAATAAATATTATACCCTAGGACTAGGTTACCAACTACCCTTTCTTATAATGGACATTCATAAGGCATTTCTTAATACCAGAATGTGGATTATAATAAAGGCTGGCTACCTAAACTCAGTTAAAACTTGCAATGTACAATATGTAAAGAAAATGTATACTAGGGAAGAACGGGCCTGGAGTAAAAGTCAGCAAATGGCAAGACATCCATAATTACACGACAAGTCAAGCAGTAAAACATATTGTTACCTAAATGTTTTCTGTATCCAGAGGAGCAGCATGCAAATAAGTTTAGAATACCCAAGCATTAGTATATACGTTTATGTGTTTGCATAACCTGCTGGTCTTCAAGTTTAATTCCTTAAAGGGGAACTAAAGTGTAAAATAGAATAATGCTAGAAATGCTGTATTTTGTATACTAAACATAAATTTACTGCACCAGAAGCCTAATAAAACAAATGATTTCTGCTTTTACATTTGGCCACATGATGTCATCATCTAGTAACTATGTTAAACCATCTTTGCAAGATCAAGACCATGCACATGCTCAGTGTAGTCTGGGCTGCTGTTGGGAGGTTAAGATATGGAATCATCATAAATTACCAAAAACAGCACAAGTCAAAACAGGATTTTTGTACTCACCGTTAAATCTGTTTCTCTGTAATCGAAAGGGGGACACAGGGACTGATGGGGTTAAGCTCCATCCTCCAGGAGGCAGGACACTTGAAAGTAATTAAGTGGGCGTGTTGGGTCAGGCTTAACCCCACCCACAGTACAATCCTATTCAGTTGGTTCCAAAGCTGCTAACGGACCTCTATAATTATAACAAAAACCCAATAACAGGCAGAACTGTAAACCAGGGAAGTATTCATTAAGATCAACATGGTCAACGAACGAAGGCTCGCCGTTGGGCGGGAAGCCCTGTGTCCCCCTTTCGACCACAGAGAAACGGATTTAACGGTGAGTACAAAAATCCTGTTTTCTCTGTCGTCTTAGGGGGACACAGGGACTGATGGGGACTTACCAAAGCAGTCCCAAAACAGCAGGGTGGGAGCGAGCCTAGAGAGTGGTTCAGTCATTTTATCACTGATTTCAGCACTCTACGTCCAAGTGGAAGCCGAAGCGAAGGTGTCAACGTTGTAAAATTTTGAGAATGTGTGAGTAGAAGACCAGGTAGCTGCCTTGCAAATCTGCTCCAATGGAACAGAGTTACACCATGCCCAGGAGGCTCCCACAGCTCTCGGAGAATGTGTCCGAATTCCTCGAGATGGGGTTCTTCCTTTTGCAATGTATGCATTCTTGATAGTTTCCATTAGTTTAGGTCCCATCCCGCCACTGGAGGACAAAACGGGGGGGGGGGGGGCACGTGAGCTACCCCTTGTAGAAAGGTGTGTACGATGTCCTCATTAGCTAACTTGTGTTGAAATAGAATAGATAAGCGGACACCTGCACTTTAAGAGAACTGAGCTTTAGTCCTAGTTCTAATCCGTGTTGAAGAAAGGACAGGATTCTGGGTAAACTGAATTCCGTGGTAGAAGAATCTGTCTCCCCGCACCAGTTGAAGTAAGAGCACCACACTCTGTAGGACTTAGATGACGATGCCTTTTGTGCCCTCAGCAGTGTCTGGATGACTTCCTCCGCTAGTCCCTTACTCCACCAGATGGATATCAACCCGTCAAAGTGAACAGTCCTGGGTTGTGATGTACTATTAGTCCATGACGTAGTAGGTCTTTTCTGGGGTGCAACCGAATCGGATCACTGTTACTGGAGATTGCTTGATCTTCTTTAACACTCGTGGGAGTAAGGGAAGAGGTGGAAACACGTAAGCTAGGTCGAACTGCCAGTGTTGCGTCATGGCATCTACCCCTGCCGCCAGTGGATTTCGATGGCGAGCGAAGAACTCTGAGACCTTTCGATTGTTCCTGGACGCCATCAGATCTATGCTTGCCCATCCCCAACTAGTCGCTCGACAGGATGTAGTTCCCACTCTCCTGGATCTAGCTGGTGCCGGCTTAGGAAGTCTGCCTTCGTATTGGATATCCCTGGGATATGTATGGCCGACAGTTTTACCAAGTTGCATTCTGCACATTGGAGAATCTGACTGGCCTCTGCCAGCGCCCTTTGACTCCTCGTTCCTCCCTGGCGGTTTATGTACGCCACTGTTGTGACGTTGTCGCTTTGGATTCGGACAGGTTCGAAGAGCTTCTGTCCAGTGCCGGAGAGTCAGTTTCACCGCCCTGAGTTCGAGGACATTTATGGGCAGATTGGACTCCTCTAGAGACCATAGTCCTTGTGCCGATTGGTTGTCCCATGTAGCCCCCCCAGCCCTGTAGGCTGGCATCCGTGGCTATTACATTCCACTCCGGAGTTGCCCACAATTGCCCTATGGCTAGGTTGTCTGGGACCAGACACCAATGGAGAGCTGCTTTTGTCGTGTTCGACAATCGAAGTAGTCGATCTAGCGTTCCCCTATCCAGGAGGACAGAATGTTGGCTTGAAGTGGGCGGAGATGAATCTGAGCAAACGGAACTGCTTCTATAGCAGACACCATAGTCCCTAAGACTTGCATTGCCTTGCGTATTGTCGAAGCTTGGTTGACTATCAGGGATTGGACTTGATTCCTGATTTTGTCCTGTTTGTCTCAGGGGAGACTTACAGTTTGTGTCACCGTGTTGAAGTCGAGACCCAAGAATGTAATTTGCTGGCTTGGGTGAAGGTTGTATTTCCTCCAGTTTATCGTTCATCCAAATTCCTGGAGAAGTGGGATTGCTTTGTCTAGGCTCGTTCTGGCATTCTCTGCTGAACTGGCCTTGATTTGGAGATCATCAAGGTATGGTGTTACCGAGATTCCTTGCAGTCTCAATATCGCTGCTGTTATTGACATTAGCTTGGTGAACACCCTGGGAGCTGACGATAGGCCGAATGGTAGAGCAACAAATTGGTACTGTTTATTCTTGAATCAAAGATAGCGATGATGAGGAGGTCATATCGGGACATGAAGATAAACCTCCTTGATATCCAGTGACATCAATCACTGTTCTTGTTCCATTCCTCGTATTACAGACCGTAGCGTCTCCATCTAGAAGCGCACTGATCGGATATATTTGTTCAGACCCTTGAGGTCTAATACCGGCCTGACGGTTCCATCCTTCTTTGGAACCGTAAAGAGGTTCGAGTAAAACCCGGAGAATCTCTCTGGAGTCGGAACTGTGGTAATCATCCCTGTTCTCTCCATCTTCTCTATGCATTCCAGAAACAGCTTTGCTTTTGTGTGGTTTGATGGAACCCTGGACATGATGAGTTTCCTGGGTGGCAGAGCTGTGAAGTCCAGATGATAACCTCCCGATACAATTTCGTTGACCCAAGCGTCTGTTGAGTAACGAATCCATGCCTCCCGGAATTGCAGTAGTTTTCCTCTGATTTGCTCTGACGATTCCGGAGGGTGTGCCACGTCATGCTGACGCCGATTTATCGGAGGGGGACTTGTTGTAGGACTTTGTGTTCTTCCAGGGGAGCGATCCTTGTCGGATCCCTTTTGTCGAAAGTGAGAACGTTGTGGTGAATTGTTTCACCTTGTAAATTTGGCCACGAAAAATTCCCCCTTCTGTTGTAAGTTGAGGATCGCCCTCTAGTTTGTGGTAAAAATTTACTTTTTCCACCTGTTGCTTGTTTAATAATCTTTTCAAGCTTGTCTCCAAATAACTTTTGTCGCTTGAATGGGAGTGAAGTTAAGGTTTTCTTGGGGCTAATATCAGCTGACCAGTTCTTTAGCCAAAGAGTTCGGCGAGCTGCTATGGATAATGCTGACCACCTGTCCCCTTGAGAGGTAGGTTAGCGACCTACCTCTCAAGGTATGGTATGGTATTCCATAGCAGGAGCTGTGGAGGTGTAGGACGGTATGGGGGGGGGGTGAAGTATTAGGGCTTTACAGGCTCCTAAATGCCCAAGGATAGAGTAGTGATCCAGGGGGATGACCCTCTCCTGATGTCACTTACCTTACACACCGGCCAGACCCTCTGCTCAAGTTCCCAAGGGCAGGAATTTGTCTGGATGGACAGTATAGACAAAAGGCCAGTGCAGGGACCCCGGTCGTTATCACCTCGTCGGGGGCTAACCATGTTAAAACAGGGAACCCTGCTTTAGGTCTCACCCCGTCTGAGACTGACAGAAGATATCCGTCCAGAGACGATAGTCCATCCTCCTGGTAGCAGGACACTTAAAAAACGGAATAGGATTGTACTGTGGGTGTGGTTAAGCCTGACCCGACACGCCCACTTAATTGCTTTCAAGTGTCCTGCCTCCTGGAGGATGGAGCTCAGCCCCATCAGTCCCTGTGTCCCCCTAAGACGACAGAGAAATAATATTTGCCATAGAAGCCATAGAGCAAACTGATTAATAATCAGAATATGCAGACTGCACTGGGTCTGTGTATACAAATCTTTACAGGGTCGTCAGCTGCTCTACAGGGAAACAAGCAAAGCTGCTCGAGTTCTGGGAAGTAAGGTGGTTGCTTGGCTCTTTGAAAGTATGCAGAGCAACTAGGGACCGTCTGAAGTTTCTTTCTCATTAAAGAAAAGTAAAAAAAAAGTAAAATTGCCTTTACATACCCTTTAAAGGGTTGTTCACCTTTGAGTTAACTTTTAGTAGCATTTATAGAGTGATATTCTAAGACAATCTGCAATTGGTTTTCAGTTTTTATTATTTATGGTTTTATAGTTATTTAGCTTTATATTCAGAAGCTCTTCAGTTTGCAATTTCAGCATTCTGGTTGCTAGGGTCCAAATTACCCCAGCAACCATGTACTGAGTGAAATAAGAGACCAAAATATGAATAGCATAGGGTCCGAATAGAAAGACAAGGAATAAAAATAGCAATAACAATACATGGGGAGCCATACAGAGAATTTGTTATAAGATGGGGTCAGTGACCTCCTTTTGAAAGCTGGAGTCAAAAGAAGAAGTCAAATAATTTAAAACGATAGAAAATAAATAATGATGATCAATTGAAAAGTTGCTTAGAATTGCCAATTCTGTAACATACTATAAGTTAACCTAAGGGTGAACTACTCCTATAAAGATTTATTGTTATCATTAACACAAAAAAGTTAATAGTTGCTGCTAAGCAAAGTATGCCTTGGAATCGAAAAACTTTTGTAGCCACAATATTTCTGCACTACCACTTTTCTTACTCATGGTCCTTGATGGCATTTATGGTTTAACACCTGCTTTCCCTCATTAAAATATTATGGTGGACAAAGATAAGAACCAATTATCGTTTAGGCTAAGACAACGTTCCTTTAGGGTGATGGCACACAGGGATATTTATTGTCCGCTTTTAAAGGACCAGTAACATAAAAAAATTTAATTGTTTTAAAGTAATAAAAATATAATGCGGTGTTGCCCTGCATTGGTAAAACTGCAGTTTTTGCTTCAGAAACACTTCTATTGTTTATATAAAAAGCTGCTGTGTAGCCATGGGGGCAACTAGTCAAAGAAGAAAAGGCTCAAGTTACACAGCAGATAGCAGATAAGCTCTTTAGAACATAATGTTATCTGTTATCCATTACTTATCCTGTGCCATATAGCTGTTTTTCAATTTCCGCCATTGCTAATCAGCAGCTTGTTTGTATGAACTATAGTAGTGTTTCTGAAGCAAGCAGATCAGTTTTAACAGGGCAGGGCGACACTACATGATATTTTCATTACTTTAAAACACTTACATTTTTTGGTGTTACTGTTCCTTTAAATCTTTACTAACAGAAGCGACAAATCTCCCGAAAATGCCATAGGATAACATTAAGATTGCTGCCTGATCACTGCACCTAATACTTGCGGTGATCAGGCTTAATCACCACAAGCAAAAGGTAGACATTTTCCTGCGACGGAGGCAGTACAGAAAGAGCTCAGCTCTGCTCTTGTACCCCTTACTATTCTAGAACCTGCATGCTGGTATTTGCCCCTAATGTCTCATTTGGCGGCGCTCTAAATTTAGCCGAACTTTGAGCATGTCCTGGGATGCTGCCAATTGTACAGCGAAGTGTGGCGGGTGAATAAACCAGATATAGACAATACCTGTGCTGGCAACTGTAGGGCACTTATGGCTGCAACTTCAGTCATTATGTCTTCTGAAAAATGTGGCTTACACTCCTGTTTTGGCAGGGTGATTGTTTCAGTGATGAATTCAGTCTCATTTTTAACCAATGCAGGGGAACTGATCCTTTCCAAACTTGAATCAGAACTCTACAAATCAAAATCAAAATATAATTTAAAAATAAACATACCGAAATTTTTAAGCCAGACTTTGGCATGTCAAGAGAATGATAAATTGCAGCATCCTGAATCAAACTCTCTGTTTATCCCTGATATGGTGAAAAGAAAGTACCCCCTATTGTAAAATATAAAGATAATATAAGTTTCCATGGAGTTTCATGACCACAAACTCAAAGACCTAGGGGCAGATTTATCATTCCTCACCAATTCGAGGGAATTTGGCAAAAATTTGAAAAAATTGTAGGAAATATTCACTAGTTTTGAGCGCTATTTGGTTTTTTGATAAAATCGAACGATCGAATAGATTTTTATTCGATCTATTCGATACGATCGAATTTGTCAAATTTGATGGTCAAATTGAGCTAATTTGCATGAATTTTTCAATTCAATCGAATTTCGAATCCTTCACACAAAATTTGATAAATCTGCCCCTAGTGTTTTTAAACAGGTCATGGAACTCCCAGGTGACTTCTAATATCCTCATATTTTGCAAACGGGGTACTTTATTTATTAACATACACATTTCAGTGAGTCCTGTGACAGAAATAGCATCACTAAACTCGGATTATAACCGATGACATCACTAAGCAACGTTTGTAAGGATAGAATTAACAGGATATTCATGGCTCCTGTGTATTATAATAAAATAATCTTCTAGAAAAGGTAAATCGGGTCACAAATCAGGCCTCAGTAACTCTGTTGGGCTATGGCTTTAGAAATCATGCTCTTTTTCTGATTTCGGAAGGTATTTTTACTTTTTGTTTGAAAACAACAATATTATTCTGTTAGTGATGTACTTTAGCCAAATAATGTCCATCTGCCTGCCACTTCTCCCAATACTATTACATAAAAAATACTTTATTGGACGCACAGGGAGTGGTGGTAGATGGAAAACTTTTACAGCCAAGTTTCAAGAGATTAGCACTCAAAAGTGCTATTTTTTATGTTATCACATCAGGTTCTACTCCTGTAGAAAATGTTTCTTAAAGGGGTTGTTCACCTTCGAGATAACTTTTAGTATGATGTAGAGAGCGACATTCTGAGATAATTTGCAATTGGTTTTCATTTTTTATTATTTACAGTTTTTTAGTTATTTTGATTTTTATTCAGCAGCTCTTCAATTTGCATTTTAAGCAGTCTTGTAACTAGGGCCCAAATTACCCTAGCAACCATGCACTGATTTGAATAAGAGACTGGAATGCGAATAGGAGAGGGTCTGAATAGAAGGATCAGCAATAAAAAGTAGCAATAACAATACATTTGTAGCCTTACAGAGCATTTGATTTTTTTAGAAGGGGACGGCGACGCCCATTTGAAAGTTGCAAAGAATCAGACGAAAAGGCAAATAACTATAAAACTATAACAAATAAATAATAAAAACCAATTGAAAAGTTGCTTAGAATTGGCCATTCTATAACATAATAAAAGTTACCGTAAAGGTGAACCACCCCTTTAATCTCAAAAAAAAAGTGCTGTATTTAAAGTTCTTGCAGCCCCTGGACCCTTTCCTCTCTGTAACTTGGTCTCCCAGTTGTTTGTTTTCGGCAGGTGGCCAAGTTAAAGGAGATGATCATGTGGCCAAGGAAGGGGATTTCCAAACCTTCTAGACAGCAGACTGCTGTTCGGGATCCCCTGTCCCTTAAAGCCCTTACCCTTTGGTGCATTTCTTTCAAATTTTAGATAGACACTACTGATATACCTGGTCAGCAAGCTGGTGAGCAGAAGGAGTTTCCTTATGAACTGGCCCTGGTTTATCATATTTCTTTATTTGAATCTCTGTTCTCTCTTGAACGAGTTCCTGCTGGTAACAGAACATTATTGTATTATATATGTAGATAAGAAATATCATGAATTTCATCTAAAATAATGTTATGGTACAAATAAGTATTATTAGTAATAATAATAATAATGTTCACAGAGGTTTCATACAGTTATCCTAAAGATAGAATTTGGTTGTCAAAAAAAGTCTTTTTTCTGAAAACAATTTGTAGTAATGTGCGAAATAATGCAGTTTTGGCAACAAATAGTTAAACTATACTTCTGAAACAAAATCTAAATAAACCTTGAAACCATCAAGGGAAATGTTATAAAATTGTTGATAAAGTGCACCAGTGCAATTGCTGACAAAAGGCAACACACAATTTTCATCAGTCATTGTTAGAAAACAAAAGCAGAGTGAGTGAATGATTATGTGCTAAATCATTGAAGTTTGGAAGGAGTGAAAACAGGAGATGATTTAAATACATTTTACAGATGAAGCTGTGAAAATGGGGGAAAAACTGACACTGTTCCACAGAGATCAGGTGATAGTGAGAGAAGAGCTGGCAATCTATATTACAGAGAGACAATGGAAAAATATATCTTGCTGTACGTTACTGAGGGCATGGTACATGCTGCATGACAACTATGAATTTGTTTACTATTCTTACGGATGGTATTAAAGGGGTTGTTCACCTTTGAGTTAACTTTTTGTATAATGTGATATTCTCAGACAATTTGCAATTGGTTTTCATTTTTTATTGTTTGTGGTTTTATAGATATTTAGCTTTTTATTCAGCAGCTCTCTGTTTTGCATTGTCAGCAATTTGGTTTCTAGGGTACAAATTACCCTAGCAACCCTGCATTGATTTGAATGAAAGACTGGAATATGAATAGGAGAGGGACTGAATAGAATGATAAGTAATAAAAAGTGGCAATAACAATACATTTGTAGCCTTACAGAGCATTTGTTTTTAGATGGTGTCAGTGACCCCCATTTGAAAACTGCAAAGAAACAGAAGAAAATTGCGAATGATTAAAAAACTATAAAAAATAAATAATGAAGACCAATTGAAAAGTTTCTTAGAATTGGCCCTTCTACAATATACTAAAAGTTAACTTGAAGGTGAACCACCCCTTTAACTACTGTAAACAAATGCTACAAAATAAGTATGGACGCACCGAATCCACTATTTTGGATTCGGCCGAACCCCCGAATCCTTTGCAACTGATTCTGCCGAATACCAAACCGAATCCTAATTTGCATATGCAAATTAGGCGTGGGAAGGGGAAACATTTTTTTACTTCCTTGTTTTGTAAGCCGAATCCGAATCCTGCTCCCAATCTTTCAGCTTTCAAGAAATCTCTAAAAACCCACTTTTTTAGAGAGCCTACCCTCACTGTTAACTACTCAATGCAATACCGCTTACATTACTACATCTCTCACCCACTTTATTCTGACCTTGCCCACTCCCATACCTTGTGTATCATTCCCTTCCCTTTAGCTTTTTCTGTACAGGGCCTTCCTCACCTCCTGTACCAGTATTTATTGTGATGTATGTAACTACATATTTATTGTGATGTATGTAACTCCATATTTATGTTCTATGTATGTAATTTATGTGATTTAGTTGTATAATCACATTCACTTTACAGCGTTACAAAACAAGTTGGCGCTATAGAAATACATGTTAATAATAATACTAATAATTCTGGCCGAATCCCAAACCGAATCCTGGATTTGGTGCATCCGTAAAAATAAGGAGCAACTATAACAGCATAAGTTACTTACCTCATAAGTGATGTCGTAGGTTAACCCTACACTCTCCATTAACCGCTTTATCATTAAATCGGAGTCACTAGGAGCATAGGCTAGAGGATTTCGTAGAGAGGAAATAATTTCATCCACTGTTCTAGCTGTAGTCCTAAGGGGCACATTTAAAGAAGGAGAAATCTTTGCCTCTGATTTTTCCAAAGTTAACTCTGTCTGTCCTTGGTCTTCTGTATCATCTTGTCCTTGAGAAAGTGCTGCAGATGTGCCAGGAAAAGGTTCTGCAAAAGGCATTAAAGGGGAAACTGTAGAATTCTGTTTCTTTTTAGTTACTTTCTTCCTCTTCTTTCTTCTATTTTTACAGTCACTACTATCATCTGAATCGGTATCTGAAGAACTACCACTAACAGTGCTGTCTGTAGCTGATGTAGAACATGATACAGTATCTTCATCTTTCTTATTTTCAGACAATGGATGCTTTATCGTTTTTCTTACATTGATTTCCTTCTTTTGGGGTGTTTTCACCTTTGCTGAAACAGCTGGTTTAGAGAACACCTGAGAGATATAAGACCGGGGTTTTGATGGAGGTTCTGGACGAGGAAATGACAAAATAGGTTTTGTTGTTCCTAGCATAGGGGCAATGGCTGGCCTCTTGGCACTGTTGTCCATTTCTGTAAATTTTGGCAGAACATATTCACTCTGAGGCTTTTCGTGTTGCTGGACATCCTGATGAGGTTGAAGTTGCAGCTTTACTAGTGGTTTAAGTTTCCTATTCAGATGTTTTTTCCTGGACTCAGAATCATTAGCTTCTTGAAGTCCAGCAAACCCAAACTGCAAACTTGGCTTGTGTAGAATAGTTGCTATTGCAGATGTTGGACTGCTGAGACAACCAAGCGATCCAGCTTGGGGTAGAGGTGACTCTTCAGTAAGGGATAACGGCAAGTTACTCCCGGGGCGAGATTCCATTGGGGCGTGTCTAAAATCCCTCTGGGACGGCTTTAGCAATTTTTCCAGCTCCTTTTTGATTCTGAACTCCTCAGCATAATTGAGTCTAAAAGGCAAATGACCTCTGCTTTCTGACATCTTCTCTGTCACTCCCTGTATAATAAATTAACAAGCGCATTAGCTTTCCCCCCCACCAGCACTGCTTTTCATTTTCAGAAGCGTGACTCTGTATTTGGAAATAATAATATGCAATTTAATGCACTGTTAAATCTAATTTCCCTTGCAGTTACTACTGATCAGCTCACAGAGACTCACCCTGATGGGCTAATCCTATTCATCCTACATTAATTCCAGTCACAGATTTCTCAATTTAGCAGGTCAATCTCATTTCACTGTTTGTGAATTACTTCCAATAGCTTCATTCTGGAAGAAGGAAGTTGGTTTTTAAATGTATTTGCCTGCATCAGTAAGAGGGCACTTTCAGTATTCCTATAAACTAAATTACAGAAAGCCACTACCAATATGACTTACTTACATGAAGGAGTTCTATGCGGAGACAGCTGCATGAGTCTTTATGAATGTTGCGGATGTTCAGAAAGTCCAATGCAAACCATGCCAATATTTGAAACACAGATAGACCCTTGAATTGGTTACCATGGACTGGTCATTGCCACAAGCTTATTTATCTAGGGTCAACACAACACCACAGGGTGTTTCTCAGGTGGTATATGGTTTGGTTTAGGGAAATCGCATCAGATCATATAGATCAGATCATATATCACATCATATACTTTGCATCAAAGTAATATATGCAGGGGCCTAAGTACAGAGAAAGCAGACCAAGCAGCTGCAAGGTGTATAGGATCCAGTAAGTTCTAATACCCAACAACACAATATTTTTCTCATAATTCCAGCATAATATACATACAGTTGTGAGGGAGAGATTCACATGATGCAATTGCAGTCAGTGCATCAAAATTGACTCAGAGCTTGCACTTAAATGCAAATTCATACTGCAGTGAAAATTTTAAGTCCAGTTGGTATAATTTCCAGTGTGAGGGCAAAGTGAGCTCTAATTATTTTGGAGTAACAGTGATGTGGGGATTGACACAGGTCAATGCTGGAACCTTGGTGGTAGTTGGGGCAAGAAATAGGGGTATGATAGGAGGGGTGCTGGGCAGGTAACCATTAAAGGGTCTTCTGGATCCCCTCTGCTGTCCTCCCCTCCTGCTCCTCCACTCTATCACTCTCACATTGTCACTCTCCCTCTCTTCTGCTCTATGACTCTCCCCTTCCTCCCCTCTGCCATTCATCCCCCTGTTATGGCATGTACACGGGGGGGGGGGGGGGGGGGGGGCAGAATGGTGGCTGGGAAGGTCACCTAGGGGAGCCCAGTCAGCTTGGCCCTGGTGGTAGTAGTGCTTCAAAAGTCAGAGCCAGGAGAAACTGCTTTTAATAGCAACTACATTTACAAATAACTTTATGAAAATGTGCAATTTATGTATACTGGGCAAAAAGTAGTTTTTGGATAGATCAGTAACTTCGGTTGAGCTTTTATTTTCACCTTTAATTTTTGTCCAAAGTGAAAAACATGCGACAGCAATCAGACCCAAGCCTCACCCCATCAGATAGTTTTTACTTTAAAGGGGTGGTTCACCTTCAAGTTAACTTTTAGCATATTGTAGAAGGGCCGATTCTAAGAAACTTTTCAATTGGTCTTCATTATTTATTTTTCATAGTTTTTTAATGATTTGCAATTTTCTTCTGTTTCTTTGCAGCTTTCATGGGGGTCACTGACACCATCTAAAAACAAATGCTCTGTAAGGCTACAAATGTATTGTTATTGTTACTTTTTATTACTTATCATTCTATTCAGTCCATCTCCTATTCATATTCCAGTGTCTTATTCAAATCAATGCAGGGTTGCTAGGGTAATTTGTACCCTAGGAACCAAATTGCTGACACTGCAAACTAGGGAGCTGCTGAATAAAAAGCTAAATAACTATAAAATCACAAACAATAAAAAATGAAAACCAATTGCAAATTGTCTCAGAATATCACTCTCTGCATTATACTAAAAGTTAACTCAAAAGGTGAACAACCCCTTTAATTAACAATTTCTTCAAAAGCACAGCTGCAAAGTGCTGCATTGTAACCAGTATTATATTTGATAAAATGCTATTCAAAAAGGTACTTTGTACCTATACATGAACCTTTAGGGAACATGCATACAGGTTGGGGGGGGGGCTGTTCTGGGCCCTGTGGGTTTTTGGTGTCATAGGGGTCCCAGTCATGCTGAACTTGCTTTATTATTGTGCTCCCCTGCAGTCGGATACCCGAAGACTTCGGGTGCCGGCACTTCACTCTAACAACTTTCTCTACTTTTCATTGGTCGCTGATGATTATGTCCTGGTACAGCTGCAAGAGGATTGGATAGGCTTGAGGGGAAGTTCAACTTCAGTGACCAATCTGCAGTACAGATAGAATATATGTGGGCACCATGGGGGAACCATGGTCAGCAATGATTTTTAACTTGTAGGGGGAAGCCTGCCCACCAATTATTTATTTATTTTAATGCAGGGGGGGGCAATACACTTTTTTTTCTGACTGTGCCCCTCCCCACATGCAGCTGCCTACTGTGCCTGCCCCTAATTTTGGCGCTGCTGAAATATAGGGGGGTTGAGGTTGTTCTTACAGTTCACCCCAGTTCATGGGTGCAAAAGATTTAGCAAAAACGAAAATTGTAAATACTTCCTCAAAAATGAAAAATGATATCCATAAAGTTAATAAAAATTCAATACATTTATTAAGACATATACACAAATAGCCTGATGCGTTTGTGACGATTGGGGCACTTACTTAGGTGTCAGGCAATTTGTGTATATGTCTTAATAAATGTATTGAATTTGTATTAACTTTCCAGATATCATTTTTCATTTTTGAGGAAGTATTTACAATTTTTGTTTTCGCTAAACAGACAGTAAACCCTTAGTTAAACTTTATGTTACAGAATATCTAGGGCCGGATTTACCTAGTGGGCACCCCTAGGCCCGCTGTTGTTTGTTGCCCCTGTCCCCTCCCGTTTATTTGCTCAAATTTTTATCATTAGGACAGGGCAATGGGAATTGGCACACAGGATTTCAGAACCAATGTGGGTGTGGTTGGGCAGCATGCTGCCCCCTAAAATCCTGCTGCCCTAGACCCGGGCCTAGGTGGCCTCTCCACAAATCGGGCCTGAGAATATCCTACCCATACCTTAGCAATATTTTAGATTGTTCAGTTGCATGCTATCTAATTATAGATTGTCTCTGGCCCTGGTGGCAGCCAAATAACTATTTTACAATTCTTTCTATGAAAGAATAACATATTTTTCTATTAAGGTCATGGGACATCTTCCTTTTTCTCATTCAAACCACTGCCTGGTTGCTAGGGAATACTGTACCCCAGCAACCAATTAGCTCATCAATTCTGGAGGGCTGTTGAGCAAATAAACAACAAAAAAAAAAACACACAAACACAAAACTGAAGCCCATTTGCAAACTGTCAAAGAATATCATGTGTAAACGTTCATTCAAAGCTGAACTACCCCTTTATAAGTTTCGGTCCAGCGACTGGACAGGGACTCTGTGCAGGGCCGGAACTAGGGGTAGGCAGAGTAGGCGGCCGCCTAGGGCGCAGTCACGGGGGGTGCAATTTTGAAGGGAAATAATGTTTTTTTTTTCATTTCTTTATATTTTAACTTCAGCCCTGTCTCCAGCATCAGCGTTCTGCTCTACTTCAGTCCACCACAGATCTAGGGCGATATTTTTGCTGCTGCTCTGGCACAGGCTGGTGGCACAGGTACAGACTTGGGGAGCAATGGCTGATGGTACAGACTTGGGGAGCAATGGCTGGTACAGACTTGTGGCACAGGTACAGACTTGTGGCACAGGTACAGACTTGTGGCACAGGTACAGACTTAGGGGGAATGCTAATGGCACAGTTACAGACTTAGGGGGCCAGCTGATGGCACAAGTACAGACTTAGGGGGCAATGGTTGGTGGCACAGGTACAGACTTGGGAGGCAATGGCTGGTGGCAGAGGTATAGACTTGGGGGGCAATGGCTGGTGGCACAGATAAATATTTGGGGGCAATGGCTGGTGGCACAGGTACAGACTTGGGGGGGCCATGGCTGATGGCACAGACTTAGGGGGCAATGCTGGTGGCACAGGTACAGACTTAGGGGGAAATGCTGCCGGCACAGGTACAGATTTGGGGCAATATTTTGAGTGCTGCTGGCACAGATACAGATTGAGGACAATATTTTGGGTGCTGCTGACACAGGTACAGATTAGGGGCTGGTGGCACACATACAGTTTGAATCATTAATGTGTTATAAGGTTTCTTATTTAAGAAAAAGTGAATAGGTGGGAAATGGTCATACAGAACATGGGGGGGGGGGGGGCCGCTGATTGAACCCCTTGCCTAGGGTGCCAAACTACCTTGGCCCGGCCCTGACTCTGTGTCCCGAGGGATTATTTTAGGCTGGCTTTTGTCGTAATGTACAATAAGGGTTTACAAAAGGCAATATTTGGGTAAATATTGGGAGTTCTATTACTAATATAGACGGGGGTGTCTCTGGTGGGAATGCCTGAAGAACAGTTTCGCTGTGACTGTGAGGTTAGGCATCATATGAAGTTATAGTAGGCAACTCTGCCTTGTACATAACGGGAGACGGGTCTGTAACTGACTGCCCCCGAAATATCTCCCAACAAACTTACCTTATTACCACCCCAGCCTTACTGCGGTCTCCGTCTAACTATACTTAATCCGTTGCCCAGCAACAGCACGGAAGCCATCTTGGGCCAAACCAAACGCCATCACCTAGATACGAGAGAACCGTAGCACATAAAGGACACGCCTCTCTTATCTCTGAACATAAGTAACAGAGTCCCGCCCCCGTTACCAACGCAACGGAAAGCGCTCTGTCAAACAAGCTGCTCATTGTTTTGAGGGGAACTAATTTCACGAACTTCAGCTTCTGTCAGATTTAAGTGTGTACAGACCTTCCTGTGGAAACAGGAAGGGCTGATGAACCTGTCCTTTGGCTGGGGCCCACTAGTAAACTCTGTGATAACTTGGCAGGCCAAGCTTACCCTGTGTCAGGGAAATCAGACTATGTCATGAAATCTCTTCTCCAGAAACCTGATACCTCCCAACTGTCCCTTTTTCGGAGGGACAGCCCTCATTTGACAGCTGCACCTCCAGTCCCTCATTTGTACTGGAAAGTCCCTCTTTTCTCTGCACTGAACAGCCAGAAAAAGAAAATAAGTTTCTAACTTAATTGGCTTCTGGCAGAGAGCCCAGAACAACTAACAGGCGCAAATAAGATACTTTGTAACAATTTGAGATAAGAAAACAAGTAATTGTAGCAGTTTAAATAAGGAGACATATTTTCAAACTTTCATAACCTGCCAAATTTTGTAAAATGAACATGGTAATTAGGGTGTGTGGCCACCAAAATGGTCATGGTCAAAAAAAATTAGCCGCGCTAGGTGCGAAAAAAAATGTTGTCCCTATTTTTACTTCCAAAATGTGGGGAGGTATGCTGATAACCTCAAAGTTCTGAATTATAAAAAGGTTTATTACTTAAATCTACGTTTTTGATTAAATAATTCAGATTTTTTTTACCTTTACGGCTCTTACAGACAAGTCCTTTACCTGCGCTCCCCTGTTTTCCGGTTTCATGCGTTCAGCCGCAGGTAGGGTTGCCACCTTTTCTTGAAAAAAATACCGGCCTTCCTATATATTTATCTTTTTTTCCTATTAATAACATTGGGATCAACCATCAAAAATACCGTCCAGACCTGTAAAATACCGACCAGGTGGCAACCCTAGCCGCAGGGGAACACAAGAGTAGGCCCACTGAATTCTTTTCAATGTGGCTGTACTCACACAGACGCATGTAAGCGCCAAACACAGGTTACATGCGTCTGTGTGAGTAAAGCCACATTGAAATACATTCAGTGCGTCTACTCCTGCACTCCCCTGCGACTGAAACCATGAAACCGGAGCACAGTTAAAAAACGCTCGTCTGTAAGGGACCTTAAGTGCAGAACTACACGGCAGGCTTAGCCATGCAACAAAACGCCCGCAACAAGTCGGATCCGACAGGAACAAGGAAATTAATAGGAAGTTGGATGGCGTCGCAATGGTGATTCGACACGACTGTCGAATGCGAATGCTGCAAGCTGTGTCTGCATCCGACAGTTGTGTCACAACGGATCACCGTTGCAACACTGCCAGACTTCCTAATACTTAGCTAAGTCTGCCATGTAGTTCTAACCTAAAACTAATAGTGATCTGAATTGTAGGACTTTTTCCCTCAGAACTGTTTCTCAAGATTCTCCTCTTGCTAATATCCTGCAATACAATCCATCGTGCAGTGCTCGATTTCTCCTCTGTGGTTATTTCCTATAAGTAAGGCAGGGAGGAGAAATCGAAAACCACACGATGGATCGATCAATCACCTTTTCTGAAGAGGAGCACAAGTGGAGTTTCGGTAATGTATTTCTTAATAAAGGCTTTAAGTTTTTAAAGTTTCATTTGTCTTGGTGTTATTTTTTTTAATGTATACTAATGAATTTAAAAAAAAAAAACATTTTTGATGTTACTGGTCCTTTAAAAGTATGTTCAGCACAAGCTTTATTCATTAAAAAAGAGTATACTGTGCATACAGTGGCATCTCTGTACATTATCCACCAAAAATTCCCAAGGAGGGCTAAATGTTTCTCCTCCTTCCAAGAGATTATTGAATACTCCATGTTTTCACTGCTCTGCAGGGTCATTAAGGGGTGTAAGAACAAGACACAGAAACAGTGGGGGTTCAACTTGCAATTGGCTGAAAAAAGCTAATTTGACAAGTGTTTATAAATGAACCCCAGTGAGTTTTGTAGCGTTTAGGATGTTAGAGATAGTTGGCAAGGTCACCAAACGAGCAAACATTTCCCCGATACACCCAACTCGAGGTATGGTCTCGACTCGTCTCAAATCTTTGGCCCAAACGATTAGATCATAATGACCTTAAATGCAGGTCACTGAATTGAGGATCACATCAATGAGCCCATGACAGTGTCGGACTGGGACACCAGGGGCCCACCCAAAAACCTTAGACCAGGGGCCCACCATAAAACCTTAGACCAAGGGCCCACTCTCAGTACTAATGTCCTTCATCTCCTCAATTAACCTCTATTCTCCTAGTTTGTTTTCTTTACATACTATAATCAATTTTTGCATCTATTTAGACTCTTTGATCTCATATAAATAGGGAATGGCCATGAAATAGGCCAAAAGTTTAGCAGTATGAGGGCCCACTGACACCTTGGCCCACCGGGAGTTTTCCTGTTATTCTGGTGGGCCAGTCCGACACTGGCCCATGAGGTCGGGCAAACCCATCAGAGGCCCCCATACATGGGTCAATAAGCCAGAAAGGTTACCTTTAAGGAATTATTCAGTGTTAAAAATAAATAGACTGTAAAAAGATAAGCTGTGCAAAATAAAAAAATGTTGCTAATATAGTTAGTTAGCCAAAAATGTAATGTATAAAGGCTGGAGTGAATGGATGTCTAGCCAGAACACTACTTACTGCTTTGCAGCTCTCTTGGTTTCCACTGATTGGTTACCAGGCAGTAACCAATCATTGACTTGAGCAGTGGCGTAACTATCAGGGGTGCAGAGGGTGCAATTTCACCAGGGCCCTCACCCCCTTGGGGCCCATCTGAGCCATGATAATGGTTATGGCAGGCGGTTATCTAGGGGGAAATTTTACAGCACACATGCCATCAACACTTCAGCATCTGATTCATAGAGGTAAGGGCCAGACAGGGGGGCCCAGATGCCCATCCTGTACCGGGGCCCACCAGGGAGTAGTTACACCACTGGACTTGAGGTGGGGCATATTTATCATAACTGTTGCTTCAGACCTGCATGCTGAGGATCAATTGCAAACTCACTGAACATGTGGCCCCCATAAAATCGCTGACTAACTAGAGTTAGAGAGTTAAAAAGCAGGAAGTAGTGTTCTGTTCTGTTAGACATCCAGTCACTCCAGTTTTTATAGATTATATTTTTTGCTAACTAACTATAATTAGAAACTTTTTTTATTATGCACAGCCTATCTATTTACCCATTTGTACGTTTACACTGAACTGTTCCTTTAAGATATGCTTCCAGGAGTATCTAGGACAGCAAAACAGAAATCTCCTCCCTAAATTTTTTTAAAGGAGAATTCAACTCGTAATTGAAAAACCTCTCCCCTGGTTAGACCCCCCTCCCCCGCCTACCTGCCCCCCCACCCCCCAAAGGGCAAATGCCCCTTATCTTTTACTTACCCCTCCTGCAGATTCTGCACACAGGAGTTCATGGGCGCCATCTTCTTTCTTTGGTCTTTTTCGGAAGTAGACTGGCATTTTCGCGAACAACATCTTATGCGCTGAAAGTCACAAAGATTTCCAAATGCACAAAAAACGTTGGTCTACTTCTGAAATGGACAGAAGGAAGAAGATTGCGCCCGTGGCCAGAATTTGCAGGGGGGGTAAGCAGGGCCACCATCAGGGGGGACAGGGGGGACAAGTGTCCCGGGCCCGGGGTTGAAGGGGGGCCCAGCAGTGCTGCACTTTTCAAAGAACCGGGCCCCCCTTGCAAGGGCCGAAGCCGTGCTGCCGTGCTGCCTGAATGCGGAAGTGCCAAACAGTCCTGATGCAGCAGAAAGACCCAAAGTCACGAAAAGAGCAGACACTGAAGTACTGAAGCTGCAAAAAGACCCAATAGTCACGAAAACAGCTATAACTGAAGTCCTGAAGCCACAAGTTCAATTCTACTGACACCAATATGGGTTTTTTCCCTAATCCCCTGGCCACCAATGTTTTATTTTAATACTCTATACGCCCCTGCACCAATTTTATTTTTTTATATTTTTTGGGGCCCCATTTTTTTTTAACTTGTAAGGGAGCCCTGGCGCCAATGTTTTTGTTTTTTTTAATTAATTTTTCAGGAGCCCTGATCATCAATATGTGTGTGGGGGGGGGGTTACTTTTGTAGCGCTGATATCTGTGTGGTCTTTTAACTTTGATATGTAGTGGGCAGGATCAGGGGTGTGGCTTGGGTGCCAGGGTGGGCTGGGCCAGGGGGCCCAGAAAATTTTGTTGTGCGGGGACCCATGATTTCTAATGGCAGCCCTGGAGGTAAGTGAAAAATTAGCGGCATTTTCCCGGGGGGGCAAGTAGGCTGGCGGGAGGAAGGGGGGTGGATTTTTTTCAATTACAGGTTTGGTTCTCCTTTAAGGGTCCAAAGGCTCAGGCTGGTGCAGGAAATGTTTTGCAAGATGTCCATATTTCCTTACTTGTTGCTTGATAGTGCTCTATGCAAGTCCCTTGTAAAATGATGCATTCAATAAAATGTGTTTTGTCTCAGTAATTTAACAGATGTTAGGTGGAACTAAAGAGTCTAAAGCCTTATCAGATCTTGTCTGGTGGGGACCTGGCCATGAACCTATAGCTATTACAAACCAACTGTGGTATGTAATTGTTAAATTAGGCTTTTCTTAACTTAATTGTTGCCTTGAGCAGTAAATAAAACAGATCTCTAACTAGATAGATAACAGGAAAAGCAAATAAATAGATGAGGGCATTTATTTGAAGTTTTTATGCAGCCCTTATTTTATAACCCCTTTGAGCACTTCCAAAATTTCATAGCAGAATCTAATTTTTTAAACTAAACCAATAGCAATCATAGATTATAGTTGGCACCCCAGAACTTTGTGCATGCTTGCGTTGCTCACCAACTTAGGGCTCATGGTTAACAAAGGTTGGGGACACTCATTCCAGACCACACAGAATTGCAGGTGCTGAAAAACGTTTATTTACAGGCCATAAATATAGGACTCCCCAACAGAGTCACCAATGGGTAAGGAATATTCCAAAAAGGTAAAGAGTGCACACTCAGTAAAAATTTAATCAATTTTATTCCAGCGAATACAATTTACAGAAGTATAGACCCCATAAGCATAGGCCCTATGCGTTTCGACCATTAAGGTCTTTATCAGTGGCAAAATATACAAAAAGAAAACGGCAGGCATGATATCCATCTTGGCCAACAGGATTATAAGTTGGATACAGTGTGTTTGGCCTGTGTTTCTGCCTTTGCACTTGGCTGTTTTAACGTAAAAAATAAAATATTACTGGTAAAACCTTTTCTCTGTAATTGTTTGTAAATCAGGGAAGCACAACATGTAGCCTTCACACTTATATTGAACTAAAATTCCCAGAATTGGCTGCCATGGTTTTCTGGGAGTTTTAGGCAAACTAAATCAGGAAGGCCGCAGCTTGCTTTTTTCTGCTGTGAGAGGGTCACATAAATTCTCTTTGGCAGAGGAAGGCAATGAAAGAAAAGTGTTTAGACTTCTTTGCTGAGCAGCAGGAGGCGCTGGGACTATACAATTTTTTTGGCTTGTACGTTTTTTCCTGCCATGCAAAATCAACAAATCTTCAATGCCTTTTCATTTGCAGTGAGAAAGGGGGGAAACTAAGAGCAACTTTGTAACCTAAGAGCAAGTAACGTGTGTGAAGGGCTTGGTTGGACTGATTTGAACTAGCGTTTTCATAACTTTGGGGTCAGTGATCCACTCACATTCCTAGCACTCGGTTCATTCTCTCTATTTAAATAGCACCAGAGTTCTGTGCTGCACTTTACAGACATTATGCATCATTCACATCAGTCCCTGCCTCAGTTTATAAGGTCTCTATCATATTCATACAGAGTAGGGTCAATTTTATCAGGGGACAATTAACCTTCCTGTGTTTTTGGAGTTTGGGAAGAAACATCCACAATGAATGTATGCAACCGGCTCCAATCCCTAAATTGTCAATAACTGATCAAGCGTTAATTAGCGAGAACTGGCAATCTGTGGATTCTGGCAAATGCCAGAGGGGCTGCTGTAAGTAGGGTTGCCACCCAGCTGGTATTTTACCGGCCTAGCTGGTAAAATACCTGCAAGGGCCGGTATTACAAATTTACCGGCAATGTAGCCCGTAGCTTAAGGTGAGGATACATTTCTCTGGGAAGAAATATCCACAGTTGCATGTACACATTAAGGTTTAATATTTATCTCTCTATCGAACATTGAAATCTGTCTGTTTATCTATGCCTGCCTTCTGTCTGTCCATCTCCTAATTTACCATGCTGCCGTAGGGCTAGTCCACACAGGAAGATTCAGGGAGATTTGTCGACTGGCGACTAATCACCTCTTTTTTGGGGCAACTAATCTCCCTGAATTGCTTGCCCAGGTCTCGTGCTCGCTAAAATGTAAAGTCGCCTCCACGTGGCACTGCGTTTTCCTAAGTCAGTGAAAATTGCCTTTTGAGGCAATTTCGAGAGACTTAGGAAAATGCTGCGCTGCGTGTGCATGCAATGCTTTGATGTTAAATGCAATTACCTTTGAGTCAACTGTAAGTATGCTATAGAGAGTGATATTCTGAGAAAGTATGCAACTGGTTTTAATTTTCTATTAACTGTACTTTTTTTTACTTATTTAGCATTTTATTCAGCAGATTTTCAGTTTGCAGTTTCAGCAATCTGGTTGCTAGGGTCCAACTTATCTTAGCAACCACGCACTGATTTGAACAAGAGTCTGGAAAATGAATAGAAGAGGGCCTGAATAGAAAGAATAGTAATAATAAGTAGCAATAGCAATACATTTGTAGCTTCACATAGTATTTGATTTTTTTTAGATGAGGTCATTGACCCCCCATTTTAAAGCTGGAAAGAGTCAGAAGAAGGCAGAAAATAATTGAAAAACTATTCAAAATAAATAATGACATTCAATTGAAAAGTTGCTTAGAAATGGATTTTCTATAACATACTAAATGTTATCTTTAAGGTGAACCACCCCTTTCAATTAACTTTTAGTATGTTATGCCATGGTCAGTCCTAAGCAACTTTTCAATTGTTCTTCGTTATTTGTTTGTTTATAGGTTTTGAATAATTTGCCTTCTTCTTCTAATTCTTAGCAGCTTTTAAATAGGGGATAGTGGCTCAGCAGCCACTAACATATTGTTTATTGTTGTTACTTTTTATAACTTATTTTTCTATTTGGGTCTTCTCCTATTCACATTCCAGTATCTCAATTAAATCACTCTATGGTTGCTAAGGTAATTTGGGTCCTAGCAACCAGATAGCTGCTGAAACCCCAAATTGGAGAGAGGCTGAACAGAAATTGAAATGGTCAAATAACTACAAATAATAAAAAATGAAGACCAACTGCAAATTATCTAAACATATTACTGTCTAGGTCATGCTAAAAAGTTAACTCAAAGGTGAACAACCCCTATAATTAATTGTATATATATATAATTAATATTTGTGACCGGATTGTAGAGTAAAAGTAATTATATTACAATGGAATATATGTACATAAATAAATGTTTACTAGAATTGATGCAGAATTAGCAGAGTTTATGATGTGAGTGCATTTCTTACAAGGATTACCTCTGAACTCTTTAATATATACATCTCCCTATGAGTGACTGGTGTAACTGGCCCCTTAGAGAACACAAAGTAAAAGTTTCTGATATTATGTGTCTGCTAATGTCCCGAATTGTAAATGTTACAGCATGCCATTTCATAAAGCGCCTTTTCCTTTGACCACATTGCTTACAGAGGGTTTGCAATGCAAATAGTGTGTTTAGAAAAACCTCCCAGGGATTTAAGCTCCTGGTGTGGGAAACAGCCAGAAAGTTTAGAATGTTTCCCCCTGCCACTGATGGGATTATAGCAGTAGCTAGCCACGGGCACAAAGGGATTGCATTATAATAATCTTTAAATCAATTATCTTTATCATTAACATGTATTTCTATAGTGCCAACATATTTTGTAGTGCTGATCATTGTTTCTATGGATCAACTGTAGTTTTCAGTGCCCTATCAATGCATTTTGGCATGGGATGTCAGTTGTATTTGCGAAAAAAAAATTTCTTTAGGATATTGTCACAAGCAAAATCTGCAGCCACAGTCAAAGGACTGCCCCGTCACTGCTGAGCTGGGCTCTTATAAAGATCTACTGTGTAAAACTTTGCAATAAAATATTCACTTTAGGCCCAGCAAACACCTAGCTAAAACGATGACTGCCTTCAATGTCTTGCATTCAATTACCCCTAGGCTGTGCTGTTATAACATTTATTTGTTTGATTTAATAACTATAGGCCCAATACCGGCTTCTCCCATACAGATTTCTTCTCTCCATTGAACAAGCTAGGCAGGGTATGTACTGACGGACAAGCAGATCAATGGCAGAGAACATTGGTGTTACAAATTTTTTTTCTAGCCGTAACCATTGTTCCCTATGTGTATGGACACATTGGGAATCAGCTATCTTATGTGTTGGTGAAAGTTTACTGGGTCTGCTATATATTTTGCCTTACATATGCAAATTAAGGGCCCTTACACACGGGCGTTTTGCTCCCCTGTGGCTGAACGCAGCCAAATGCAACGCAGGGGAGCGCAGGTCTAGACGCACCTCATTCTTTTCAATGAGGTTGTACGAGACGCGTGTAAGCGCCGAACACAGATTCTTTTCAATGAGGTTGTACCCACGAGACGCGTGTAAGCGCCGAACACAGATTCTTTTCAATGAGGTTGTACCCACGAGACGCGTGTAAGCGCCGAACGCAGATTCTTTTCAATGAGGTTGTACCCACGAGACGCGTGTAAGCGCCGAACGCAGAGTCTTTTCAATTAGGTTGTACCCACGAGACGCGTGTAAGCACCGAACGCAGATTCTTTTCAATGAAGTTGTATCCAAGAAAAGAATGAGGTGCGTCTAGACCTGCGCTCCCCTGCGGCTGAACACAGCCAAACACAACGCAGGGGAGCGCAGGTCAAAAACGCCTGTGTGTAAGGGCCCTAAGACTCATGTAGTTGGTTAAAAGAGTGCTTCATCTACTTTTTTAACTTTTAGTATGTTATAAAATAGCCAATTCTAAGCGACTTTTTAATTGGTCTTCTTTTTATTTTTAATAGTTTTTTTAAATTATTATATATTTGCCTTCTTATGAGTCTCTCCAGCTTTCAAATGGGGGTCACTAACCACATTTAAACAACAAATGCTCTGTAAGGCTACAAATATATTGTCACTGCTACTTTTTATTACTCGTATTTCTATTTCTATTCAGGCCCTCTCCTATTCATACTCCAGTCTCTTATTCAAATCAATGCATGGTTGCTAGGGTAATTTTAACCATAGCAACAAGCTTGCTGAAATAGCAAACTGGAGAGCTGCTGAATAAAAAGCTAAATCACTCAAAAACCACAATAATTATAAATGAAAATCAATTGAAAATAGTCTCACAAAAGCACACTCTATACCATACTAAAAGTTAATTTAAAGGTGAACAACCCCTTTAAGCATAGGGCATCAGCTGAACCTCTACATTAAAAAAGCATTTTTTTTTTTATTATTTGTAGTTCTTTGAGTTCTAGCCTTTTATTCAGCAACTCTTCAGTTTGCAATTTTAGCAATCTGCTTGCTAGAATCAAAATTACCCTAGCAACCATGCCTTGATTTGAATAGGACAGTTTTTTAGATGGGGTCAGTGGTGACCCCCATTTGAAAGATGTCAGAAGAAAAAGAAATATGAAATATTATTATTGAATATTAAAAGAAAGTCGTCATTCTGACCCCAGCCACCTTAAATTGTTTCTTATATTGTCAGTCTTCCCTTTTTAGGTCTGACCTGGCGAAGTAAAGTCTAGCACAAGAGGTAACATTCAGTAAAATGGGCATCTTAGTGAATTAGCGTAGTTACGCCTCTTCGTCAGTGCGCAACTACACCTGGCGTAAGGGTGTGAAGTTCTGCTAGTCTATCTACTTTGCTAGCTAATTTTCGACAGGGACACTGTAAGTAAATTGGCGAAGTTGTGAAATGATATCACGCTGGTGAATAAGCGCTAGCGTTAGACGCTTTGCGCTTTAGTGAATTTGCCCCAGTGTCTTCCCTTTTCAAATATATTTGTTTTTTCCAAGCTTTCCTTTTAGAATATTTGAGAGTTACAGAACACTTGCTGCACCCAAATGCACCCAAATATCTGAGCATTTCTTCTCCGATATATGGAACTGGCTGATTCTTCTTACTCAGATACAGAAGGGTTACTAAGCATTCCTTATGCAGATGCATGGGCGTCACTAAGCATTCCTTTGCAAACACACAGTAGATCCTTAGCCTCCCCTGAGCAAATAAATGAGACTTACCATGCATAGTTTCCCAAATAAAAGAATGTTACTGTGCATTCCCTGCCCATGCTCTTAGGACAGTGGTCAACAGGTCTTTAACAGTCATGTTTTATATCATACTTTTTATGCTTCTCATAAAGACAATAGTTTTCTTTGTTGACAAAAAAAGGCACATTTTGGCATTTTTTCTTAATGCATCTAAATGATTTCCTTGCATGCCCAGCCATGCATGAAAACACACTAATTTATAAATTAATTGACTGAATGCTTCTATTTAAACCTTTGCACTTTCTCTGCAAATATATAGGATGTTTGATAAGATCCCTTTCCAGTATGCATTCCCAACTAGAGAGTTTGAAGTTGTTTCTCAAATTCTGTGCAGAACCAAGTGCAAACCAAAATACTTCATCCAAAATTCTGTACAAAGTTACTAAGTATTAATTCCCACCATCTGCAGAGCGAGGAGAGTTACTAAGTATCATTTCTCAAATTCTAAACAGAGCCAGAACTGTTAATAAGTATTTGTTGCTAAATTCTTTGTAGATTGGTTACTAAGTATTTGTTGTCAAATTCTATATGAGGATAGTTACCAAATTCTGTACATAGCTGGGAGAGATATTCCTTCCCAAAAACTGTGAGTTACTAATAAATAATTCCCAAATACTGTGCAGAGCCAGGGGAGTTATAAAGTACTTTTTCCAAATACAGTACAGAGCCATGTGAGTATCTAGCTATTCTTTCCCAAATAATGTTTCTCCAGGAGAGTAAAAATGATTACCTCCTGCACAATGTTATTATAGTGGAGTTACTAAATGTCCCTAATCGTACAATGTAAAGGGGGAGTTTTGTTTTTATTTAGTGGGTTTGCTAAATATTCTTTCACATATATAATTAAAATATTACCAAGTATTCCTATCCAAATGGGGTTACAATTCCTTACTATTACTGAACAGAAGTATTAGAGTTACTTTCCTTCCCAAATCCTGAACATGGAAATTGCCAAATATATACTGACAAATCTAGGAGAGTTACTAAATACTCTTTTCCAAATGCTCAACAGGGGACTTTCTTAATGGGGGGGGGGGGGGGGGTGGTATTAAATATTATTATTGTGTGCAAGAGAGTTTGTAAACATTCCAAATGCAGATAATTTTCCTACTGCATGGATTTTGGTGAGTTTCCCAAAATCAGGAAATTACTTTTACTTTACTTTTCCATTTATTTCTACTTATTCAGTTCAGTCGCCTACTACCCCTTCCCAAATACAAACAAGATACTCACCCTCCCCTGTTCAGTTACAGCAGAACAGACTCTTCCAACCAGCTGTAGGAGAATCAGTGTCCCCATACTTATGTGAATTAAAAATATATATATATATATATTTCTTTTTTTTCATTCGAAATCGTTATAATATACCCTACCTGCTTCAGTCCCATGTTCGAGTATAGTAATATCAGGAGGCAAAATGCTTTTTTGCTCCCACCATGCCCTGCTTATGTCGGGAATGTATTAAATACTTTGTGATGGTGAGGCTGCAAAGAGGGTTCCTGACAGTATTTTAGACAATATATTATATATGCAAGATACGTATAGTAGTCGGTTTCCATTTTTGCCCCGGAAAACATTGTAAGGAATGGGTTAATGAGCTGATAGTTCCCTTCCAGTTAATATTTAACCGCTGTTTTTATCGGCTCCTCTGATGTTCAAATCCAAGAAGTCGAACAAGATTCTTCTCTCTTCTAGGCAGGATATTCATACAGTACTGAGATGTTGGGAGGAATTCTTTGACTACTGTAACATTTTTACTGTACAGCTGTATTAGTTATATACACATTGGGTGAGCGTATTACTCTTTTGTACAGTATATATGCCTATGGAATGGGACGGATATTGAACAAACATTGAGAACTAGACTCGATATTGTGATAGACTGTTAGCTTGCAGTGTCTGCTGTGTTGCCTGATTGGTTTGCCAAGCTATAAGCTTTGCCTGTGTGTATCACCTGACTGGCATTGTGTATGTTTTTGTGTGTATCACCTAACTGGCAGTGTGTGTATGTTAATGTATGTACCTGCGTGTATATCACCTAACTGTCATTGTGTGGGTCATTGTATGCACCTGTATGTGTATCACTAAACTGAATGTATGAACCTGTGTGTGTTACCTGGCTGGCAGTGTGTATATGTTATAGTGTTTACCTGTGTGTATCACATAGCTGGCATTCTGTGGGTCATTGTATGTACCTGTGTGTATCACCTGACTGGCAGTGTGTATATTATGAACCTGTGTGTGTTACCTGGCTGGCAGTGTGTATATGTTATAGTGTTTACCTGTGTGTGTATCACATAGCTGGCATTCTGTGGGTCATTGTATGTACCTGTGTGTATCACATGGCTGGCAGTGTGTGGGTAATTGTATGTACCTGTGTGTATCACCTGACTGGCAGTGTGTATATTATGAACCTGTGTGTGTTACCTGGCTGGCAGTGTGTGTTGCTGCGTGCATCACTTTACTGGATTGTAGGTAGTGTGCATGTTAGTGTATATTATCTGGATGGCAGTGTTTATGTTACAGTATGTACCGGGCTGGCAGTGTGTAGGTTGTCATTTACTTGTGTTTACATGTGTCAGTGTCAGACTTTATGTACGGCATGCATTGTATCTGTGTGTGTGTTTTTACCTGTGTGTGTCCTGGCAGTTTCAAACAAAGAAGAAAACAAAGATACAGCCGAATTCGGTGTTTTTATTGCTCTGTTTAATTTCAATGCCTAAGTAATTAATTGAGTATTATATATATATATATATATATATATATATACACACACACGCACACATATATATATATTTATATGTATGTGTTCAGCGGATTGGGAGCATGTCTTTGCTATATTATTGTGCATCAGAAATAGCGTCTAAATTTGTAGCACTGAAATATATATATATATATTAAAAAGTACAGTTCATCGAATATCAATCTGAAAGTCGAGTAAACGGCTGCAGTGAGTAGGAAAAAAATTTGCATTTGCTGCTGGGTTTACACAAGTAATATTGCAATTAGTGTCTAAATATGCAAAGCTGCTAATATTGTTCCCGGGCCTCCCCATTGGATCCAGCCTGCGGTCCGGCCACTATTTGCATACACTGGCATTCCACAGATAGGGAACAGTTAGGACTTTGCATGGAGAAACAGTTTAATGTTAATGCAGTGTGTGTGTCTGCTGCAATTATATGCTCCTCGGCTATTCCCTATTACAGCAATAAATGGCATCTGTATTACACAAAAACCATGAGTACACTGCAAAATGTATAGTGCATAGTAATGATAATGTCATCTTTTATAACTGGTTCTTTGTTGTGTTACTTGGATTATTAAAACACGTCTTTAAATGAGAAGTATATTGGAGTCTACTGCTAGTTCCATGACCTGTATATTAGACTTGGACTGGGGCTCAGTTACTTATTCATGGAAATCAGTGGGGGACTTCTGTTCTTTTCAAGAGGGATATGTTATTCTATATATAATTATGCTTGTGTTCCATTAATGTTGATATTATAATGATACTGATCTGCTGCTGTTTGGAGTTATATTTATTTTAAAATAACTTTCACATGAATTAAAACTGGAAAAAAATAGAATATATTGAAAAAAAACCCTGAAATTAAACTGAATTCTTGTTTGACGACGCGGTGTTGTCTTGACAAATATTAGGCCGTTAGCAGAGACGCAGGTAGATCATATACAACTCAATTTCATTTGCTTTTCGATTCGTGTGTCCCCGCTTGGGAGATGTTGCCCCAGTACTTGGTGGCGGCTTTGAGCTGGGAGAGATACAGTTCCTGAGAAACCCTCCGGGCGGTAGCGTGGCCCGCAAAATGCCAGCGTTTAATTGCCCCTAAGCGCTGAGGGGAGGGGCTTGCACTATTGCGCTCCCATAGGTGCTTTGTGCAGTGAAGGGCGGGGCCACTGGGACACGAGTATACCTGGAGCCGCCCTGCCCGGCCCGGCTTGTGCAGTGGTTGCATGTGTGTGGGTACAAGGCAGGTGTAGCTGGGAGTTTGTGTAGCTGGGAGTTTGCTGCCAGTGCCAGTAGCGAATGAAGGCAAGGAGTTGAGGAGGGAGGGAAGAAGAGGAGGAGAGTGGGGGAAGGAGGGAAGTCCCTTCCCAGCCGCCAGATCCACATCAGCTCTGCCCTGGCACTGCACTTCCCGCTAGCGCTCCGGGGACTCTCCTGCTAAACTGGCAGCGCCCCCCGCGCTGTCTCTTCTTTCCCCGACACACGAACGACTCGCTGGGCTGGCTGAATGATTCTCTCGGGCACTTGCGATCCAGGATGTTAGGAATTGTTAAAATGGAAGGACATGAGACGACAGATTGGAGCAACTATTACCAGGACACCCAGGAGGTAAGAGGCAAAATCCCTGCGCTATTTCCAGTGTGTGGCGATTGGGACCAGGGTAGGGGCTGCTGCTGCTGCTTAACAGCTGTTACCCATGTGGGAAGTCGCTCAAACTGGAAGTTCAGCCTGGGCTAGTGTTAGGAGCGTGCCACTGCTACCTTACTGCACCCTAAGGCAGGGGAGAAAGTGAGAGGTGGAACCAGTTCCACAAGGTAGTAATAACACAGAGCAAACGAAAGTTTGTCCCCTAGAGGTTTCTCAAGGCTCTCTTAGTGGTAGGTCAACCGCTGGCCCCTTAATGCCAGTGTCCATAAATAAGAAGAAACAGGGGCATTTCTCAATTGTAAAGTCATGTAGAATGTACTTTCAGCTTCACTATATAAACACATCTCCCAAATGAGATCAGTAATAGCATATCATCATTCTCTCGTTTATTGAGGAACTGGAATTAGTTATGTAGAACCAGATAGACCCTCTGAACCCAGTGGAACCTGTTGATCGCGCTCAGGAGAGGTAGAAGCACACAGTCACAACCCCCGGCTCTCTGTCACAATCACTCGCACTTCCTTCTTTTCTGCATGAACTTACACCATGTAATCCAATTAAACACACATTGTGCTCCATGGCTCTCCTTTATTGTCAGGATACTTTCTCGGTTTTGGCTCTACTGATACCTGAGATGCCTCGATTATAATCTTTAACATTTACTCAGACTGATCTGTCTGCCCTCAGATCCTTCAGGTGGATATTGTAAATCACTCTGGGCTTGTTGACTTCAGACACGGGCACCGGGAATGTTAAACGGAATGTCAACCCTAAAATAAACATTTGCCTAAGGAAAACATCTCTTATTCTAAGCAACTTTGCAATATACAGTACAAATTTGTTTAAAAAAATGTGTGTGTATATATATATATATATATATATATATATATATATATATATATA
>CM044445.1:93940307-93960041 GCA_024363595.1 Xenopus borealis | reverse complement strand
AATCATGTAAACATTAAATAAACCCAATAGGCTGGTTTTGCTTCCAATAGGGATTAATTAAATCATAGTTGGGATCAAGTACAAGCTGTTTTATTATTACAGAGAAAAAAATGTGGCTTATTTGGATAAAATGGAGTCTGTGGGAGGTGGCCTTTCTGCCATTTGGAGGTTTTTGGATAATGGATTTCTGGATAACGAATCACATACCAGTATATATATATATATATATATATATATATATATGTATATATATATACACACATACAGATATACAGTAGGTAGGTCAGACTGATTTATTACCATGTCCAGGTGAAAGAAAGCAAAGAATAATATACTGTTGGTTTTAATACTATACATGTTCTTGCTGGCCCCCTTCCCACAAAGTGCTTGTTACTTTGTCTTCTACATTTCTGAATTCCAGCAGGACATTATCCCTCAAAATACCGTATGTGTTATAGCTGATGGTGGTACGTGTACACACATAGGGGGGAATTTGCCAAAACATGAGATTACAGCCGACCACAGAAAATGAATGAACAGATTGTGGGTGAGTTTTTCTGTGGTGAGCTCTAATCTCACACTTAAGTCAGCCCCGTAATATAATTTCTAAATGCTGGTCGAGAACAGAGTGGGGCACATTTATAGTCAGGGATACAAAGGCATACAGAGCCTTTGCACATCTGCATCCCCTCATAAATTTGCAGGTAAACTAACAAAAGTTTCACCCAACTGTGCAAAGCTCGTAATTTGCCCACAAGGTAGCCCTATAATTTTCACATCCTTCATGGAGCTGGTACTGTATGTCACAGGCATAGGCTGTACCCTGTGCTGCATTGCAAAAATGAGCAAAAACAGAGAAACAGGTGTTCTACTAGAACCTCTCTCACCTCTGGTGATGCTTGGCAGCAGCCACCCCAATACACCACAGCAAAAAGCAGGGACTCAATGGAATGCTGGGGAATGCAAATACATTTTTGTCAACAGTGTTTTGCTTTCCTTTCATGAATAAACTCAGGTATACAACACTTCCCTCTTTTCCTTAACACTCTTTTGACCAAATATCTCAGAAATAACAAGTTTGTAAGTCAGAACATATTAAAACAATGATGTCATGAAAAGTAGCCGTGGGCAGATGGTGACCAAAAAAATGTCTTTTGAGGCCACTGCATGCCTGTAGGCTTCAGGTCTGTCCTACACTAAAATATCTATATTTTGTTCATTTTCCATGTTTGTTTACCAGTGTTTTCTATGTGGTCATTTCTATAAAAATCAGGCTCTTCTATTCATGAATTGATTGGTAATGCCAAAGACACAAACATAAACATACATATACCTGTACATGAGCTCACATATATCTCTGATACCCAATAAACTAGCTTGCAGCTCTACAATATTCAAAATAATTTACCCATTATATATTAACAGGTGGGCCCATTCCATATATGACTCAATTCATTCGAAGTAATGTCATCCATAAGGCATATGCAGACAATATTGTTATGAATTCTAGGACTTCACTGATTGCATTTAATCCTGGCCACTGTCACCTATTCAATGGTTATTCTAGCAGCTTCACCCAGCCCAGTTGAACAGGTCAGTATTGCTGGATCTCTTGGACCTGCCTCTGACAGCTTAAAGGGGTTGTTCACCTTTGAGTTAACTTTTAGTATAATGTAGAGAGTGATATTCTGAGACAATTTGCAATTGGTTTTCATTATTTATTATTTGTGGTTTTATAGTTATTTAGCTTTTTATTCAGCAACTCTCTAGTTTGCAGTGTCAGCAATTTGGTTTCTAGGGAACAAATTACCCTAGCAACCCTGCATTGATTTGAATAAGAGACTGGAATATGAATAGGAGATGGACTGAATAGAAAGATAAGTAATAAAAAGTGGCAATAACAATACATTTGTAGCCTTACAGAGCATTTGTTTTTAGACGGTGTCAGTGACCCCCATTTGAAAGCTGCAAAGAAACAGAAGAAAATTGCAAATCATTAAAAAACTATGAAAAATAACTAATGAAGACCAATTGAAAAGTTTCTTAGAATTGGCCCTTCTGCGATATACTAAAAGTTAACTTGAAGGTGAACCACCCCTTTAAAGCATGGGGCCATAGGCACCAGTATGGATAAGACAGCAAGAAGCACAGGGAAGAAAACCTAGTTCTGTACCGCTTATTGCCCATGGAATGCCCCTCAAAGTGCCCAATTCAGATTTCTTTAGTAATAGTTAAACTTATTAGTACCATCCAAATCTGGACTGGGAATCAAAATAGGTCCTGGCATTTCAGGTACACAGAGGCCCAAACAGTCCCCATCAGTTCAATAAATAGTGTCTGTCTATGGCAATCTACCATACCCCTCTGGCATTTGCCAGAACCCACAGATTGCCAGTCCGGGTCTAGTACCATCATCATATTTTATTACAAACAGGGGTTGGGCAATACTTTCACAGACAAGGATTACAGAATACCAAGGAATGTACCAAGGAAAAGTGGCATTCGTGGTAAAAGCAAGGCATTTGGAAGACTATAGTGGCATTAGTCAGACTTTGTAGATTTGTACCTAATAATGTTGCTCCAGACAGAATCCAGAGGGAATGTCCCAATGAATACAAGGTATTTATACATGCTTGCCTCAGGCGTGAGTAGGGTTGCCACCTTTTCTTGAAAAAAATACCGGCCTTCCTATATATTTATCTGTTTTTCCTATTAATAACATTGGGATCAACCAACAAAAATACCGGCCAGGCCAGGTGGCAACACTAGGCGTCACACTCATTAATGATCATATTAAAGAGCACAATACTTGACCACCAGGGTTGCAGCAGAATAATTCTGCAGAGGCAAGCAACAAAGCAGAATACACCAATATATATGACTACAATGCTCCCTTTAAGAAATATTCACAATTATACACAAAATATGGCCTTGTGAAAAAGTATGCATTATAAACACTACCAAAATGTTATCTTTTTCAGATTGCAAACTGCACTGAACCCCAGTTCCCACTTTTTTTCATTAGTAGCTGGAGAGTTGTTCCCAGTTAAAGGTGAGCCATAAAGCAAAACATTGACTGAGAATCCCTTGTAGTCAGTTTCTTTCCTCTCTCGATGTGGCTGTTGTGGTCACACATATGGCCGTCTTCCTCCATGATTCTTTTATCTGTATTCCTTCTCATGTGTCTTTATCTTTCTTTACATTTCTCCTTCTCCCTTTAGTCTTTTCGTCATTGATTCAAGTTCTAACTTTGCTCTTTTCACGGACCCACACAATTGTGTTATTGGAGATAATGTATTCAATCCCTTTAGAGTGTTGTAGCGGGGGAGTTGTATCCAGAGTGGCTTTTCCCTTCAGACTTCAAATAGAAGGCCGAGAAGCAATGTTGCCCTGATAACTGCTTTTGATGTGAAGGGGATGGTTATTGTCCCACAAATTCTATCCATTGGGAATAAGAAGAGGGGGGGCTTGGTCGGTAAAATCAGGAGACGTTAATAAGTTGAGCAACCAGACAAGATTAATGTGCTTTACAGCATTCCATGGATGTTGATACTGAGGCATATTTAACATGCTGTATGTTATATGAAATAGAAAAGGTACAATTGCATTGTTTTGCTTCAGTTCTTATAACACTCCAAAGTCACATGGGGATTTGAACCCAGAAATTCTAAATACCACTTTGATATAGGCTAAACATGATAGCCCTTTCAATATCCTTGTTAAAGGGAACCTGTCATGGGAAACATGTTTTTTTCAAAACACATCAGTTAATAGTGCTACTCCAGCAGACTTCTGCACTGAAATCCATTTCTCAAAAGAACAAACAGATTTTTTTATATTCAGTTTTGAAATTTGTGTGACTTGTGCCTGCACTTTAGGAGGGAACTGCTTTCTGGCAGGCTGTTGTTTTTCCTTCTCAATGTAACTGAATAGTACGCAGTGGGACATGGGTTTTACTATTGAGTGCTGTTCTTAGATTTACCAGGCAGCTGTTATCTTGTGTTAGGGAGCTGTTTGCCTTCTCATTGCTCTGTTGTTAGGCTGCTGGGTGGGGGAAAGGAAGGGGTGATATCACTCCAACTTGCAGTACAGCAGTAAAGAGTGACTGAAGTTTATCAGAGCACAAGTCACATGACTTGGGGCAGCTGGGAAATTGACAATATGTCTAGGCCCATGTCAGATTTCAAAATGAAATATAAAAAAATCTGTTTGCTTTTTTGAAAAAGGGATTTCAGTGCAGAATTCTGCTGGAGCAGCACTATTAACTGATGTGTTGTGAAAAAAAACCAAAAACAAGTTTTCCCATGACAATATCCCTTTAAGGGAATAGTGAAAGAGGCGTTTCTTTCAGCATAGGTAGATCAGGTTGAAAGAGATTATGTAAATCCAAAGTTTTCTATTTAATTTTTATCGCTATGTTCAACCCATTGGATGGAGGTATACTGTAGAAAAGATTACTTACGACCATTAAGGTGGCCACAGACGCAAAAATCTGATTTTCGGATGATGTGTGGAGTGTGCCGACTAGGGATGCCACCTTTTCTTGAAAAAAATACTGGCCTTCCTATATATTTATCTTTTTTTCCTATTAAAGGAACAGTAACAACAAAAAATGAAAGTGTTTTAAAGTAAAGAAAATATCATGTAGTGTTGCCCTGCACTGTTAAAACTGATCTGTTTGCTTCAGAAACACTACTATAGTTCATATAAACAAGCTGTTAAGTAGCAATGGTGGAAATTGAAAAACGGCTATATGGCACAGGATAAGTAATGGATAACAGATAACATTATGTTCTACAGAGCTTATCTGTTATCTGCTGTGTAACTTGAGCCTTTTCTCCTTTGAATGGCTGCCCCCATGGCTACACAGCAGCTTGTTTATATAAACAATAGTAGTGTTTCTGAAGCAAACTCTGAAGTTTTACCAGTGCAGGGCAACACTGCGTTATATTTTTATTACTTTAAAACAATTAAATTTTTTTTTGATGTTACTGGTCCTTTAATAACATTGGGCTCAACCATCAAAAATAACTGCCAGGCTGGTAAAATACCCGCAAGGTGGCAACCCTAGTCCCGACATTTGTCTTGTCGTGGTGATCGGTCGTTCAGTCGAGCTCACAGGTTAAAAGATTTCTGTCAGCTGTCGATCATATCTCTGTATGCAGTGCTGATCTGACGATTTCAGGGGGAGACTGTTACCAGCTTTGTCGACATAAACTTTCATACGATTGCTGTAGGGGCAGAACATCGGCTGATCTGTTTTTTTACTACTTTATTTCAACTGAAGGTTAGTGGCTGGAGATGGGGACGTCCGACCTTTCGATGATTCGAAGATCGGATCTTTGTGTCTATGGCCAGCTTTACTAGACGTGAATAGATGTGACTGTATCTTTAAATGATTCAGCGGCCTTCTCCCAGACATCTCACCATGATAATTTCAAGGTTACTCCATTGAAAGGTTTTCTTCTTTTAGCCTCTGAATAGCTCCAGTTTGTTTGATCCTTGTTTTATTGCCTTGTCTGAGAAGAGAATATCCCAGATAGTGACTTAGACTTGCTCCCCACCTCTTACAAAATGACTGAACAGCTTGCCTTTAATATCTTCCGGATTTAAAGAAAGACTCCCACACCCAGGGGAGACCACAAGCAATAGAAGGTGGAGATCAGAATATATATTACTGTGGGCATGATTGTCATCAACTGGACTAGACTCAGGGAAAATATAATGTCAGAAAATACATTTATTAGCAAGACTTATTATGGCTGTTAGTGAACCTCCGCTATCTGCGGATACACTGCCATTCAAAGATATAGAATAATCCCGTATTCCTATAAGATATGGCTCCTATAAGCACACAAACTGGCCCGGTAACATTCACAGAAAAACTATCATATATATGCACATACATATAAGCTGCAATATCTCTTGGAGTAGACCCTATTATTACTGTATTTATTTTTTATTATAAAAACCAATATTAGCTTTAATGAATAATCATACCCAGTGGCTTAAAGGCAAACAGTATTTTACTAGGTTGCTAGGTGACAGTCCCTGTGTGACCTGAGCAAAGCCAAAGTAAAATCTATTTAATCTTTGACAATATTCTAATGGTGTCACGGCCTATATACATGATCAAATGTAGACCCCAGCCAAAACATGGAAAACAAACACGGATGCCGCCGTCCGATTTCAATATCCGTTTTTATGATGACCTCTATACTAAGATGAGGCTGTTATGTTTTATATACAAACGTTTTTTAAATAAATGCAAAAATATAATTGTATTAGATGTTACTGCATATATTTATAAGGTTCTTTGGCTATACCCCAGAGTGCTTTATAGGAAGGTGTTGCCAAAGAAATACGCCCCTTCTCTAGAATTCTGAATGTCCTCCTAGAGCACAGGCTCCTCTCACATTATTTTATATTAATATGACTCATTGCATCACTGAATTAAGGATGATCAAAAAACAGTTACAGTACATACAGTGTAAGGAGCACATTAGATAATATATATATATATATATATATATATATATATATATACATTTCCAAAGTTGGCCAGCACACTAATTTTCTTAAATAAGTGAATTTAATACACAAAAGCCACGAATATCTTGTAATTTCTATCTTTATAAACGGTGAGATGTCATCAGTTATAAACGGTGAGTAGTGACATCATTTTTGTCCCATGACTCACTAAAACTTGTGTATTATAATAAATAAAGTACCCCTTGGAAAGTATGAGCATATTAGAAGTAACCTATGAGTTCTATTACCTGTATAATAGTACTCAGCCATATGATCACGGAACTCCTTGTGACATATAATTACGGATGCACCAAATCCAGAATTCAGTTAGGGATTTGGCTTTCATCAGCAGGATTCGCCCAAATCCTTCTGCCTGGCCGAACCAAATCTGAATCCTAATTTCATATGCATATTAGGGGCGGGGAGGTAAATTGCATGACTTTTTTGTCACAAAACAAGGAAGTAAAAAAATGTTTCCCCTTCCCACTCCTAATTTTCATTTGCAAACTAGGATTTGGATTCAGTTCATTATTCGAACAAATCTTTCTTAAAGGATTCGGAGGTTCGTCCAAATCCAAAATAGTGGATTAGGTGCATCCTGATTTATAATATCCTTATATTATACAATAGGGGTACTTTAGTCACTATATAATATCTCAGCAATCCCCAGACTCAAGATAAAAGTCCCCACCCTTGAAAATGTAAAGGAGGAACTATACTCAGGCATATGTACTGTGTTCAACTACCTGATATGTGTCATGCATGAAAGCAGCCTCTATGATCCATCAGATACAGCAGTAACAGGTTCCTAGTTAGCTCCAGGTCTAGTAAGTCAGAGTAGATGTTTCGAACAGCCTACTACTAAATGCTACCTGCTGTTGGCTGCTATGGGGTAGTCGACCTAGAGGCAAATTGATACTGGGCAAGAATGCATTAAAAAAAATTCAAGAGCTGTGAAGGTTCTCTTTCATCCAGGTCATGGTATATCTAGAGTAGTCAAATCAACAGGATACACCGAATCTACTTTTTGGTTCTGGATTCGTCCTTTTTCAGCAGGATTCGGATTTGACCAAATCTTTGTGCCTGGCTGAACCGAATACTAATTTGCCTATGCAACTTAGGGGCGTGAAGGGAAATCACATAATTTTTTTGTCACAAAACAAGAATGTAAAAAAATGTTTTTTCTACTTTTTCCCTTCCCGTATGCAAATAATGTTTTATGAAGGATTCGGGGATTCAGCCGAATCCACTATTTGATTTGTTGTATCCTTAGTATTTTTTTGTTCTCATGAAGACTTTTCGCTAGTACTCTAACTGACTTTCTCAAATATGACGTCTTCAAGAGAAAAATAAATACTAGGGATGTATCAAATAGTGGATTCGGTTGAATCCCCGTATCCTTCATGAAAGATTCAACCAAATACCGAACTGAATCCAAATCCTTATTAGCATATGGGAAGTGAAAAAGTAGAAACATTTGTTTTACTTTCTTGTTTTGTGACAAAAAATTATGTGATTTCCCTTCACGCCCCTAAGTTGCATAGGCAAATTAGTATTTGTTTCGGCCAGGCACCAAGATTTGTAGTAAGTACAAATTGCACTTACTACTATAGATATTTCCAGTGCTGCAACCAGGATTTTCAATGTTATTATTTATCAAGGGCATTATTCATGGTAATGATACAGAGGCTAACACAAAACCCATGGGATTACTTATAGGTCAGTCCCTTATGAGATTAAGGGCATGCAGCAAACATGACCAGGAAGGGAAATTTCTTCTGCCTATGTAAGGTCTACCGCTCTCTTTGGTGGCATCAACGGAGGGTTTTGGTATGTGTTTAAAATGCCTTTGAAACCCTATCAGGCACTAGTTAAGGTTGGATGCAGTTTATAAGAAGAGAAATACAAAATAAAAAACAAGAGGAAGAGGTACAAGTAAACAGTAGAGAATGGAGGATGAAGGAGAACATGGCACAAGGGTTACAGCTACAAAATAGTGTCTCAAAAACATTTTTAAATGAACAAGCAGGAACAAATACATTGTACAGAGCAGCAGACCAATACCCATACAGTATAATGGTACCCAAGCCACATTCCTTTACAATGAAATCATATAAAGGGGCCAGTTATTCCAGTCACTTCTTGTGGCTGCGGTTTTCCTTGTGAAGGCGGCAACTATAAAAATGCCTCGCACCTTGAGGGTCTATGTGACGGCAAAAAATTCTATAGCTCTCACACACATACAGCTAAAAATAGAACATATATCAGAATAGGCAACAAATATAAAAAACAGCCGCTAAAAAAGGTGCAGTTATTTCACTTTATACCCCTAGAGTGAATGTGGCCAGGTGTCCCATGTTTCTGGTATTCTAGTCATTATGCTCATGAAAACAATCCAAACACAACAATTTCATAAATGCACTGAACCATACAGATGATACTGTTTGTGAAATAGCTCAGGCTTAACTTCTAATGGCTAGAAACAAGATGATGTAATCATGGTAAACAAACTTCTTCTATGGTGATGATATATGAACAATAATAATAATTTGCAGGTTATTCTGCATTTCATGTTGTGCAAGGGAGTTGGGAGATGAGAAGATGCCTAAAAGGAAAACAAAGTTGATGTTCCATTCCTTTTACATGAGTTAGCGACATAGCTATATTAAAGCATTATTACTGGCAATATACTCAATATGCTCAAAGAGGGGAGAACTGTAGCAAAATGAGGGCCTGGGGAGAGGTTTTCGGTTCTCTGTAACATCTCTTTCAGTTTCAATGGCATCCTAGATATCACTGATATCTTTATCCACTTATCTTATCCACCATAAAGAACCCATTGGTGAGTGGAGGTGTCCATGAAACATAGGCATGGAGACTTTGCATTAGAAATAGCAGATAGATGGGGCAGTCGTCCAGACTGTAGTGTCTGAAACTTCTTTGAACAGGAATTCAATTTAGGAAGTGGCCCAGGTGCACCACCCTGAGCCATAAGCATAGGGAGCGACAATCGAAACTTCTTTGAAACAGAACTCAAAAAGGCAGACTTCCACCAGGCAAAGGTTTTCCATAGCCTATGATTGTTTGTTAACACGAAACGCGAAAGGCTATGGATACAATAAACTACTTTTCACTTTGAAAACCTATGCCTGGTAGAAGTCTGCCTTTTTGAGTGCCTGCTTCAAAGAAGTTTCGGTTGTCCGCTCCCTATGCTGAGGGCTCAGGGTGGTGCACCTGGGCCACTTCCTAAATGTGGTAAGTTACTATTCTACTAACTTGGAGACCCCTACCTTATATACTAGACTCTAGTGTCCTTTTTGTAGTTCTGAATGTGACAATTTTGGTCTTTTATCCTCGGCATATGCCTATATTGGGAATTAAGCAGAATTTGTCCAGCCTTATACTTATTTCATAGTCATCTCTGGTGATCCCAAAGGACAAAGTACCCAGTGAGGACTAGGACTCTGTTGCTATAAGCACTACCAAACTGGACACCTAAGGGCAGCTATATGTGTAACTCTATGTCTCTCAGTGTAACTGTCTGGGACTCTATAGGGCTGCCCTGTGAAATCCCCAGCTGGTCAGTTTATATTCAATCCACTCAAAGATAAACACTTATTGTAACACCAAAATATTTATTTTAGGAATGGTGATATTACACAGCACCTTCTCCCACAAGATGAGTCCTCTGACAGAAGAGTAAAAGTAATACACACCTAAATCTTATGAACACAGTGGTTGACAGTGAGGTGCTTAGCTGAGGCAAGGAGTATATACTAAAGGGTAGGTGCAAGTTCTGGAGTGCTAAAGGGTGAATTTACACATGACTAATTGCTTAGTGCTATAAGGGAGTCTAGTACTTACCTGTCATAAATAACATGCAAGTAGCATCATGGTATCAAGTCCTCTCATGATCCTTATGATTACCTCCTGATGAAACATGAATTCAAATAACAGAAAATGCACTTTAAAGGACAAGGAAGGTCTAAAACAGAATAAGGCTAGAAATGCAGTATTTTGTATACTAAATATAACCATGAACTTACTGCACCACAAGCCTAATCAAACAAATGATTTAAGCTTTCAAAGTTGGCCACAGGGGGCTGTCATCTTGTAACTTTGTTATACATCTTTGCAAGACCAAGACTGTGCACATACTCAGTGTGGTGTGGGCTAGTGATGGGCGAAACGGCCGCGTTTCGCTTCGCGGAAAAATTCGCGAATTTCCAGAGAAATTCGCAAATTTTTTGCCGATTCGCGAAACGAGTCGCGCGTCATTTCCGACGCGTCGCGTCATTTCCGACGCGTCGCGTCATTTTCGGCGCGCGTCGCTTTCGAATTTTTTTTGGCTAATTTTTTTGCCAGTTTCGCGAATTTATTCGCCAGCGGCGAATCGCGGGAATTCGCCGCGAATTCGCCCCATGCGAATAAATTCGCCCATCACTAGTGTGGGCTACTTAGGGATCATCATAAATGATCAAAATAACACGTCAAATAATATCTGCCAGAAACCGATACAGCAAGTCTGATTAATAATCAGAAAATACAGACTGCACTGTGTTGTCATGTAATCTAATGTGAATTTTATAATTTCTGTATTGTTTAATACAAACTTTCTCCAACTCTGCAGAACCAGTGGCTGCAGCAGAATAATCCTCCAAATAGAATCCCAGTTTATCTGTTTAAATCTGGCTCCATGATCTTTGTCCCTGAGTTAGAAACAGTAAAGGGGATATAAAGGCAAAAATTAAATCCAATACAAATCTCTACACAGTTGCCAACTGTTCTACAGGGAAAAAAAGCTGCTGGAGTTCTGCATGCTGTTCATAAGTATATTTTTTCCCCTGCCCAGCAGTTAGGGACCGTCTGACAATTCATATTCTTATGAAAACAGAACACTTTTTTAATTAAAGTATATTGGAGATAGATTTCTATTAATTAATTAAAGAAGGAAAAAATGTGATTTTTATTTTTTTGCCTTTCCTTTAACTCACTTCAGGCATTTATTTTTGCAAATTCACCAAACCCATTAAATAAATTAATTAATTACATACCACATGGTAGTGTCTCATCTGTGTCTCCATATCTCATGCAAGCCTCCTCCTGATGCGTTTTGCACCACTTGGTTCTTTATCAGAGGAGGTGAAACTCCTGATGAAACCCAGGGTTGGGGGAGGCACATTATGGACAGAGAGCATTGCCTTTTGCACTTGCTTTTTGTAAACTTTGCATCTTGTCCCACTCAAATAATATTTAACATGATATATCCATGTATGCAAATTAGTGGTGTTAATGCACAGATACATATAAATGTGATACTTTATTAACCCAGGCAACAAGTTAAACTGGGTTGTAAACCCAAAGATAGTAAACCTAAAAATAGCATATTGCCTAATGACAGAAAATGTAACTCTATGCAGCTTTTTGATATAGACATTGTCTTTGGTTTTGAAATGATTTATAAATATAACTAAAGTTTCTGTCTGGACTATTTTGCTCTGCCCCGGGGCTCTGACAGTGCAGAAATGAATAAATACACATCCAAATACAATAAACATCTTTCAACAATAGTTGCATTTACAAATAACTTTAAAACCACTGAAATATTTTTCATGATTACTTATAGAATTACAATTTCTTTCATCTGCAACATTTAGGGGCCAATTTACAAAATTCACGTGAAATGATCGAAGTTCGATCGAATTCGATCGAATAACGATATCGAATAGATCGAATAGATCAAATGATCGGATATTCGATCATTCGATGATCATAGGAATTAAAATTTTAAAGGTATTCGACTGCGACTTTGCCAGATTGAATTTACCGAATTGCAATAGAAGCCTATGGGAAGCTCCCCATAGGCTTCAGAGACTAAGTCCTGCTCGAATACCATTCGTACAATCGGAGTGTTCGATCGTTCGAATCGTGAACATTTTTCGGACGCTCAAATTAAATTTCACGATTTTTCCGTGAAATCGAACAACCAGTATCCGATCGTACGAATTCATAGAGTAATCGGATATCGAGCAAAATGATAGCTGAAAACAATTTGATAAACATTCGATAGTCGAATACTTATCGAATTGCGAATTTGGTCGAGCTAATTATGGGGAACAATAGTAAATTTTCCCCATAATGTCTGGATTTACAATTGCTTTAAAGGGAAAATAATACCCATCAATTGGGCCTATGCATAAAATGTGCATAATCCATATCTGAATTGGAAGGAATAAACATAAATGCAATTTTTTTCCACAGAAATAAACCATTTTTCAACCCACCTTAGGCTTACAGTATCACACAACTCCTCCCTAACTTTGTTCCGCTGTGAAGTGTTGGATTGTGGGAATTGAAGTGTATCTGCTTGCGATAATGGGTGGTTCTCAGATTCTCTGGAAAGTAGAAGGACTTCAAGTTATAGAATTAATCACATCACAATGGAACAAGATGAGGGAGGGGATTACAATTCACTATGAGCCTAAGGGGAGTGGAGAACTAGTCCCTGAAAGAATAGACAGCATGTCATGGGTTCCTTTCAATGTGAGAAATCAGGTACATCTGTATAAATAGAAAAGATTATATTTATTTCTGGCAGGTCTGAAAGTGTTTAGACACAAAGTGTACATAATATTAACTGAATGAACTATGTCAATAAAAGGTGGTATACTCTCCCTTTAACATGCACACGTATTGTGGATTAAAGATTCTATAGACTGCTAGAAGGTAGCAGTTTCAATTACATGAGATGTTTTTAGCAAACTGGATCAGCAACATTTACATTCTTTGTCAGAAAAGGCTGAGCCTGGTGATTAGAGAGGAGCTATCAATCAACCCTATTTACCTTTGAAAAGTTTAAAATAATGCACTTTGTCGATTCGTTTTTTTTACAAATTCTGAGTTTTTCATTTTTTGTTCTTCTGATTGACTAGCAAAGAGTTAAGTTGAGAGGGATATGGTAAAATTGACGTGTAGGGCATGAGATGCTCAGAGAAGAGAAGCATAAGAGTTAAACCTTCTGTGCAAATAACTCAATATGATTAAACTAAATGGAGCTGGATAGTGATGGGGGGTGAATAGAATGGGGTGTCAGGTCTCCAGCGTATTACATAGCTGAGCAGAGTGGGTGGGATGTTACAGAACATCACAGTATAGGTGGCAGGCTTTCAGGGTCACAATCAAGTACAGCTCTTGGATCTATTATCCAGAATACCCAGGAACTGGGGTTATCTGGATAAGGGATCTTTCTTTAATCTGAATCCCCATACCTCAAGTCTGCTAAAATCATGTTAAACATGAAATAAACCCAACAGGATAGTTTTGTCATCAGTATGGATTCATGCCTATATACCGTCAAGTAAAAGCTACTGTTTTATTATTATTATTATTATTATTATTATTATTACTACAGAAAAAAAGCAAATCATAATAAAGTAGAATTAAATATAATTTAATTTGGTTCAAAACAAGGTATTGTTCTATTACTACAATGAAAAAAAGGAAAGCATTTTTAAACATTTTAATTAACTGATTAAAATCTAATGATAGACGGCCTTCCCATAATTTGTAGCTTTCTGGATAAGGGATCCCATATCTGTAATTTTAGAATCAGACAAAATGCATTGAGATGGCTACCTCCACACCAATAGTACAGCTTTAAAATATTACAGCTAAAAGATTCATTTGTTGGTTCAAGAATAAAGTTTTAAACAGTAGAGTGAATTATTTGCGATGTTAACGGTGTCATTTAGTAATAAAAAGTAAACCTTAGAATCATGACAGATTCCCTTTAATATTGTGCTATTCCAGAAGCAAAAATAGCCGTCAATCTGATACTTACATTATTTGGCTTCTTATAAAGGGTGCCTTAAGCACAATTTTTTTTTTATTATTATTATTATTAATAATAATAATGAATTAGAAGCTTCTGTGCAAATAATATTTCCTCTATTAATACCTCTGCTCTGGAGATGTTGTGAGGTATGCGGAATACTAAAACATGCTGCAGGGCTATTCAGAAATCAGTGCAGCTTACGTTCTGCCAGCTGTCAATCATACAGTGCTGTTAATTGCATTTCACTGCACAGGCATGGGACCCATTATCCACGAACCCATTATAAAGAATGCTCAGAATTCAGGGAAGGCATAGAGTCCACATCATTGAGTATCATAGAGCATATCATGTCATAGACTCCATTATGATAAAATAATTACCGTTTTTAAATATGATTTTCCTCTGTAATAATGAAACAATAAATTGAACTTGAACCCAACTAAGTTATACTTAATCCTTGCTGGAGGCAAAACAATCTTATTGGGTTTAAATTATTTTTTCATAGACTTATGGTATGGTGATCTAAATTATGGAAATATCCCTTATCCGGAAAACCCCAGTTTCTCAGCATTCTGAATAACAAGGTCCATATCTATTTAGGTATCCACATAGTGAGAAAACAAGTATGCCATAGTTACTATGGTTTGGATCTGTTGTGTTTAGTGATGGGAAAATGAATTCGCCATGCGCAAATACACGGCAAATTCACGCGATTCGCGAAACACCAGCGAAAATTCGCTGGCATGAAAAAAAAACTGAGACAAGCGCAGAAAACGACACAACGCGCGCCAAAAATTACGCAACACGCGTCAGAATTTTGCTAATTTTTCGGGAAGCAAAGTGGGATAGATTTGCGCATCACTAGTTGTGTTACATGAGAATTGCGGTCCAAGGAAAGGGGCTAGGCCTCCTATATAAGACATATTTAATAGTTATGGATAGATTATAAGATCTTGCAAGTCAGGTCCTCTAATTTTATTGCTTCTCTGTAACCCTTGTTCGCTAAATTATTGCATTGCCCTGTTCATTATAAATTAATTTAAAGGGCAGCGTAACATGCTGGTGATGATAGTGATAACATTGCATCTCTTTCTAATAACTAATGGTTATGGAGAACTGATGGTGACAAGAGTGTGCAAGTCTTCACATCAGCTGGCTTTTTTAAAACCCTAAGTTATAATTAGGGACAACATTTTCCCTGATTCTATTGCCGCTGATTCTATTCCTAAGGTATAATATATACAGTTAAATATTATACCTTAGGAATAGAATCAGGGGCAATGTTAGCCCTGGTATAGTAACTAATAACAATCCATCAGATGCTAATATAGAAAAGGCAACTGTTGATGGTTGCGATGGGTTACCGGCCTAGGTAGTCACTGCATAACTGCTTTTCTTCCTGCCCTCTCGCTGACTATCTCAGTCTCAGTAGCCCACAGCCCAGAGACAAACCTGTATTGCCTTGTAGAGCACATAAAAATAACATTGCATATGAGTTATAACTTAACAGAAGCCTCCATAGAAATTGCTCCAACTGTACGTGCATTTTATTTGCCTAGAGAGTATTTTATCCTTTGAAAAAGCCACTGTTGGCAGGAGGAGAGGGGAATAGAATGAAACAAACCCAAAGTTAAACATGGGGTGTGGGGAAGAGAAAATGAGATTGTATGGAGGATTGGGAAGAATAGAAATGAGACAAGCAGATAGAGAACTGTCCCAAGGATCAGTGACAAGACAGACAGGGGAAGTGAATTAGCAAGAAAAGGCAAGAAAGATTTGGTGTCGTTATGGCAACTCCCTCGCATAGTCCTTTTCAGCCTGGGCTGCAAGAACACGAGTTTAATTAAAGTGCAGAACATGGGGGTTTTGTATTCCGCTCAAGCCATTCGCCTTAAAAAGGGTTAATCAGCCTCCAAACTCCTTTGATGCTTTAGAAAAAGCCTTTTGGGCACAATGTGGGGATTTCCAGTTGAAGAACAGCAGAAGTTACCTCTCAATCAAATGTACCATGAAATGACTCGCATGGATTCCTTGTCTCAGCAGCAGGAGCTCACATCCTATAATGCACTAATAATTACTAATGATTCATTAATGACTATATGGAAGAAGCCGCCCTTTTGCCCATTCTACTCTTGAGTCTGCAAAATGCAAATCCTTCAGCATACAAAAACTGCTGACTAGCTATCTATCTAGGAATGTTTGGTTATCATTTTATAATCATTGCACACACACTTCTGGTTTAATATGCGTCTCTTCAGAAACAATGATTTGGTCCTGACGTTATTTACAATGGTCATAGTCTATCCCATTGCACAGGACATCTAAGGCCAAAGAAGAAGCACTTGCAGGAGTTAAATGAAGTCATATTGGGTATGCACCAAAATTTATCATTTCTGCATTCAGTCGAATACAAATCTTCAGTGGTGGAACGACCAGGGGGCTGGGGAAATGACTTCATTGGGGATAACCAGAATTGGACTTGGCTGGCAGGACAAAAGGAAAAAAAAGCAGAGGAGGTGCACCCTTGCACCCTGGCCCTTCGTCCACAACCAAATAAATAAAGGGGGGGTTGGCAGGGGACGATGTTGCTGGGGCCTGGGTGATGTGTGCAGGCCCGTGTGGCGGCAGCCCTTGGACCCCCCAGTCTGACACTGGGCCAATCCCATCCATTGAGTTCCCCTGATATCACTAAGGGTAACAGGTCCCCAAGTTACATTGCCTCCACAAAAGATGCATCCAAATACCAAACCAAATCTGCTCCTCATTTGCAGATTCAGATTTGATAAACTGAAAACAAAATCATCAACTGTGAGCAAACAATTGAAATGTATGATATACCTAATGTCCACATGAGTTGTTCAGATGTTGGCTGAACACTAATTTAAAGGTGACCATACACGGGCAGATTATAGCTGCCAATATTGGTCCTTCAGACTGATTTGCCAGTTTATTTGCCCGTGTGGGGGCTTCCGATGGGTCTCCCTGATTGATATCAGGCCACAAATTGGGCAGATATCGATTGGGCAAGTTTGATTTTTTCTTTAGATTGAGGACCGCATTGGCTAGTTGATACAGTCTTACAACCCTGCGGCCCCCATTTGCTTTGTTTTAATCCAATCATTCAGCCCTAGGGCCAAATGTTTCTCATTAACCCAATATAATCTAATAGTGCCCAAATCCTTCAATATTTGTTGTGTCCCTGTAAGGACCTGGTGGTACATGACCTGAATCCCCAAAGCTTTTGGCCTTTCAGTTTGGCTGCCAGTCAGGGCCACTTGAGATAGAGGTGGGCCCAGAGCCTGGGGATTCCTACAGTTGTCCCATGTGGTAGTACTACTTTTAAGCAGGATAATTTGAATAGAATTTGAACTTAGTTAAAAAAAAAAAAAAGCAGGAATAAAAGAGCAACTGAGAGATTCCTTCATTATTCTCTGTCTGCTGCTGATCCCTGGGCAAATGCTTTTTTGCCCATTTATTCCATTTTTATTTTATAGAACATGAATATTAGACATTTTACTTGCATAAACCATGCCCATGCCATATTCAAATCATTTCAATACTCTCTGTTAACTGTCTCACTGGAAATACAGCAATAGCATGTGCAGATCCACTGAAAAACCAATGTTCATGTGTATAGCTGGGAAGAAACCTTTAGTTCCCCCTGCCTAATAATTTGCCGTATTCCAATGCATTAAAATCCACACAATTTCGCACCACAACCCCCTATTTACCCAGTGGCTTATTTGCACACGTGCAGTTGCCTATAGCGACCAACCTGCAGTTAGTTTTGATCAGTCTACTAGACATTAGAAAATGAAAGCAAATATCTGATTGGTTGCTAGCTGAAGCATACATGTACAATTTAGTACCTTTTTTATTAAATCAGAGGGAGAGAACTCTCTCTCCCGCTATATCCGGGCAAACTGGGCAAAATGATCAATGGACAAAAAAGCACTAGAGAATAATTGACTAGCGCAGTGCTGTTTAACTTATTACAGACAATGGCCAATTATATGTCATACAACATGTTGGAGGGCCGGACTGTAGTAAAATGATGATGTCATAAGTTGAAGTCTATGGAACTTGTGAGGGGGCCACATCCTACCCAAGGGCCTCCAGTTGGACAGCCCTGGAATAGAGGAATACAATTACAGTAGAGAACACGTACTGCCAAATCACATCCCACATTATTACAGACAGAAGTAATGGGAAAATAAATCACCAGTTATCATAAAACATTACAATTTTACAGTAGGACAAGGTCGATCATTTTTGGCCCAATTCACACCATTATTTAAAGTGATTTATTTAATATAAAACACAGGGATGCCAGATTTTGGTAACTACAGTTCCCAGCATCCTTCGGCAACCAGGGTTCCAGTTTAAATTTGAACTATTAGCTATAGACTGTTCCAAGCATTTCATGACACCCCATCTAGTTATTCAGGGAGTAATATCCATTGCAGAGAGCACCATATAATTCATTAACGCTTTTTCTTCTGTAGTGTAGTCTATTATTAACGAGTAAATTAGTGAAGAAGAGAAACAATAGGGATTACTGCCTATAGTACTTGATATACATGAGGTCTCCACATCACAAAGGCTGCTCCTTTAGAAGTGGTAATTAATGTAATAGTATCTAGATCTATTGGAATCCATTTGTAAATGGTGTTTATTTGCTGGTGTTCTGGGATCCCCTTTCTCCGTCCCTGCTCCCAAGCTCGGCCATTTCACTCTCACATATATTAGCCGCCTGGCTTTTCTTATCCTTGGACGAGCAGATGGAACAATATGTTGGGGAGGCCAGAGCGGGATTAGCTGCAAGCAATTTAGTGCTGAGACGGAGCAGTGGATTTTCCTGAGCAGGACACCCAAGTTGTTTTTTGTGTGTGGGGCAGTGACTGGGGGTGGAATGGACAAGCTTGGAGCTGGTAATCTGGCCTTTAAGGCTGCCTCTCGCCTGCTTCAACATTCATTCACTTGGCACAGCATCTATTACAACAAGCAGCAGGGGGTACAAGATGAGAACCTCTCTACGCAATAAAAAACGGCTATGATCCTTCATTTCAGGCCATTGCTTTTTGTCATTTTACAAGATAGATCAACATACAAGAAAGCAGATGTTAAAGTACAAAACAAAGGCATTCTATACAAACCAGTCTCATAGTCATTGCCCGTGTTATTACAGCATTCCGCAGCTTAATATGATTAAAAGACAAGATGGCTGGCCTAAGCTCTGCCCTTCTAGATGAAATAAACTCCCACACGTCACAAGCGGCTTTACCCGTTACTGGGAGTTGTGGTTTGGAAAATGGTATATAGTGGAAATGGTAAATAGTGGAAATGGTAAATAGTGGAAATGGTAAATA
>CM044445.1:93866760-93933527 GCA_024363595.1 Xenopus borealis | reverse complement strand
GGAAATGGTATATAGTGGAAATGGTAAATAGTGGAAATGGTATATAGTGGAAATGGTATACTGTATAGTGGAAATGGTAAATAGTGGAAATGATAAATAGTGGAAGTGGTAAATAGTGGAAATGTTATATAGTGGAAATGGTATACTGTATAGTGGAAATGGTATATAGTGGAAATGGTATATAGTGGAAATGGTAAATATTCAGTCGAATAATTTATTCAATCAGTCAAATAAATAATTTGATCATTCGAATCTATTCGATCATTCACTATTTGATGATCGAATATGCCTAATTTGCATATTTGACTAATCAAATAGATCCTACGATCAAATATTCAAATCAAAAGATTTTATTCACATGAATACATGCGAATTTAGTAAATCGGCCCCAGTGAGTTTTACTGTTACCTCACATGTTGGTAAATTTGCTCCTTAGACCCAGAACTGTATTTAGGTCCAATGCTGCCCTAGGCATTGGACCTAAATACGCCCGATGCTCGGCATGTGACATCAGCCCACCGGAAGTGATGCCACTTTCACAAAAAGCCAGCCCCTCAACTCCCCAGCGTTTCCACTGGATTTCCTATGGAAATTCTGCCATTTTTATGGTGGATTTTACACTGAGATGCCTGGCAAACTATTCTGCTGTTTTAACTCCACATAATAAGTCTGCCCCACAATGTACGTGCAGCATCTTTATTCTCTGTATATTTGTAACTAAGATTTGGCAATCGGAAGCCAACTGTAGACTTGCTGGATATGAATAGCAAACTGCAGCATTGCTGGACTTATTCTAGTAGTAAAGCCATAGAACAGGGATCCCTAACCTTTTGAGGCCGTGAGCAACATTCAGAAGAAAAAGCAGTTGGGGAGCAACGCTAGCATGAAAAATGTTCTTGGGGTGCCAAATAAGTGCTGTGACTGGCCATTTGGTAGCCCCTATGTGGATTGGCAACCTGTATTGAGGCTCTGTTTAGCAGTACACCTGGTTTTTATACAACCAAAACCTTCCTCCAAGCCTGGAATTCAAAAATAAGCTCCTACTTTGAGGCCACTGGGAGCAACATCCAAGGGGTTGGAGAGCAACATGTTACTGATGAACTACTGGTTGGGGATCACTGCCATAGAACATGGTCAGCTTTGGTGGATACAAACGATAGGAAACGTCTAATTAGAAATCAATGCTATATACAACTTTCAGAGACACACTTATCAAGGGTTGAATTTCGAGTTTCTTAAAACTCCCATAAATTTGAAATTCGACCAGTCGAAATCTATTAATTAAATTAAAAAACGACAAATTTAAACGACCCAAAGATTCAAGTTTTTTCTCCGACAATTGAATGTCAGGAAGGCTGCAAACATCTCCTAATTGATCCCTGCGCCTCTCCCATTGACTTAAACAGTAATTTGTCAGGTTTTAGGCGGTGAATAGTCGAATTCGAATTCGCCAGAGTATAATAAATCTAATTCTTTTAAAAACTCGAAATCTAATTCGGTTAAGTCCCTAGATGAATTTTACAGTTTTGACCATAAAAAAAATTTTGAAGTAAAATTTTCAGTTCGACCCTTAAAAAATCTGCCCCTCACTGTAGAGCCGTCATATACAGCCCAATGGGCACAAATGAGAAGCTATAGTCATTCAAACAATAGTAATTGTAGTCAACAAAAAGCATTGTGCACCCGTAATAAAAAGTAACGCCTGTTTGTTAAAGTGTTTTATGCATATATTTATCCCTTTAGCCCTCTGTCATACAGATTATAAATGGCAAATCCTTTCAGTTAGTCGGGCTTTTAGACTTTTCCAATACCTACTTAGCAGGTTATAAGCTCTGCTCCAGCGCACACCTCTTTGTCTCTACATCATAAAACCATTTGCAACTGGCAGACTGCAACTGTCACATTAGTGTTTTTCAGTTGGTGAAAAACAAGCAAGATATTTCAGCACCTGTGGAAATGCAAAATGCAAGTGAAATGAAAAGTAGAGAGGTCGGCAGCTGACCTGTGGCTCTTCTTGTACACGTTGTCTCTGCTCAGTGTTCCATGGGGCAAGGACAGCTCATACATGTCACTGCTCCAAAGGACACTAGAACCCACACAGTCATTCACTAAACAAACAGATCCGTGCCAGGACAAAAAAAGCCCCCGGGCTCAGATTAAAAGCCAAAAGTGCCTACTAAATATGAAAGGTCAGAGAGATCCTTCCTGTCACTTGAATAGGTTTTGTGAGCAGAATTTGTTCCCCTCTTGTTTGTTTACATTTGGATTGATGCCTGATGTAGGTGCACAACAAAGCACTACCAAGGTTAGAATAATATTCGGATGCTGTGTTCCTTTAGTTTTAGCACATAGGACTAGTATATGGTTACACAGGTGAAGCAACTATAGGCAAGTAAAGTTCTCCCATGTGGGCAGCGAAGCGCACACTCATTGTGTGATTCCCTACAGTTCAGGTATAGGTGTATGTGTGCAAATGCTAAATAGGGCAGCAACATAAAGTCAGTGCTAGGGGAATGCACCCTATTCAAGAAAGATCTGCAGGTGGATGGAGAGACGACCGGCTATCCAGAGAATAAGATATTGTCTGTATTCCACTAACAATAAGAAGGGGAAGCTCACCTTGACATACTTGTAATATATCACTTTAAAGATGAACTTTATCGAATCAACCACTCATTTGACCACAGCAAAGTTCAGACTCATATGGAAGATTGTGCCGACCCATGAACTAATTTACACCAATGTTTATCAAGCTGAAAAAGCTCAGCGACACCTGTTTCGAAGCAAAGAATTATAAAACAGCAGATATTTTCATAAGAGGCAGTTAAAAAAAAAAAATATATATATATATATATATAAATTGTCCTTGAATAGAGCATCCAGAACATGCAAATCTTCAAAAACACACAATTTACATCTCACATTCATATAGAGAATAATGTTCGACAAGAATTTTAGACATCAGCCACTTCTGGTTTGCTGTTACTGGAACCAGGAGCCGCTCAGCCCATTAATCCACCCCCACCAAACTTTGTAGTTGGCATTAAGCCTTCCAGCACGGCCAAATGGTGAAGGAGTAGGGAGTAAAGGTAAATTATATCCAATTGTGCATAGTTAAGTAATGCCTGAGTCTGGTGAAAATCAAGGGGACAAATTCATTAAAGCGCGAAGCGTCTAATGCTAGTGCTACAATTCGCCAGCGTGATGTCAATTTGTAACTTCGAAAATTCACTAACACCGGCTCTGGCGAATTTACGCTAGCGAAGTAGATAGACTTGCGCAACTTCGCACCCTTACGCCAGGCGAAGTTGCGCACTGACGAAGGATCGTAAATTCGCAAATTCCCTAATATCAACATTTTCCTCAACCTTAGCACTTATGTTAGACGTTACATTAAACTGGTCAGACCAGGCGAGGTTCAATACAATAGATAGGAGGTTGAAAAAAAAAATATAAAAAATTTTCTAAGTCCCAAAAAATGGCTGGCGTATTTTAGCATTGGAGGGTGATAGTCTGAAAAAGATTGATATTTTTTGGGGGGGTTACCCTTCTTCCCCCCTACATTTCCTAACATATGGCAACACAACTATACAGGGGGCACATGTAGGGCAATAGGACAACTTTGTTTTTTTAATTAAAGGTTTCCTGGGCTTGTGTAGTGCAACGTAGTGGCTGTAACATATACTTCAATTATACTTTGAAATTCGCGCCGTATGCAAATTAGGCATCGCTAGCGTATATGCGCTTTGTCTGGCAAACAAACGGTAGCACTACTTCGCTAACGTTCACCACCCTGAGCGCAAATTCGCATCTTAGTGAATTTGCATAGTGCTGGCGAAAATTCGCCTGGCGAAGTGCGGCGAACGCTAGCAAAGCCAACGCTATCGAATTTTCGCTTTTTAGTGAATTTGCCCCAAGGTGTGAAAGTTATATTCCTTGTGTTGATGTTGATTCCAGCAGCATCCTGGGCCCACCGCAGCTGCAATCTGAAGGGCCCCCTCCTGGTGTCCCCCCCTCCACAGCATAACAAACCTTCCTGCTCCTCAACAGATAGGCAGCTTTAAACAAGTAGGGGAGTAGGTCTTGGTTGGTGGGGCCCACCAGGCTTTTGTAAAACCTTTTGTCATGATTGTACACAAATGTCTATGAAGTTCAAGGCTTAACAAGCTAATCCAACCAATATGGTGTTACCAGTATTAAGCAATTACATACATTCAAATTAGCAAAATTACAAGGGTACTCAAATGTTTCCACAGCCAGTTTTTCACATTTGATTTAATTTCATACAACTAAATACTTCTTCAGTCTTTGTTCAGAAAACACCCCAGTACTCATGTTCGTGGGAAATGAAAGACATATCACTGTTATCTTTTTTTGTTGAAAGTGGAGTAAAGTATTATGCAGGCTGAGAGGGGTTCCCAAATTTTTTTTCATATGACATAAGACACCTTAAGTTCAGAGTTGGCAAGGAATAAATGAGCTGTCTTCTACTCATAGTTATTTGTTAAATCAGAATTATACTGTTAATGTTACCTTCCATCTCTGTGATCTACAGGACAGACTAGAAACATGAAGAAATATGAATATGTGACCCCCCCATGCAAGGTAACGGTTACATGATGTCACCAGTGTTGGGTCCATGCTTGTGTAACACGCTTGCAGATGTGTGATTCAGTGTATCCCCATTAGTGCCTTTGTGTGTGTGTGTGTCACTGATTGCATAGGGTAACCTGAGATGGGATTTCAGAAAGGTGCTATTAGTTCAAATGTGCAAGCTTCAACTTAACAAATGTTTAAAATATTTGAGCTTTATAGACAGTGCCAAAACAAACCAACTCTTTTCTAAAGACCATGTATTAAGTTCATCTCTGGCAATAAACATCTTTCAGCCATCGCAAACATTTCTCTCTTAACCTGCATGAAACGCATGTTTAAATGAGACCAAGTTACTCAATTTTACCTACAGAGAAGAAAAATCTCCCCTCTAGTAAACTCTTGTTAGGGGTATACCTCCATCCATGTCTATATATTCAAACATTGATCACATGATTAATACAGATATTGCTTATTCATGATTCATTTTTATTACTTGGCCACATATATGGCCAAATAACATCTTTTTGTTAGTATGATGGCCAGAATGAGCAGATCTGAATGGAACGTATGGCTGATACCAATTCTGGATCATCTGGATCTGTTGGCCTGTAGAAGTGGCTAAAATGATGGCCTCTAAATTGTTATCTGATTTAGGATTGGTCAGATATTGAATAGGAACACTGAAGATATTGAATAGGAGCACTGGAAAACCTTCTCAGACACGGACTCCATACCTAATGAAGTTCTGCCAAATGGATTTCCCAGTTTTTCAAATATCTCACTGAACCCCGTTCATATTAGGGGGCCGATTTACTAAATTCACGCAAATAGATCGAAGTTCGATCGAATAACGATCGTAGGATTAATTTGATTGGTCGAATATGCAAATTTGGCTTATTCGATCATCGAATAGCGAACAATCGAATGATCGAATAGATTCGAATGATCGAATATTCCATTGTTCAATCAGCAAAGGATTTAAAATTTTAAATTTATTCGACTGCCTACTTCACCAGATTGAACCTACGGAATTGTAATAGAAGCCTGTGGGAACCCTCCCATAGGCTTCTGAGGCTAAGTCCTGATGGAATAGGATTCGTACGATGGAAGTCTTCGATCATTCTAATCGTACGAATCATTCAAATGATCGAATAATTAATTACAATGATCGAACGATGGTTATTCGATCGTCGAATGATTAAATAAAAGGGTAGCCTAAAACTATTCGATTAGCATTCGAAAATCGAGGAAAAACTAACATTTTTTGGGGAATAATAGTAAATTTGCCCCTAGTTGTTCAAATACAAAACCTCAATATTTTTTGCTGAATTCTGCTAAAATATACAAGGCATAGTTTTACAGGGTATCTCTGCACTACAAGTAGACTTAAGAGATGTTAATGTTGCTCTATTCTTTGGCTTTTTCCATGACTGGTGATTTTACTGGAAATAATTGAAGTATTTTGGGGAGTGAAGAAAGCCATTGACCCAATCTGCACCCAGAGTCAAGAAAGGTGGCCAAATGCAGCGTCATTTTTGTAAATGTACAATAATGAAACACATAATGCATGGTCAAATGGTATTTACATAATCTACTCATCCGTGGAAAAAAATACATGACATGACTACAGAAATGTGACCCCTGTGTAAATGCTGTTTGACTGATGGGACATTCACCCAGGACTAATCTGTTCACTAGATTTTTGATTTGGGTTGATCATGGAGATCCAGAAGTAGCAGGGGCCAGATACAATAGACATTACGTTAGAAAATTCAGTACAGGTATGGGACCTATTATCCTGAATGCTTGGGACTTGGGGTTTTCCGGATTAGGATTCTTTCCATAATTTGGATCTTCATACCTAAGTCTACTAGAAAATCATGTAGACATTAAATAAACCCAATAGTTTGCTGGTTTTGCTTCCAATAGGGATTCATTTTATCTTAGTGTGGATCAAGTACAAGGTCCGGTTTTATTATTACAGAGGAAAATAAATAATTTTTTTTAAAAATTTTGGACTATCTGATTACAATGGAATATATGGGAGATGGCCTTTCCATAATTCTGAACTTTCAAGATAACGGATCCCATACCTGTACTGAGCAGACAAACACATTTACACCACTGCAAGAGAGAAATAATTACACACACTTATACAGTTATAACTTTATTAGTGGAAGGAGATATGGTGGCCTTTTAACATCTTATCCTGGGGCAGCTTTTATATTTTTTTATCCTGCCCAGAGCAACACATATTGGTATATTTTTACATAAAACACTGTTTCGGAAAATTCAAGAAAAAGCTATAAAACCTTTATTCATAGTATTCTGCTGGCAACAAAGAGAAGAAAAACAAAATAACTTTTCCAAACAGTCTATTTGCTCCATCTCAATCTAGGCAGTATATAAATGGGTGCAAGGAACACTCTGAATAAAAGACTTTTAAACAAAACAGGAGAAATGTGAGAGGTCTGGTGCAAGTAAATGATTGTTAGACGTGGGTGAGGTCGAGTGTGGTAATACTCTTAGTCACAACAAAAGATCATAAAAAAAAAAAAAACATCAGGTTACCAAAATGTGACCTGCACATGGCTAGTTTTAGAGTGGCATAAGTCTTGTTTATTCTCTGAGTTCATGGCTCTCTTAGTGGAAATCACACAACTAAAGAAGCGGACATCCCATATTAACCTGGAACAGCGCTGTCCTTCCATCAGGGACAAGGTGTTGGTAGCGCTAGAACAGTGATCCCCAACCAGTAGCTCATGAGCAACATGTTGCTCACCAACCCATTGGATGTTGCTCCCAGTGGCCTCAAATCAGGTGCTTATTTTTGAATTACTGGCTTAGAGGCAAGTTTTGGTTGCATAAAAAACAGATGTCCTGCCAAACATTCTCTCCTGTAGGCTGCCAGTCCATATAGGGGCTACCAAAAAGCCAATCAGAGCTCTTATTTGACATTCCCATGGACTTTTTCATGCTTGTGTTGCTCTCCAACTCTTTTTTAAATTTAAATGTGGCTCACGAGCAAAAAAGGTTGGGGACCCCTGCGCTAGAATGTAGAAGGTACAGGAAGAATCGGCTGCAGTTTCATATATACCACAAGCGACAAGCGTTTGCACTAATATATAAGTGAATATCATGCATGTGCTGTAGATGTTCTTAAGTGGGTCCTGGCCTGATTTCTAAATACTAACATAAAGCAATTCTACATTTAACGTATTGTGAAACAGTAAAACCATTAACAGAGGTCCCACAGTGCTCCAGTGCCCATAGCCAGCCCTGGACTGAGAGTCAAAATAGGCCCTGGCATTTCAAGTACTCAGAGGCCCAATCAGCCCACACAAAGGTCCAAACAGCCTCCACCAGCCCACTAAATACTGACTTTCTATGGCACATTAAAGCAGCCCCTCTGGCATTTGCCAGAACCCACAGATTGCCAGTCCGGGCCTGCCCATAGCTCCCAAAGCGTTTTGTGCTATTCGGTACTTTATCAGAGAAGGTCCAAAACTCCCTATAGTTACCAGTGTTTGACAACGGATGGCAAGTCAGCTGCAAGTAGATCTCATCCAAATTTCTAGTTTTTTTTTACACTTTACCATTAATGTGATATCAATTGCTTACACTTTATAGTGAAAGATATCAGCCAGGGAAATGTGGAGATTTCAACATGTCATGAATATTTGCCCACTGTATAGGATATAAAGCTGACAAAGAGCCATGCTGTAGAAAGCAAGCGTCCCATGGCACTAGGCCCATACGGACATTGTAGTAAAATCACCATTAGCCAGGGTCACATTACTAGTGTATATTTTGAAGCTTGGAGGTGCAAGGGCAGAGGAACCCATAGCTGCTTTATAGACCATAAAAATGGAACCGTTGAAATTATATGGTCAATGTTTACCACTTTTTGCATGTTTGGTTGAGCCTCTGGGGATAACTGGCTATTCTCAGAGAATTATGTGGTTTATAACTTTCTATAACAAACGAGAAAAACTTCCCAGCTACAGTCATGTGAACTCACTGGGTAATAAAAGGGCAACCAAGTTTGGGAGTTTTACTTTGAAAGCAGCAAGTAAGTTGCAGGTAAAACTTAGTCCCTTTGTAAAATATACAATGAAGCAATAGAATTCTTAATGAATCAGATGAAATTGAGTGTAGGACTGGCCAGATATGGGATGACTTTGACGTAGTTGGCCAGCTTAAATATATTGCAATATATGGACAAACAATCCCTGTTGTTTAAAGGGTAAGGCATTTTTTAGTAGCTGTATGCACAGAATGTCTCAATGTCTTAAATATATTGATAATGGGTTGAGTGCAGAGGACCTCTTGTCTTTGTTTATAACTTTCTATGTGTGAGCTAGACAACTGGGCAGGTAGTGAGTCTGGAGGTGGATTGTATCTGGCAGCAACGCTCATGTGGATGCACCTTCAACCAATGAGACCCATGCAGGTCTTTAATTTATCTGAGCAAAGATGATGCATTCCTCGAGAATAAACTACTCACATGACATACTGGTTGATTTTGGAGAAATCTCAAACTTATTGCGTGATTTGGCGCATCCTTACTAAGCAACCTTTTACATCCCACAGAATACATTCTTTTTTACGATAGCCTGACGACTATATTTATAAGAAGTCCTTTATCTTCAGTATTGGAAAACAGAAGTATAAGCTTCTGCAAATAGGCTGATACTGAAGAGCAGGATATTTGGGATTTTAAACTACTGCTCAACATTTTGTAAACATGGACCATAGACAGAATGATAAGTGAATACTGGCTCATTAATCGTGGGCACACAAAATAAAAATCCCCATATCTTGGCTCTTCAATGTCAGCCTATGGCTGTGAAGCATAGGGCCTGGTATACAGGTAATCTAGCTATCAAAAGGTTAAAGGGTTATGGTCAGTACCTAAGTAGCTATAAATCTGCTTAAGTGGAGGTTCAGGAGAAAAGATAATAAAAAGGTCAGCACCTCCCACAACACAAGGACAATGAGCAGCCTAAAAGGAGTTGTTTGCACACTTAAAATGAGAGCCTTTTTTATTGGTGTAGGGAATCTGCTAGTATTGCACAAGTCACAAACGACTTCCTAGACCTACAAATCTAGTGATATTGTTAATGCTACTTGGAAAAATCTGGAACAATTCTGTTCCATAGAATATATAATAGATTTCAGAAGACGTCTATGAAACAAGGGGAAGAACAATAGGCAGTAAATGTTGGAAACTAATACAGGTATGGGATCCGTCATCCGGAAACCTGTTATCCAGAATACTTTGAATTACGGGCAGGCTCTCTCCCATACATTCCATTTTATTCAAATACTTAAAATTTTAAAAAATGATTTCTTTTTCTTTGTAATAAAACAGTAGCTTGTACTTGATCCAAACTAAGATATATAATAATACAAATTATGGAAAGATCCGTTATCTGGAAAGCCCCAGGTCTCGAGCATTTTGGATAACAGGTCCCATACCTGTACAAAAGAGACATTTGTTCACAACTGAAAACTGATTTATTTCCTCTCTCTTGACAACTTACCCCTAATATCACAGCAAAACCCCACATTTTATTTACACTATTTATTAAGCATTGGATTTATTGTCATAAACCGTCAGATTATTTTACAGTAAATAGTTCTTCTAATGGGGTAAACATTTGGTAGCTTTCAACAACTTCAGAGTAAATTTTTTTCTAACAAAAACCATTGTCCCATAGCATATATCTAGCAGATACTGGCAGTTTGTTGAATGGGGTATACTGGGACAACAGTAAGTAGCAAGGGGTGAATATTGGTGGAAAGATACGAGGGAGAGAGCTGACCTTAAAGGAGAACTAAACCCTCAAAATGAATGTGGCTAAAACGGCCATGTTTTATATACTGAATTTACTGCAGCAGCCTAAAGTTTCAGCTTGTCAATAGCAGCAATGATCCAGGACTTCAAACTTGTCACAGGGGGTCACCATCTTGGAAAGTGTCTGTGACACTCACATGCTCAGTGGGCTCTGAACAGCTGTTGAGAAGCTAAGCTTAGGGGTCGTCACTAATTATCCAGCAGAAAATGAGTTTTGTCTGTAATTATTTAATTCTGTTGCATTGGTTTCTGTGCTGCCATGTAGTAATTATCTGTATTGATTACTAATCAGCCTTATACTGTGACTATATTTCTATTCTATGTGTACTGTATATTGTGAGTGGGTCCCTAAGCTCAGTAAGTGAGAGCAGCACAGAGCATGTGAATCAGTGAATCAGCAGAAAAGAAGATGGGGAGCTACTGGGGCATCTTTGGAGACACAGATCTTTACTGCTAAAGGGTTGTGGTTGCCTTGGGCTGATACAGAAGCACAAATCATAATGTGCAACATTTCTAGCTACTTCTTTAATTAAGCTTTACTTCTCCTTTAAATCCCAAGGCCTAGTTTGAATCTCAGTTCTAGCCTGAGCTGATCTGATCATACTGCTGGTTTCTTAAGAACCACATCAAAATACTCAAGGCTGAGTATTTTAGGCTGGGGGGGAGCAGGGACGGGGTCTATGTAGGGTAGGGTTTGGTTCTCCATTATTGGCAGTTTATATATGTGGCAATGTAGTAGGTGGCATTGATTTTGTTGCAAACTGGTAAAACTAAGAAATGTGTAATGTAATAAAAGGTGCAAAGCTGGCAATAGGTCAAATCAAAAATAGTAACTAACATCTTATTTGCTGCTATGGGTTATTGCACCTAGGCAAATTTAGCCTTTTATTATATATTGGGGATAGTGTTGTGTAAAGTCACTTAATACCAGGCCTGTACTGGGATTAAAAATAGGCCCTGGTGTTTCAATTCAATGGAGACTCAAACAACCCCACACCAGCCCAATAAATAGTGACAGTCTATGGCATCTTCAGTAGCCCTTCTGGCATTTGCCAGAATCCACAGATTGGCAGTCCACGTCTACTGAATACTAGATGGTCTGGGCCTCTGTCTTCCATAGCCTTTTAATTGCCTAACACGTAAAGTGCTGGTAATGGAGAACACACACTAGTGAATGCATAGAAGAGTAACAAGCAGCAAGTTGCTTCTCATTTCAGCTCCATTACTGTGTGTGGGGTCTCTTTGTGAGGCTGAAGGCAAGAGAGAGGCTACAAGCGTAGAAAACTGCCTGTGTGAGTATAGCCTTAGGGATATTTACAACAGCTGAAAATCATGGGAATTGCAGAATAAACACGCCGTGTATTCGTTAAAATGTTTTGCTTCTAAAGTGTCTAATCCCCAGGTTTATTCATTAGTATATCAGTATATGTATTTTTCTCTTTTTGTCAAAATACACACACACATATACACATCTAAATATATAACTAATGCAAGAGGAAAGCCACAAATATCCACTTCAAATATATAGTGAATAAAGTACCCACTCTTGTAAATGATAAGGATATTATAAGTTACCGAGGAGTTTCATGACCATATAACAACATGAGGCCGACGGTCTGTTTTTATACAGGTCACGGAACTCAGAGGTGACTTCTAATATCTTCATATTTTGTAATGTGGGGTGCTTTATTTATTATAATACACAAGTTTTAGTGAGTCATGTGACAAAAATGACATCACTACTCACCTCTACAGGGTTGGACTGGGGGGCCTGGGGCCCACCAGGACTTCTGCCTCAGGGCCCCCCTCCAGACCGAGGGCTGCAGCACAGTCGCACAGTCGCGCATCAGCTTGCACACTCGCACTGTTCAGGAAGTGTGCGGCTCTGGGCCAGCAGGGCCCACTGTGTTTTTCCGGTTTCTCACCGGCCCAGTCCGACCCTGCACCTTTTATAACTGATGACATCAGAATTCATGGCTCTTGTGTATTATATAGTGAATAAAGTACCCCCTCTTGTAAAATATAAGGATATTATAAGTTACCGAGGAGTTTCATGACCATTTTTATATAGGTCATGGAACTCCGAGGTGACTTCTAATATCCTCATATTTTGCAACTGGGGGTACTTTATTTATTATAATACACAAGTTTCAGTGAGTCATGTGACAGAAATGACATCAGAACTCACCTTTTATAATTGATGACATCAGAACTCACCGTTTATAAGGATATAATTTACAAGATATTCACGGCTTTTGTGTATTATATCCTTATAAACTGTGGTTAGTGATGTCCCAAAACTCTTTGTGGGGAATTCACAAAAGTGGAGCGAGCCAATTTTTACCAAAAGAGGTGGTAAACTGGTGTAAAATACTTTCTCCATATTCACAAACAGAAATCCGCCTACTTTCCGACTCAACCAACACTTTAAATTTTTCAGTGAAAGAAAGGCAGTTTACAGACACTTTTATGAATTTGTCTTTCAAATGACATAAAACAACATTTTAAATGTGGTCCAGCGATCGGACCGCCCTTACTCCTGCATTATGATCTGACCATTGTGCCATAGGGCCCACAATCGGATCAGTTCGATATTGCCCACCTGTAGATGGGCACATCTGGGAGAGATCAACTTGTTTGGGAACACTGCCAAACGAGCGGGTCTCTCTGGGTGTGGCCAGCTTTAGAACGGCGGATAAGAGACCACATACCTGTTCTTTAAAGGTAATTCATTCGGTCTGTAAATTGGAACTACAATATACAAGCTTTGCCACCCTGGAATGTCCTATTTTCTTTTCCCTGTGAATGTAGCCCTGCTGCAATGCAAAAAATTATAAATGGCAAAAAGTGAAAAAAATATATATATATATGCAACAAAATGAAAGCAAATAAATAAAAAAAAAACACATCCTAGTAGTGTCTGATGAAAACAATTGAAGGACATAAATGGGCAGTGTGGAGAAAGGTTATGGCTCTGTTTATGTTCACTTGAAGTATATGGACATTCCAAAAAAAAACGAGAAAGGTTCTGTAGATAAGACTGATCCATCACAGCATTTACCACTCACATAGACGAAGGACACAGTGTGGGGTGGGGAAAAGATACAGAGCAAACAGTTCAGAGCTGTTAGGGTCAGACAAAGTTCTGTTTAACCCCTCTCTTTGTATTCCCACCAATTCCAGCTCTGTCTCCACCTGGGCCCTTGATTGTTTCAAGTGGAGATGTTTACTTGTCTCACAGAGAGCTCAGTGTCTGGCCAACAGATGTACCGGTGTTCTCTCCTAGTCGTGAAGTTCAAACCACAGTCCGGACATTTCCGCCTCCGACTTTTTTCCTCAGTACTTCCACAAGTCGTTCCAATCTGCAACGGAAAGGAATTTGTTAGAAAACATGTCGGGAATCTACAGGAGTTCACAGAAAATATGTAACTATACCACAGTCATTTTTATCAGGAGACAGAACACCCAGTAAAATATTGTCACATCACTTACACCTAGGGTTGCCACCTTTTCTAGAAAAAAATACCGGCATTCCTAAATATTTTTCTTTTTTCCCCAATTAATAACACTGGCCGGGTGGCAACCCTGTTCGCACATAGGTATATACTATCCATGAACAACATTTATTTGTAGATTTAGCAGTTAAAGCAAGGATCCAGAAATACCACTTTAGGAACCAAAGATTTTATTGGTTGGCAGTGGGCAAAAATTCCATTGATGATCCCTCCATCCAGCACCTTACACACAATATGGGCAAACGTGTTGATTAAAGCCGTCTACTCTGCATTGCTTCGGTTTTCCAAACTTAACTCACAATGAAACTTCTGGCAACTTTGGAAAACCAAAGCAACGATTATGCCTTCCCCCCCGGCAATTCACATTATTGCCAGTGGGAAGGCAGTAGCGAAGACTTTATCGCAGGTGACTAGATCTCCCTGTGTGCCACCACTAGGGTTGCCACCTGGCCGGTATTTCACCAGCCTGGCCGGTAAAAAAGATGGTTGATCCCAAAATTATTAATAGAAAAAAAAACAAATATATAAGAAGGCCATATTTTTTTTTCCAGAAAAGGTGGCAACCCTAGCCAGCACCCTAAAATGTCAGTCTTTCAGTCCTTGCACGACTGTCTGCATGACTAATATCTGACAAAACATTATTATTATTAATAACATGTATTTCTATAGCGCCAACTTTTTTCGTAGCGCTGTACAGTGAATGTGATTATACAACTAAATCACATGAATCACATACATAGAAAACATTGTCCAGATCCCATTGATTGAGGACTACTTGAGTATTTTAATGTGGTTCTTAAGAAACCAGCAGTATGATCAGATCAGCTCAGGCTAGAAGTGAGATTCAAACTAGGCCTTGGGATTTAAAGGAGAAGTAAAGATTAATTAAAGAAGTAGCTAGAAATGGTGCACATTATGATTTGTGCTTCTGTACCAGCCCAAGGCAACCACAACCCTTTAGCAGTAAAGATCTGTGTCTCCAAAGATGCTCCAGTAGATCCCCATCTTCTTTTCTGCTGATTCACTGATTCACATGCTCTGTGCTGCTGTCACTTACTGAGCTTAGGGACCCACTCACAATATGCAGTACACATAGAATAGAAATGTCACAATATAAGGCTGATTAGTCATTAATACAGATAATTACTACATGACAGCACAGAAACCAGTGCAACTAGCATCATTTTATTTTGTGTGGGTATCTTTACAGGTATGGGGATGTATACACGACAAGCATCTGATAAGGAACAGCAGCCTGATTAAACGGACTATATCAGGTATTACTCACATTTCTTCACGTGATCTGTTCCCTTTTTTATGCTCTTTTATGTTGGTGCTAAACAGCCCAATTTAAATAAAAGGAATCCATTGTTTTTCCTCTGATCCATCCATGCAATTTCTTGTAACTTCTAGGACTAGTTACAAACAAGGCAGTAGACCTTCCTGGTATTACAAATATATGCCCAGTGTGTGTACAGTACAAATGTTCTATACACGGTGGGTCCAGGTGCACACGCCCAGAACCTTCAGCAGGGCGAGCAATCCAGTAGACTTGTAGATGAGGCTGGCACAAGCCTGGAACCCACAAAAATAGTGAAGCCACAGTCAGGTTGTAAAAGATTAAAAAAAGGTTACATTTATTTCCAAAACTTAAGAGCCATCATGGCAACTTTTTTTTAAGGTTTTAAGGCTTGTGCCAGCCTCATCTACAAGTCTAGTAGATCTTCCTGACCTGCATGTATTCTCAGCCTCAACTACAAGAGGTTTCAGTCTCCCAGATAGACTTGAAAGAGGCTGTTTATCAGACTGATCAGTGGGACTAGGCTTGTGCACTTGGCTTTTCAAACAGCACCATAGATTTTCAGCTGGACTAAGATCAGAGCTTTGGCCAGGGTGACTACAGATAGCCCTACGCGGAGTATGATAGTGGGCCTTGCAATTTACATTACTCTGACTTCACAGGGCATACAGTATATGTTGTGAATGGTGAGAGTAGCAGAGAATGTAATATTGTATATATTATGTACTGCTGGATCACAAGTCAAGAGAGAGACTGTAGTAATGGAGGGGAGGACGTTACCTGTTGGTACTAATTCTGTAAGATAATGACCATCCCAAGTCATTTGTCACCATAACTGATTTCTGGGTAAACACTAGAGAGTTAGTGCCAAGCTGACAAACATTGATTGGTAAAGACATCGACATTATTTATGGCCACATTCAAATGACATCACCATTAAGCAAGAATGTCCTAATGGCTTTCCATTAATATTACTCTTTGCTGCACTTTTATCCAGGTTAGGGAGAGGCATGGCTTAAAGGGGCGGTTCACCTTGACATTAACTTTTAGCATGTTATAGAATGGCCAACTCCAATTGGTCTTCATTATTTATTTCTTATAGTTTTTTTTTTAATTATTTGCCTTTTTCTCCTTATCTTTTCCAGCTTTTAAACGTGGGGTGGTCACTGAACCCACTTAAAAACAAACGCTTCATAAGTCTATATATTCTTTGTTATTGCTACTTTTTATTACTTGTCTTTCTATTCAGGCCCTTTCGTCTTCACATTCCAGTTTCAGGAGATCTGCTGAATAAAAGCAAAATACCTCAAACCTCAAACCATTTTCAATTGCAGAATATCACTCTCTACGTTGAGTTAACACACAGGTGAATAACAAGAAATAAACCCTTCATTAAAACAAACCCCTACCCCCCCCATAGACCCCCTTTCCCCTCTCCCCCCAGCATAACTCTTAGCCTGGGCAAATAGTCTTTAATAACTTTTTACTTGCCCCTCGCGGTAGTTCAAGCATTGGAGTTCAAGTCAGCCATCTTCTTCGTGTAATCTTTGTGTTTTCTTGATGGTCTTCGGCAATGTCCATGAGTTTCGACGTATGTGCAGTTGTCTGGAACCAGAAAACTGCTCCAACTGCACATGTGCCGAATTCCATTCGATAGACAAAGATTACCAAAGAGAAGCAGATGAGTAAAAAGTTAGGGGCATTTGCCCAGGGTAAGAGCTACGCTGGGGGGGGGGAGCGTTGAGTAGGGTCTATGGGGGGTAGGATTTTTTTAAATGAAGGGTTTAGTTCTCCTTTACAGTAGAACTGCCACTATGCAAATTCAGTAAGAACAAGCATTGTCTCATGCTGTTTTTGTTAAAGTGCTGACAGTATGATTTGCCTAGGAGTCAGGGGACAAGTTTCCTCTGAAACCGGTTCCGCCACTTTTATTTCAGTGTGGTTAATGAAGATGTATATGGCCTGAAGGCCTGCAAGGAAAGAAGTCCGGGTTCTTGGGAGGATGTATCCTTAGCCAGTGGCAGAACGCAGTTATTCATTTGCACATGATACTGGCTGTTTAAGCAAATTCCACATTCTACTTAAGCAAATGAAGCTTCACAAACAAGTGCACTTACTGTGATGCATTGTGCAATTTGTATGGCATTTTAGCAGTCTCAACAGAGAGGCAGTCAGGACCAGGGTTGTCTGGAAACCCCAAGAAGAATTGCCACCTTTTTTTCTGAAAAAAATACCCGTCTTCCTAGATATTTAGCTTTGTTCCCTTTTATGAACATTGGGGTCAAGTATCATTTTAACTGGTCAGGCCAGTAAAATACCAGCCATGTGGAAACCCACTCATGTGAACAGGGGTGGGCGATGTATGGTGCCTGGTCTAGGGGTACTAGTAAAGGAAATCAGGGTCTGGAGGCAGTTCCTTCTGAATGGCTTTAGATGTACTGAGGGTGTATTGTATGACTTTGCCATTCTCTTACTATGTGCCAGTATAGGGGTCATTTCCAAGGGATCCCTACAATGTGCCATTAAGATGCCGACTCTGTTTGTAAAGCTCTACAAAAAAGAATACATTCCCACAGAACAGTTCACTATTACATTATATAATATATAAGAACTTTAAACTTGACAAATAAAAATAAATATATAAATATATATAGATAGATAGATAGATATACAATTTAAAGGGGTTTAAAAAGTAAATTTTTAATATATTATAGAATGGCCAATTCTAAGTAAGTTTCCAATTGGTCTTCATTATTTTTTTTTTTTTTTTTATAGTTTTTTAGTTATTTAGTTTCTTATCAACAAATACTCTCATCCAGGAAGTTAAAACCAGGTTAGACAAATACTTAGCAATGGAAAGGCTCACGGCAGTAGCCAAATGCGAGATGCATTCCTGTAAAAAAAAAATATGGAACTTATGGATCCAATACAGAGGGTTAGCAGCAATGAACTAATTTTAGAATACATGCCAGTAGCCAAACTTCAAAGATTGCATCAAATACTCTGTAAAACTGCAAAACTAATCGTGGCGACAATCTACCAAACTGCCTTCTTCCTGCCTTCTGTCTGCTTGAATGAAGAATTGCTGCGCTAATGCACTTGCGACCCTTCAATTTCCAAAGTCACTCGAGGTGCATTAGCGCTGGTGATGCTTCACTCAATCAGATGAAAGGCAGTTCGGGAAGATTGTCGCCCCACAGAAGAGGCGATTAGTCGCCAGGTTACTAAATCTCCCTGAATCTGCCCCAACCTTAAAAGTTTACTCAAAGGTGAACAACCCCTTTAAGACACACCACTTATGTCCATCCTGAACCATACCTCACAACATTTTGGATATAGAAAGAGGGATAAAAAGATTTGCGCTGCAAATTGTTTGACCACGCCCATTTTGTGACACCCCCCTTCCCCCCAACTACCATGTAAATTTTACAATATTTGGCAGGTTATGAAAGTTTGAACACATTTCTGTGGTTTTGCTAATGAAAGTGAATTGCCCTTTAAACTGTGAGTCTAAGTTTTCCCAAGAGACCTGCTTATCTTAGATCAGTGATCCCCAACAAGTATCTCGTGAGCAACATGTTGCTCTCCAACCCCTTTGATGTTGCTCTCAGTGTCCTCAAGGCAGGTGCTTATTTTGGAATTCCAGGCTTGGAAGCAAGTTTTAATTGCATAAAAACTAAGTATAGTGCCAAGCAGAGCCTCTTGTAGGCTGCCGGTCTACACAGATGATACAAAATAACCAATTACAGCCCTTATTTGGCACCCCAAGGGATTTTTTTTTCTCCCCAACTCTATTTATATTTGAATGTGGCTCACTGGTAAAAAAAAAGTTGGGGACCCCTGTCTTAGGTTGTTATAAATGTATCTAATTATCTATTCTGGGCTCTTTGGCAAAATCCAATCAAATTAGAAACTTTGTATCTTTTTCTGGCTGTTCAGTGCAGGAGATCAAAGAGAAAGCCAGACATTTCAGTAACAATCTGGGATAGAGACCTGCAATCTGCAACCCGGACCCGCATTCTTACCTGCTTGAACCCGCGACCCGACCCGTACCCACGATCCGCAACCCGGACCGGCTGACCATCAAGAATCAGGAAGTGCTGTCATTGTAAACCGGAAATGATCACAGCTACTTCCGATTATGTCATTTCCGGTTTACAATGACAGCACTTCCTGATTCTTGATGGTCAGCCGGTCCGGGTTGCGGATCGTGGGTTGTGGGTACGGGTCGGGTCGCGGGTTCAAGCAGGTTGACCATCAAGAATCAGGAAGTGCTGTCATTGTAAACCGGAAAATGACATAATCGGAAGTAGCTGTGATCAGAAAAAAAGGAGTAAAACAGGAAGTGCTGTCATTGGAAACCGGAAGTGACATCATCGGTAGTAGACGCTCAGAAAAAAGGATTAAAAATCGATATGGCGAAGATCCGCGACCCGACCCACAACCCCGCAGAACCACGTACCCGCTTCTATACCCGCACCCGGAACTTCTACATGCAACCTGCAGGGTACTGGGGGATTATGCGGGTAACCGACCCGCAGCAGGGCTCTAATCTGGGACTGCAGGTTGAGCTGTCAAAATTGGGACAGTTGGGTGGTATTCTGAACATATATGGTATTGCAATGAGTTTGCTATCAGCTCCGCGTCTGCAGTCTAAACAGAGAAACCCATGTATTGTGCCCAGTTTAAACAGGTGGTAAAAAAAACCAAAACATCAGTATGTTTATTTTTAAAGAAATACTGACACAGGTTTACATGTTTTTTTAAAATCCACCAGGCTTCGTTAGTTTTTGCCCAAACCTCAAGGCACAACTTACCAAGCAGCACCAGAACCCAGCTTCCAAAATCACTCTAAACAAAAGTGTCAACACCAGGGTATTGGGTTGTGGGGATGGTTTACCTGATGGGTTTTAAAAACATAAAAAATCATGTCAGTGTTCCTTTAAAGGGGTTGTTTGCCTTTAATTTAACTTTTAGTATGTTATAGAATGCCCTATTCTCAGCAATGTTTTGATTGGTCTTATTTTGTTGTATAGTTTATGAATTATTTGTCTTTTTCCTTCTGATTGTTTCCAGCTGTCAGATAGGGGTCACTGTCCGCGGTAGCCGAAAAAACTATTGTCCTGGAGAGTTGCCGAATTCAAAGCTAAATATGTCATAAGCCATAAAAAATAGAAAAGGAAAACCAATTGCAAATAGTCATCATCCTAATTGGTTTAGATGTGAACTACCCCATTAGGTTCAAATCCATCAGCTATCAGAAGATAAAGTATGTTGTAAAATATGATCCAGGGAACAAAAAGTTAGAAGTTAACTGGGAAGGAGGGGAGAGAGTGCATTAAAAACAAGGCAAGGGGAGGTTCACCTTTAAAGCGATACTGTCATGGGAAAACATGTTTTTTTCAAAACACATCAGTTAATAGTGCTGCTCCGGTAGACTTCTGCACTGAAATCCATTTCTCAAAAGAGCAAACAGATATTTTTATATTCAGTTTTGAAATTTGACATGGGGCAAGACATTTTGTCAATTTCCCAGCTGACCCTGGTCATGTGACTTGTGCCAGCACCTTAGGAGGGAACTGCTTTCTGGCAGGCTGTTGTTTTTCCTTCTCAATGTAACTGAATAGTACCAGTGGGACATGGGTTTTACTATTGAGTGCTGTTCTACAAGATCTACCAGGCAGCTGTTATCTTGTGTTAGGGAGCTGTTATCTGGTTACCTTCTCATTGTTATGTTGTTAGGCTGCTGGGGTGGGGTGATATCACTCCAACTTGCAGTACAGCAGTAAAGAGTGATTGAAGTTTATCAGAGCACAAGTCACATGACTTGGAGCAGCTGGGAAATTGACAAAATGTCTAGCCCCATGTCAGATTTCAAAATGAAATATAAAAAATCTGTTTGCTCTTTTGAGAAATGGATTTCAATGCAGAATTCTTCTGGAACAGCACTATTAACTGATACATTTTGTAAAAAAAAGTTTTCCCCATGACAGTATCCCTTTAAGCTATCTTTTAGTATGTTATAGAATTGTAAAGTCTGAGCAACTTTTCAGCTGGTCTTCATTATTTATTTTTTTATAGATAGTTTTTATTGTCTTTTTCTCAAATGCTGTGTAAAGATACAAATGTAGTGTTATTGCTACTTTGTATGACTCGTCTTTCTGTTCAGGCCTCTCCTATTCATATTCAAGTCTCTTATCCAAATGAATATGTGGTTGCTAGGGCCATTTGGACCTTATTAATCAGATTGCTGAAATTGCAAACAGGATAAAAAAAAATCTAAATAAAAAAACCACAAATAATAAAAAAAATATTATTTTAATATCCCATATGTTAAAATAAGTCACCTTTAATGTCCCAGTGTTCCCTTAGGTGCCAAAACGAACCCAACCTCAAACTCATTATCAACTGCAAACATTCCAGCAGCCCCTGGCAGAGACAGTTAGGCACAAACACTAAGAAAAAGTGCAAATGATATGCAAATAATTAAGCACCCAAGGCTTGAGGAGAACAGTAATAAAGCTATATTTTCATGAGAGACCCTGAAGGAAGAGAGCAGCCATGGGTTATGCCCAGTAGGGAAGTGAAGTCTTTAAATTACAACTTCTACATTTCCATTTATTTCTTTTATTCCAGTAACAGGTGCACTCACACACGACCTGCTCTCATGCAAATGAAGCATTTGAAATGCCGATGTAACATTTCCATACATTTTCTGCTTCTTTGCACGTACCTCATAATGATCAGGAGACTTGCACTTTGTCGTAGGGGGAGAAGAAGGGGCCTATTTATAAGCTGGGTAAGATGATTTACTCTGGATGTATGGTATGAATAAAAAGCGGTTGTGTAGAAACCCGAGTATTGCCCCTTTCTAGGGATGAGTGAACTTTTTCACCCAGTACAGTTCTGCGTTACAATTCTTGGCTTTTCCAGCAGCAAATTTTTGTGAATCTGCACTAAAACTGCTCCGAGTCCTGCCCACTGCTTGTTTGCACTGGGGAGAGACAGCAGAAACCATTTATTAAAAATAACGAGTTGAGGTATTCATAAAGGGGGGTATTTGCTTTACTGCAACCCAATTGGAATAATTTAATGAATGTTTAGTACTGAACAGACCAATCAAATTTCAACTTTTAAGGTGGGCATACACAGGCCGATAAAAGTCTGCAGCTTATCGGCCCGTGCGTGCGGCCCTCTAACGAGCTTCCCCGATCGATATCCCCGATCGATATCTTGATTGGGCAGGATTAAAAAAAACGGCCGCGTCTGACCGTTGATGCGGTCCCGCAATCCGAATGCACGTATCTGCGCCGTGCTGATCCAATCGTTGGGCCCTAGGGACCTCAAGGTGGTCATATTGAGGAGAGATCTGCTTGTTTGGCAACATCGCCAAACGAGCGGATCTCACTGTGTATGGCCACCTTTAGGCACGCACTCACAAACTTCTTGGAAGCGATGAAGAATTCCAAAAGTTTTATTTCACATTGTTAAATAAAGCTTTTGGATTGGAACGCTTCATCGCCTCCAAGAAGTTTGTGAGCGCGTGCCTAAAAGTTGACATTTGGTCGCACGATTTTCTCCCTTTGCTGTGGGTTCGGGGCGCATCACCCAAGCCACCAATGAAGATTGGTGAGCGACCCTGTATTCAAAAACTGTGCATGATATTAAACCAGCGTCGGGTTCAGGGCTACAGTTTATAATTGATGAGCGTCTAAAAGTAAAATGTTTTGAAGTCTTTAAAAGGACTGTTTAAATAACTAAAAAGATGCAGATGTAAAAACTGAAGTTCAAGCATAGAAGCACCCAAAAGGAATAATGTATAGTACTGAATATACCACTTATTGAGCAAGAGCTAACAACCAGGGGTGATTGCCCCCCATGCCACCCTGAGGCACCTTCCTGATGCTGAACTCCCCCCTGAGAGCGTGTGTGCATGCACGTCAGCGCACGCACTGTTTTGACTCAACAAATAGCTGCGTGTACTGACGCTTGGGGGAGGGGGCCTTGTTGCCGGAACGGGAGGCCGTGAGGCAGGAGCCCTCAGGTCCGGAGGGGGCCCTAAGGCAATCCAAGTTTCTGATCTGGGCTGGCGGGGTTTTTTTCCCGGTGTCCTGCTGGCCCAGTCTGACACTGTTTTAATTTTTTTGTATTACTGTTTCTTTAAGCTCTTAAGAGTTGCCTGGAGCAGCTTCTTACTGTTCCGGATAACCTGTGAGGGACTGTTGCCTGAAGCACGCTTCTGAACTTGTTAGAGGTGCCCCTGCTAACAACAAATGTAAACCATTAAGGTCTTTACTTAATGAAAAATGAATTAAAACATGGATCAGTACAAGCAGTGATGCCATAAAGGGGGTACTTTAATCAGGGGCCCCCTGATTGATGGGGTCTCCAATCGGAGGGGGTGAGACTTGCAGGGAGTGTGCAGAGTTTAGGCAGATTTTGCATAACAGGACATGGCCAGGTATACCAAGGTTGTGACTATTCATATGTGAGGCCTTTTTTCCGAATGAGGAGCAATTCTTTTTGTTGATAAAGCCCACCTCCCAGGGGTCCAGGTAGCTGGTTGGCGAATAATTGTAGCCTCGGGGGTACCATGATTATTGATGGCAGTAAAAAGCAGAAGACCTGTCTCCACTGAGGCATATGTCAGATGTAGCATTTTCTCTGTAGAAGAGATCACCCTTACCTGATACAATCGATTTTAATGGTAACTGAATGGTGCTGTGTATAAGGTGGAATTGTGGCCCATTTTTGGTCCAAAGATTGACTCATGCACAGTGACAGGCAGATGCCGTTGAAGTTGTCAATTTGCAGGTGGAGAAAACACCCTGTCTGCCAGTTGTTCTTACACAGAGATTTCATAGCAGAGATTTCTATGCAAGGACTTTGGTATTAGTGAAATGTAGGACAGAATTGCTCAATTTTGAGAAAGACGACCTTCAGTTTTAATGGCTGATAATGATTATAACATTACCTTGGGAAAGAAGCATCCACATATAGGAAAATGTGATCTCATAGACAAATAATTAACCAAACAATACCGTGTTAATGACTGAGAGGAACACAGGTTGTAGATGAAGTCCTCACAAGCTCACCAAAAAGTTATGCAAGAGTTCACTACTAAATGTGTCCATACATATGGAGATTCGCTTGATATGTGATGTTGCCAAATGAGCAGATCTCTCCCCGATATGCCCACATTGAGGTGGGTAATATCAGGCTGATTCGATTGTGGGCTCTAGGGCCCAACTATCGGATCATAATGCAGGAGACAGGGAGGTTGTATCACGGGACCGCATCAACGGACAGCCAATGTCCGACCAGATATCGTTTGGGAGGCCTGTTGGGAGAACCCTATATGCGGCCAATAAGCTGCCGATTTGGTCAGTTGGCAGCTTTTATTGCCCTGTGTATGGCTAGCTTTATACTGCCTCTGCCCAATTCTAATTCTCTTCCTCTAGCCAGTCTTTTCCACCTCTCAAACGATACCAACATTTGGGGGGAATTCACAAAAGTGTCGGGAGGGAAAAAATGTCTTTAAAATGTCGTAGCAACAGACGACAAATTCACAGAGCATTTCCCCGCCAATTTTCCGACACTTTTGAAAAAGTGTAGTGAAAAGTGGGCGTGGTTTTTTCTACCCCACTTTCCCCGACATTGTTTTGAATTACTCGTAAACTCATTTTTTTTGCCGACAATTTTTCCGACACATTAGGCTCTCCAAAATGCAAATGTCGGTCAAATTGTCTTTTAATATGTCTTTAAAATGTCTTTTAAAATGTCGTCTGTACGATGAAAAGATATTTTAGAGAATTGTCGGACTTACGAGACATTCAGAGATGGTAACATCTGCCTTTGTGAATTTGCCATTTGTACGACATTTTACAAATTTGTCGACCGCCACTTCTGGGTTACTTATTTTACCGACACTTTTGTGAATTCCCCCCAAAGAGAAGTCAGAATGTTCGGAGCCAGATTTTGCTAAATCGGACTGGGAACAGAAACCTGTAGGTTTCTTGTAGGATTCGCAGCCATTCAGGCAAGGTAGAAACGTGATCTGAATGGGCTCTGCACCCTTTATAAGTAAAACTCACTGAGGTTCATTTATCAACACTGGGCAAATTTGCACCTGGGCAGTAACCCATAGCAACCAATCAATGAGTGGCTTTTTTTCAGCCACCTGCAGGTTGAGCAATGTATGCAAACCTCTGATTGGCTGTCAAGGGTTACTGTCCAGGTGTGTTTATAAATGAGCCCCACTGTGATGCTCAGTTTAGTATTCTCTATTAAAAATTCCTGCTTTCATAGTTCAATAATATCACACAGGGCTGTTTTTTTGCTTGCGTATAAGCACTCACTTGCACACGTGTGTGTCTGCACCCAGAGGCACTGCATCGGCCTGGGTCTGAGATGCTAAATCCCATTATTACAATTTTGTGTGATCAGGACTGATGTACATTTAATGATCATTGATACATCTGGTGCAAAATCATGGCCTGTCCTTTGAGATGACTGTACGGCCCAAGCCGTTCGATTCCAAAGTTGATTTAATCAAATGACACTTTATCAGTTCCAAGCATCTGCAATAAAATCCATCAGGAGTGTGTAAACTATATGACTGATTTGATTCACTATACACAAGCCCTTTGACTGAGATATTATAGACTTGCACATAATGGCCTTTATTAGACTGGCATACACGTGTCACTAAAGGACCAGTAAAGCCAAAGTGTGCATTTAAACTTCATGTATTGTTTCAGCTGTACTCTCTGAACTTAAACAACTGAAATTTCTGGTTTAGAACAAAGGGAAATTATGGTTTTAAACTTACCAGGAGTTGGCTCTTTGCAGGCCATAGTAAAAATCCTGAGGCAATTCTTACCTTGCCTCATGGCTAAAACAACACTGACTGCCATTCCGTTAGCAGTTGGGCTGTAGGGCCCCTATTTGCATAACAGTTATCAGGCAATAGCTATAGAATACAATAGTCTTAGTACCTAGCTGAGGATCATCAGGGATCACACTCCATTCATGGCCCTCTACAGAACTACAATTGAAAACTTTGCTCAGACAAAACAAAAATATTGCTGCAAAGAAATCTGAAGGTGCTGGACAAACAGATTTAACCTTTATTAATACGTTGTTTTCACTTTATAGTATGATGTACTCTGATGAAGCGCCCAATGGGGCGAAATGGATACATAAGGTATGAGGACAAGCAGAAGACACTGCCATGTCGTATTATACAAGCAGGGTCGGACTGGGCCAGCACCAGAAAAAAACCACTGGACCCCAGGCTCTTGTGGGCCCGTTTCCCAAGTCTGAGTCCTCTCTTTGCCGGGAGGTTGCGGCAAAAACAATTTGCACATCCTTAATTGGAGCGGCAGGGGGGGCACTGAGGCAGTAGCCCCAGGGCCTCCCAGTCCAACCCTGGATATGAGTTTATTTTTCACTATTTTATAATTAATTGCTTTGGTGATTTTGCACAAATAAATGCCTGAAGTGACTGTTGGATTATTTGCCATAGTGCTATATAGTGAAACTATATGCTATTTATAACTCTTTTTTTCCTTGCGCTGGCAGGGGAATGGCCAATGAGGAGATTTGTCGCGCACAGTAAATTTGTTCTACTGCGGGCGACACATCTCCCGAAAATGTTTCTCCGCCAGCAATAATTGAAATCCTCAGAACCTATGCGTCGATTCGTTTTTCCACAGTCACCCGAAGTTGCATGACAAGTCGGCAGCTAACTGCTAAAGAATTAAAGGAGAAGTCAACCTATAACAGGGTAAACCCCATGCCCCCTCCCCCCGTAAGCAGGCATGTTACGGCGCATGTGCAGTAGGAGCATTTGCTGGTTCTGCTCTACTGCGCATGTGCCGAATGTCACAAAGTTCTCCGATTGAAACTTTGTTACTTTCGGCGCATGCACAGTAGAGCTGAACCAGCAAATGCTCCTACTGCGCATGCGCCGCCAAAAGTGCTGATGGATCCTGGAAGAAGACGGCTAGGGAGAAGATGGCGCCTGCAACCTCCGCACTCAGGACCTGCGCTGAGGGGTAAGTAGCAACTTAGGGGCAATTTGCCCGGGGGAAAGTAGGCTGGGGGGGGGGGAAGGGGGCATGGAGTTTACCCCCTGATAGGTTGACTTCTCCTTTAAAGGGGTAGTAAACCCTGCTGCACTGCACTGATCAACCAAACTGCTGCTGGACCGCAAATCCCAGAATAATGTAGCATATACTGAAGGTTGAGGCATACTGGGAGCTGTAGTCCACCAACATCAGGGTTGTATTCTTAAAGCAATATTGCACAATAAAACTTTTCCAAAACTTTTATTAAAATGCAAAAAAGTCCTCCAATGAGAATCCCAGCTGATCTGTATCAAACTTGCTCCCCGTTCTTTGTTCCTGTAATTGCAGTTGGAAGCTTTAAGCGTAATATAATGAAGAAATAAAATGACATAATTATCTATGTATGTAAGATAATAGCAATATGCCAGAAGGTGCTGGAAATCCGAATTTTTATTGGTTAGTTTTTTTTGCATTTATAATGAAGTTTTTGATCAGTAGAATTCTCATTGGCGAATTTCCTTGCATCAACGCTACTAAATATGTTGGTGCTATATAAATACATGTTAATAATCTATAATTATGGTTTTCAGTAACTTCTATAGAATACTAGGGGGTGCTGTGGGGCGGCATTACAGTTAGGTTTACAACCCCTTTAATAGTGATGGTAATTTCGAATTTTAATAATAAAAACGGAAGACAATGTTATTCTGAGCAACTTTCCAATATATGCATTGAGCATTTTGCAAGTTTTTTTGTAAGTCACCTTCCTTCAGTCTGAGGCCCACAGCCACTGCCCAACAGTCTGGGAACCATTTCCTTACTTAATAATCACCAGGGGCGCCATTAGAAATCACGGGCCCCGTACAAGAAAATTTTTGGGGCCCCCTGCATCCCAGCCCCCATACCCCACGCCAGATCCCGCCCACTCCCCACCACAGTTAAAACACCACACAGACATCAGCGCTTGAAAAGGTAACCCCCCCCATACACAAGTTATAAAAAGCTATTGATGGTCAGAGCTCCCTTACAGGTTAAAAGAAATTGGGGCCCAAAAGATTATTTTTATAAAAAACTTTTGCGCCAGGGCCCCCCTTACAAGTTAAAAAAAAATTGGGGCCCCAGAAAATATTTTTTTTAAATAATCATTGGTGGCAGGGCCCCCTTACAAGTTAAAAAAAAATTGGGGCACCAAAAAATATAAAAAAAAAAATTGGTGGCAGGGGTCTATGGAGTATTAAAATAAAACATTGTGGACCAGGGGATTAAAAAAAACAATAAACCCACATTGGTGTCAGTAGAATTGAACTCGTGGCTTCAGGACTTCAGTTATAGCTGTTTTCGTGACATCGGGTATTTTTGCCGCTTCAGGACTTCAGTGTCGGCTAATTTCGTGACTTCGCTAATTTCCGGCGCTTCGGGACTTCGTGTCAGCTCCTTCGTGACTTTTCACCGCATCAAGACTTCGGGTCATTCCGGCACTTCCGCATTCACGAAGCAAGACGCAAGACTTCAGAGCAGGTAAGGGGGGCCCGGCTCTTCGAAAACTGCAGCACGGCCAGGCCTCCCTTCAGCCCCGGGCCCAGGACACTTGTCCCCCCTGATGGCGGCCCTGATAATCACAAGGGCCCAACCCTAATCGTGAGAGGTGCTCTTCTTACATGATTTGATTTGCACAGTTGTTAATATGCAGGAAAATGGAAATTGAGGAAATAATGCAGAAACCTTTGGGAAGATGGTTACAATGAGAGCAGCAGGAATCTCAGCAACTTATTTCCCCACTGTTTATAAATGTAGCCTATGGTCCCTGAATATTGAGTACTTCCAAGCAATAATCTCTGCTCAAGGTATGCCCCCTTCCCCTTTATAGTCTATAGGAAGTCTCGTGACCTCTAATTTCCCCAGGGAAAGCAACAGCCATCTCTCCACCTCCATGTGACACAGCCCTTAGAATTGAAGAGGCCCCATCCAATCATCCACAAACTGTGAGATGAAGCAATAATATGAGATTACGTTTCACAGGCAGAAGTTCTGCAGAGATCACAGCACCTCATACCGCAGATGGGCCTGCCAAGTTCTGGGGAGAATGAACACACTCCTCTACTTCTACAAGGAGATTAGTTTTCTTAAAGTCAACTTGTTTATAAAAGCCAAGCGGGTGAGCTACACATGTCCCTGCATGCTCCAACACTGCATGAAAAGAAATAAACATGCCAGTTACATCATATCAAAGTGCAGGACCTTCACCAGATTCCAGTACTTGATCCAAAAATAAGGATTTTTTCTGGTTCTAAATGCTTTTTTCTTTTTTTTTTAAATCTCCGTTACGCTTCACTGCAAATTTCATCATTTTCCCCCCGGCTTCATACACACATAATCCATATTTTCAACACCTATGAGTTTTCTGATAAATTCTTTTGTTTCGTTTATCTAAGTCTAATAAGAGCAGCATTGTCATATAAAGGACAGGGGATTGTCTAGTATCTCATTCATCAAATACACGGTTGAACTTGAACAAAATGATGTTTTCTGTAGAAAGGCAGAAAGCTGTATTAAAGGGCAAATCAGTTTGTCATATTAATTAAAGAATATTACTGCTGCCACACATTTTTGAAATGAAAACTGGATAATATACCCTTAGGCTGTGCTAAAAACACATCTACTACTAAATTTGTGTAAAGTATTGGGGAATTTGTGGTGCTGGAAAAGCTATAGGCACAGGTTTAATTTGTTTATTGATCACCTGGAGGTGGCTATTAAAAGTACTGCGTGCTCTATTTTTGCTAATGATAATATATTGTGCATAACTATCTGTTCCATGCACTGCTGCCACTTTACAGGGAGATTTGACTCAATTCAAGAAATGGACATCAAACTGGAAAATGAGGCTCCATGTTGATGAATGCAAGGTTGTGCAATAGAGTAGAAACAACATAAATGCTAGGTAGTGTGGTGGAGCCTCTTTAATTTGAGGATTTTTGTGGCTAACAAACCGTGTAATTCTAGGCAATGTCAGAAAGTAGCTACTAAAGTAAATAAAGTGCTGTCTTGCATCAGAATGGACCTTAACCCAAGGGTTAAAAATATAATTTTGCCTCCTTAAAGGTACCTGGTTAGGCCACAACCAGAGTACTCAATGCAGTTTTGGGCTCCAGTCTTTATGAAGCATATTAAAGGGGTTGTTCATCTTTAAATTAACTTTTAGTATAATGTAGAGAGTGATATTTCATTTGAGACCATTTGCAATTGGTTTTCATTTTTCATTATTAGTAATTTCCAATATGCAATTTCAACAATCTGGTTGATAGGGTCCAAATTACCCTAGCAACCATGCCCTGATTTGAATGAGAGGCTGGCATATGAATAGGAGAGGGCCTGAATAGAAAGATGAGTATTAAAAAGTAGTATTAACAATAAATGCTTTTTAGCCTTACAAATGACCGAATTTGAAAGCTGGAAAGAGTATGAGGAAAAAGGCAAATAATTAACAAAACCAAAAAATAAATAAATAATCAAAAAGTTGCTTACAATTGGCCGTTCTATAACATACTAACAGTCAAATTCAACGTGAACCACCCCTTTCAGAAAGATATTAATGAGCTGGTGAGAGTGCAGAGATGTGAAACTAAACTGGATATAAGGAACAGAACAATTAAAACGTGAGCAAAGATTTGGGTTGTTTTCTCTGGAGACAAGGTGCTTGTGAGGGCACATGACTACTCTTAATATCAGAGGACATTAAAGGCAGCTGGGCTTTTTTGTTCACACAGAAAAGAACAAAGAACAAGTTGTGCTCATTTAAAGCAGTAGAAATGGCAGGCAGGGAGGATGGGAAACGTCTGTATAAGTAAATATGTGTGTGTATATAGTAAATAAAGTACCCCCTATTGTAAAATATAGGGATATTTTAAGTCATAGAGGAGTTCCGTTACCATATAACAACACAAGTCCCGAAGGTGAAGCGTTTTTATACAGGTTATGGAACTCCAAGGTTACTTCTAATATCCTCATATTTTGCAATAGAAGGTACTTTATTATAATACACAAGTTTCAGTGAGTCATGTGACAAAAATTACATCACTACTCACTGTTTATCACTGATGACATCACTAGTCACTCTATATACAGTAGAACCCCCATTTTACAGCCCCTGATTTTAAGTTTCCCCTCATTTTACATTGTTGTTTTGTGGTCCCACCTATATATTATGCATAATACATTTCCCTGATTTTAAGTTTTCCCTCATTTTACACCATTTTTTTCTGGTCCCCTGAAAAACGTAAAATGGGGGTTCTACTGTAAGTATAAAGTTTACAAGATATTCATGGCTTTTGTGTATTATATATAATAACTTAAGTAAAAGAATGTGGGTTGATTATGTTTAGTAGAACCATCTTGGAAGTGGCCCAGGTGCACCACCCTGAACCCTCAGCTAAGGGAACGGACAACCGTAAGGAGAATCTGGTGGCAGGCAAATGAAGGCACTCTTCCAGCGAAGTAGTTGAAAAAGTAGAAAAGATTTGTTTGTGTCTTCCATCTTACGCGTTTCGTGTTAACATACACTTAATCATGCACAAACACGCGTAAGGTGGAAGACCTTGCATCACTAATCTCTGATTATAACCGATGACATCACTAAGCACCGTTTATAAGGATATAAATTACAGGATATATATATATATATATATATATATACACAGACATAAATATAAACTGGGGTTTGTTTGGAGAGGTTGAACTTGGTGGACCTTTGTCTTTTTTTGAACCAAGTTAACTATATACTTAAGCAAATTCCTTATAACTGAGATGATTCCCTTTTAATACATAGGTCTACCAAGGATACGAAACCTCAAGCTGATGTTTTAAACATAAGGATTGATGGCAGGTTGTGCATTATGGAGGGGCACAGAGGGAAGGCTGTTCTTCCTATAACCACAATGCCTAGCTAAACAGCTCTCCAAAGTCACAGGACAGGTTTGGGCATATGCTGGTTAGTTGCCAAATTCTTACATAGTAATAAGATGTAGTACCGTGTTAGCCATTCGAAAAAAATGTATAAAATGTAAAGTTTGGTGATACCTTTTATTGGCTAACTGAATAAGTAACAATTGCAAGCTTTCGGAGCACACAGGCCCCTTCGACAGGCAAAATTCTTACAGGAAGACGTATATATGTTCTCCAAATATCTGTGCCGATGTCTGTGTCTGTCACATAACCTGATGTGCTGAAAGCAGACCCAAGCTAGATATACAGCTACTTAACAGACGATATAGTTGCAGCATGAACAGGTATAGTAAGGAAATGAAATGCGTGGGGCTCTCCTGTACTGTCTAATACTGCACATACTGCAAAGCTGTGATGCTGTAACTAGTTGAGATAGACATGGGCTGGTGCGTGCAGGAGATGAATGTCAGTTGTATATATGCAGCAGAACTATCTGGACAGAGACTGTATCAGCAGTGAACTGTATCTGTATATCTGTCAGCCTATGACAACAATGAGTGACAAATATAAACACATAGTTCAATGTTTACTTAAAAGGATACTGTCATGGGAAAAACATTTTTTTTTTCAAAATACATCAGTTAATAGTGCTGCTCCAGCAGAATTCTGCACTGAAATCAGTTTCTCAAAAGAGAAACAGATTTTTTTATATTTAATTTCGAAATCTGACATGGGGCTAGACATATTGTCAATTTCCCAGCTGCCCCAAGTCATGTGACTTTGCTCACTGATAAACTTCAATCACTCTTTACTGCTGTACTGCAAGTTGGAGTGATACCACCGCCCTTTTCTCCCCCCAGCAGCCTAACAACAGAACAATAGGAAGGTAACCAGATAACAGCTCCCTAACACAAGATAACAGCTGCCTGGTAGATCTAAGATCAGTAGTCCCACTGTGACTCCTTCAGTTACATTGAGAAGGAAAAACAACAGCCTGCCAGAAAGCAGTTCCCTCCTAAAGCACTATTAACTGATGCATTTTGAAAAAAACATGTTTTCCCATGACAGGATCCCTTTAAATGGATACGATCCGCTCAAAAAATAAAATGTAACTATGTTAAAAAAAAAAATTATTTTTGGACAACAGGTATAGGATCCATTATCCGACACCTGTTATCCAGAAAGCTCTGAATTTTGGGAAGGCCGTCTCCCATAGACTCTTTTATAATTAAATAATTCATAGTTTTAAAAATGCTTTTCTTTTTCTTTGTAATAATAATAAAACAGTACCTTACACACAAAAGCACATTGCTTTCAGGCAAAAGAATGCTTTATTTTGATGCTAGTATCCCTTTGTTATAAATGGGGCACAATTGGACCATCTAGGATCAGTTTGTATTTTGGTTGTAATTTCCTTTTTAGCTCGGGTGAAGCCCCGGCACTTCGACAACTTATTTACAAATGTCACAACAGACTCAATTCTATAATAGAAATCTGTATTTTCTCATGAGTTTACCTTTGGAGTAAGCCAAACATATTATAAGCCAAGTGGATCAGGGGTGACAGCTCAGACCCATGCTTACAGTTTGCTTATAAGTCATTTACAGCTGCACAGTTTGCACATTCCAACCCGGCGCTATTGATTTAGCAGCAGCAAAATATATATACGGAGTGCACTTAGGTAAACGGAGAGCAGGAGCCCAGCGGGATGTGATTGTTGTGGAATATTTCAGACATAAAGCAACTGTCTGGCAGAGGGAAAAGCTGTAAAGTCAAGACTAATATTTAGTAAGATGGAAAGCACAAACAAATTAGCTCTAGCTATCGCAGGCTGCGTCCAGAATTAAAAAAGCATATTGACATAGTATTTCAAGGTATACAGCAGGCTCTTGATAGCACACTGCTCACTTAAGAGATCTAAAAAGGGAATATGTATTCATGAAAAGCACAATCATCGCCGAGTTAAAGGAACAAATATTTTGAATGTGTTGGCTAAGCAAATTTGGCAATGTAGTTTGGCTTTTTACATGTATTAAAGTGATTAGCAGCCTGGGACATTCCTGCTGGTTCATCCCCTGGCAACCTGTGGATAGTAACAGGGTGTAGGCCAGGTCCAAACTGGGATTCAAATCAGGCCCTGGCATTACAAGTGCACAGACGCCCAAGCAGACCTATGGTCGCCACCCGGCCAGTAAAACACCTGCCAAGGCTGGGGCCAGTAATAACCTTAAAAAAAGCCCTTGGTCTGCCATCAGTTTGCTTACGATTTACCTTTTTTCTGGCTTCTGGCCATCGCTCAACGTGGCTCTGCCCCTTTTTGCGGCACTGAATGCCCCCTTTTGTTCCTGCCCCCCCCCCACCAGCCAGTAAAAACTTTTGCAAAAGGTGGCAACCCTAAGCAGACCCCCACCAGGCCAAAAAACAGTGACTGTCTATGGCAACTGACAACAGCCCCTCTGGCATTTGCAGAACCCACAGATTGCCAGTCAGGGCCTGGTGTAGGCCATTGCGTTAGACCAATTATGTTGTGCCCGGCCCAGTCATACCAATGGTTCCCAAATCGCAGACACCCAAATACTTGAGACCGACAGACACTGGATGGGAGTTTAGATATAATTGTGACATCTCTGGCACAGCTCTGTTAATAGATTTTATTTCAAATTCCCCTTGGCCACTGTTGAATATTTGGAGTTTCTGCACAATGACCCAATGCTGAATGTGTCCACCCCTGATTCTGTGAGTTCAGCTTCTGTACTGGGAGACATTATTATTGAGTTTTTTGGGTGCGTATTGTGGGTATACCCTTGCTATTTTAAACCTCATTAACATTTTATATAAGAGAAGGGGTATTGTAATACATTCCTTTGTAGTCGAGTTTGTAGTGCCCTACATTAATCTGTATTTTGTAGAAATTATTTTTTAAACAGGGGACCTGTATTTTCAATGAACTTGAGGCATTCTCTGTGCTCTGTAGATAAATAGGAAAGAAGTGTACTTAAATTATACAACTTTTTTAAGGTTTGAAATATGTTTGATTAATACATCTGTAGCCAGCTTTGGAAAAATAACTAGGGATGATGCACCAGGATTCGAGACTTGACTGGGATTTTGCCTTTTTCACCAGGATTCAGATTCTGATGAATACTTGTGCCTGGCAAACTGAATCCGAATCCAGATCCTAATTTGCATACGAAAATTAGGATGGAAAGAGAAATCATGTGACTTTTCATCAGAAATCAAGGGAGTACATTGTTTTTCCTTTTCTGCCTGCATATGCAAATTAGTGTTCAGATTTGGTTCGGTATTTGAATGGATCCAAATAGTGGATCCGGTGCATTCCTATAATAACATTGGTATAATTTTAACTACTCAGGCTTGTGACTTACCAGCCAGTTGGCAAACCTAGCTCCATCCTTTAAGCACTGATAATCTGCTGCCTGGCACACACTATCCCAATGTACTGAAAGGTTTAAATTAAGTTTAAAGGAGGAAATATCTAGAGAAGCTGAAAAGGAGTGTTGTGCATTCTTTCCATGCCACTGGTTTAAACCCTGGGTCTAAGATGGTGTTAACGGGTGAATCTTCTCTCACATCCCTGTGCTACATTCCCAAGGTTTAGCAATGGCTTCCTCCAGTGTTTCTTCTCATGAATGACCAGGAGCTGCAGCATACTTGTCACAGCTGTGTTAGGAAAAGGGAACCAAGTCTTAACCTTCCTCCCCCTCCTGATGAGCCCTTGCCAAGCTGTATTCACTTCACACTGAGCTGACGTGTCTCTGACTTTCTATGGCTCTCTCCTGCTCCTCACAAGTGTATGGAACAGATGTTCCCCTGTGTTTGCGCATCTCGAGCCTTACGATTGGGGCTGCCTATATACAAGGCAACAAGATTCTTTTTTATGTATCTTGTTGCGATTGTGTGAGTTTAACAGTGGGTGGCTTTTGTTTTACGGTGTGTGTTTTCATCCCTGTGTAACTTGTCTGAGCTTTGGTCGCAGTCAGAGTGATTGGTGTGAGGGGTAAAGGCAACTTATAATGGCTGCCTGCAAGCAAACATTAAACCATTATATAGCAGCAAAGTGATGGGCCGGGGATGTGAAAGGTTCCTTTATATTACGCACGGAGCTGCTGCAGTGAAAGATGTTTTTATGACATGGTTTCAACCCATCAGAATACGTGAACGGGAAGAATACAAGCCATTCAGTGAAAATGTGAAATGGGATGGAGTTGGTTTACTTTAGACACAGGAGGCTGAGGCAAGACAAGCACGTACAAGTATTGTCTAACAATAATATATGGAACCCCCCCTGTCATATACGGTTATGGACTTTTCCCCCCAGTTCTAACTTTATGATGACCCCTACAGTAACCCAATAACATCACAAGAAGCAATAAAACATTTTGCTGAGCTGCAGCGCCCACTTTATGTTCCATCCTAAATAAATACATGTATTGTATAAAGAGCTAAGAAAAGAAAACTTCTGCACTAGCTGCTGTTACTGTTACTGCTACTGCTACAGGTATTGGATCCCTTAACCGGAAACCCGTTATCCAGAAAGCTCCGAATTACAGAATGGCCATCTCCCATAGACTCCATTATAATGAAATAATCCAAAATTTTTAAAATGATTCCCCTTTTCTCTGTAATATTAAAACAGTAGCTTGTACTTGATCCCAACCAAGATACAATTAATCTTCATTGGAACCAAACCAGCCTATTGGGTTTATCTAATGTTTACATGATTTTCTAGTATGGAAAGATCTGTTATCCGGCAAACCCCAGGTCCCGAGCATTCTGGATAATAGGTCCCATACCTGTATCAACCTCCACAGCCCAGTCCACTGAGTAACTCATAGATAGAGGCAAGAATGCCAGATACCAACTGGGGATCGAACCCATTCCATGAATTTTTTTTTATAGTATAATACTATAGGTATGGGATGTGTTATCCAGTAAGCTCCAAATTACATGAAGGCTGTCTCCTATAGACTCTATTTTAATCAAGTAATTTAGATTTTCCTTTTCTCTGTAATAATAAAACAGTATATTGTACTTGATCCAAACCAAGATGTAATTAGTCCTTATTGGAGACAAAACAACCCTATTAAGGTCATTCAATGTTTAAATAATTTTTTAGTAGACTTAAAGCATGGAGATCCAAATCATGAAAAGATTTCTTATCCGGAAAACACCAGGTCTGGACCATATTTGCGCTTAGGGGGGTTTACTTCTTTATATGTTAGCATTTTTTGCACAGTGGAACAGATCTGGAGGTGGGCAGGGTTCTTCAGTATGATGCACACACATCGCTTTTAGTTGGCCCTAATGACAATATCCTCTGATGAAGCACTCAATAGTGTGAAACTCTATTGATAGGCAGACTGGTGGATAGATACTGCACTGTGGTGTGTGTTTTTGAATGTGTTAAAATGGATGAAATGTACAAATAAATGTTTTAAGCAAGAAGCTGTGCATGTTTCTAATTTATGTGTAGCACGTGGAAGTGGACCCGTGCACAGTAACAGTTGCTACAGGGATAGCACATACCCCAAAACTTTATAATTACATTTCAAAATATTAAAGGATAGGTCTTGTTATAGGCCTCCATACAGTACATTTAAAACACATATTAAAGGTGCCCTGTGGCAGAATATACAGTTTTACGCACTGCTCACCCCCCAATTTCATGTAGATCAGGAAGCGAACTATTGGTTCTTCCAGTTTGTTTCAGAAGAGCAGCAAATGCCTGATGCTCAAAGCAAATGCTAAGAACAGAGAAGAGAGGAAACACAGATAGGGAGGCTGGTATTTTTCCAAATAATGTGACAACCCAACTAAACTATAGCTCTCAGCACGCCCGCAGCCCTGATAACAATACCTGCTGTTTGTTTGGAGCATGCCGGCTTATTTCCTTCCTAACTATCCTGCCATCAGCTGAGCAATGCAGAAGAGATCCTTCAGATAATGCCTTGTCATATATGTCAGATCTGATGCTTCCTCACACACAGGTTTGTTAAAGGAACAGAAGTGGAAAAACAAACAATATACCACTCTACATAAGAAATACAAGTAGCTGCATTATAATGGCAAATCCATGTGCAGGGGATGGATGAAATAATGTACATTTGTAAGTCAACAAAACATTTAAAAAAAAGGATTTAGAACCCAAGTTTCATAATAATTTCAATACATCTCCCCTTTAAATGTGCCATAGACACTTTTAATATTTTTGCCTTCTCCGTGACAGACGGACCAGTCAATCGAGTACAAAAATATTTGGCGTGTTCTATCTACTGTATCTGGTTTCTTAAAGCCTATATTTCCTTGTGTGATGGCAGAGCCATAATTGGCGACTACATCCTACTGTGTTTCTGTAGAACAACTATTAAGACACACCCACTGCTCATTTGTAACACAGGTATTGACCACGGAGAGCTCCACAAATGGTAGAATTAGGAATATTAAAAATCCCTTTAGCGCTGTATGTTAAAACAATATGTGTTAAAACCGCTCAGAATGAAATCCAGTTTTTCAACACGAGCTACCATCAAGAGCAACTAGGGTTGCCACCTGGCCAGTAAAAATGATGCTTCACGCCAAAAGGAAAAAAAAGGCAAGAATATAGAAAGGCATATGTCTGTGATTAAGAGAAGACACTGAAATAAATCTGCCTTTTTTTTTTTACTTGAGTTTAGTTTTGTAATATAGGAAGGCCGTTTTTTTTTTCAGAAAAGGTGGCAACCCTAGGTGCGACACCAGTCAGAGGCCATATGACACAAGGGAGCCCCAAAAGACACCAAGTTGCCATTAGCTGGTAACAAACGGGTGGGGCTTGCAGGGGGTTGGGCAGATTGTGGGTGGGTTTGGTGCATAAGGGGGAATGACACTGATGGGTTGGGGGAATGACACTGATGGGTTGGGGGGATGCCCATGAGTGTGTGAGATTTTTATTTTTCATTGGGCCTCACAAATACCATAGGAAAATAAACCTTTACTAACCATAACAAGGCATGGAGCCTGTAATAGCCTGGAGTCTGGACCTCTATGTATAATAGGTTACAATACATTGTCAGTGTTGGGCCTATGGTTGTGGTGCCCAAGGAAAGGGCCCTCTCCACCTCCTGCTTGTCTCCCTAGCTGCATAGGATGAGCTGAAACCAGTCCAAACAAGAGTAAGCAAGTAAGTTTCAAGCAAACTAAAGCTGTATGAAGTTAAATAGCAGCTGGTTCACTATTGAGGTTATAAATACTCATATACTGATTGCTACTTCCATTCTGTTGCCTATTTCCTATACATATTCCCACATGCTTACGTTCTCTACAATTCATTAATAACCCCTCTCAGTTCTGAGACAACATCTGAATAATCTTTTTGACTCTGAATGCCTCTATGCATCTGTGCAATGATATTCCAATGGAGCATTTTCATAGAAGAACCTATTGGTTGGCACTTTGGAAGCCACATATTGGCTGGCAGGGAGGTCTAAATCAGACTTCCTGCCCAATTTTTTGCATATATGACCACATTTAGGCCTCTGTTGCCTGCTCCTGTGGACCAACATGTTGCTCTTCAAGATACAGGGGAGTATTACAGTTGTGAATATGCAGAAATACATAAAATACCATTTACTGCTGTCCTGTTTGTATAGAGGAGGAGAAACAAATACTTACTTGTGGATCCTTTCCTCTGATTCCTGTTGGCAGGCAGATCCCCTTCGCATTGATCCCTGCAGTTCCGCACACTGGTTCTGCGCTTGTTGCAGCTGAAGGCACAGTTCCTGGTTTTGCCTCTGGGTAATGCTAAGAGCCTCCTCTCTGTTTCTTAAGGCTTCTTCATAGAGAGATACTGCTCGGGAGAACTGCTCTTTCAAATTGGCTTCTTGGGACAAGGACTGATGGAGGCTGTTAAAACAAAATGTTCAACATGTTCAGAACTTAGCAGGTACCATATTGTCATGGATGGAACCTTCATTAAAGCATGAGTATACTTCTACTAGGAAATGAGGGAAAAGTCCACCAACCCAAGCACATAACTGTTATATATCAGATTATGAGATCAGTTGATGATAAATCTGGTACCAGTGAGGTCTATGCTTGTTCGTTAGTCTCACAAATTTCAAGGTGATACATAATTGGTGGAGCAGTTGTAAATAGAAAAAGCCAAGGATAAATTAGGCCACTGAAAATGTGTACTTTTCTTGCTCAATGAAATGTTACCCAATTAAAGGCTTGGGGATTGCAACACAGTTCAGTGTCCATGTCTGCTGGCTTAATAATAAACCTGTAGTATGTTTTCTCCCAGACTTAACTTGGTTATGTAGCGGGTCATATTACTCTCACTGGGGGAATCTGACATACATTGCAATTACAGCACTTAAAGCTAGAGGCATTACCAAGCACTTCAGCAGCTGACTCATGCATTTGCACACATTTATGATCCAGAAAACTGGGATATAAAACCTGAATATAACTGACTTCTTTACAATTATTTTTTGTAGAGTCAAGAGCAGCCTCTTCAATTATTTTGCAGTTTCGTAAAACTCACAGCCTTTTAGATGTTGCTAACCTGGAAACCCAGCATCCCCCAGTGTCTATACATGTGGAGTTTTTGGAATTTGGGAAATTTGGGAAAGGCACTGCTGTCATTAGAAGCCCATTTAGACTTTTTGTTGCAATTGGGCTACCATACCAATGTGTAAAAGATGAATAGCTGTCCTGCTTTAAGAGGCAGTACATGTGACATAACTAAAGACAAAAAGGAACACCAAGAGCCCCAATAGTGTAATATGTTTTTACAAGGAGTAATGGTAGAGTAAACAAATTAATACTCACAAACCAGGGTTACCAATAGGCAACCACTGTATAGGCAGGTGGGGAGATTATCCTGACCCCACTCAGGAATAAGAAGTCTCTCTCTGTAGAAGGAAGAAAAATGGGGATAACACCCCTCCACTCGGGGTGGACTCGGTATAGTGATAAGATAAAACAGAGGCGCCAAAAGGATAAAATTAGCTAAAAACACTTAAAAACCCAATGGGTAATTCAGAGGAGGTAGTAGTGAACTTACCTCCTCCAGGCAGACACCAACGAAAGTGGTAATTTTCAGTAATAGTTTATTCACAACAACAATAGTTGTGAATAAACTATTACTGAAAATTACCACTTTCGCTGGTGTCTGCCTGGAGGAGGTAAGTTCACTACTACCTCCCCTGAATTACCCATTGGGTTTTTAAGTGTTTTTAGCTAATGTTATCCTTTTGGCGCCTCTGTTTTATCTTATGTGACATAACTAGAAGTTCATGGGCCCTACAGCAAACCTTTTTTTGAGTCAATGGTCAGAGCCGAAGATGCTTTATACTCCTTGGTCAGTTCCCTGGATATGTACTCTAAAATAGTCTTGCTGAGCTGTGCTGTGCAGATGGGCATATCTGTTTAAAGTATAGTTGTATTGTATCAGAAAATGTAGGGGGTTGTGGATATTTGCCACCTTCTTTTGTTCTGGTCTACAGTGCTGCCCGGCCACATACCAATGGCCTCTAGGTCACAGATGCCAAGTGGCTTCCTACTCTCATTTTTTCACTGTGTCTAGTATGAGAGAGCCTCAAATCCTTGGCCCACCCTCACTACAATTGAATGTAGGCAGTGATAGGTGCCTGATCCAACCTGGAGATTCTCCCACAGGCCAGTCCTACCCTGTATACAGAAAGACAGTTTGCAAGAAGAAGGCAGAGAAGAAGAGTCTTAAGCAAAGCAGAATCTTCAGTCATTATATGTATATGCTAATCCTAACCCGATTCACTAGGTGTCAGAAACCCAACTTCTGTAGTGACATGGGCTTAGAAATATGGAATTAGCCTCCAAAAATGGGGAGGGCGGGGATCTCATTTGATGACTTATACGCGAAGAAACAAAATCATACCATTAAAGTATACTTTATCTTTTCTTATCTCTCAAGCCTGTACAAATATTATTAGTGATTTAGATAAGGGCCAATAATTATGGCTTTGCAGACAACTAGAATCCTATTGGTAGAATGAGGTATACACTTATGCAACCTGAAAACATTACTAATTGATTACATCTGTGTGTTTTGGGCCGGCCTGTACATCACTACATGACATATAATAATCACATTGCAAGCCATAGTCATGGTTACTACCATTGACTAGAACATGGAGCATTCTTTAAAAATTCCCACCATAACTTTCCCAGAGAAGGTCCAGATACCAAAAGCCACAAAGGATAAGGGCAGATATATCAACATTCAAATTCAAGTTAATTCAAAATAAAAATTGCAAATTTGAGTTTCTGAACCTCGCATTTTTGTGATATACAAAGTGCAAAAAAACTCCAGTATAAAAATTCATAATTTTAGAGCTCGAAGTCTATGGATGTTTTAATTTAAATATTCAAGCTATTTTTTATTTGTGTTTCGAGATTTGTTAGACTCATTGAAAATAATGGGTAGAATGTGATTTCATGGGATACGAATCTTTTTTTTCCACATTTTTCCACAACTCAGTTTTTGAAAATAGAGTTTTCATAAAACTAATTGTACATTCGAGAGCTTGAGAATTACAAAATCTTGATAATTTGAAACTTGATAATCTGAAAATTAGATTTTTGCTAAATTGACCTATGGGATACACAGTTATCAAGAGTTGAGTAATGTATTTCATAAGGATATTGGCAGCAAATCCCCTTTTTTTCCCATTGATTTATAAATGACCCATAATCTTTATCGCTACCACGATATCATTGAAATCCCAAATAAGATAATGAAATGTTCATTTTGTCCCACCTTAGCACAGAGCATTTCAGAATATTTCTTTCTCCTATATATCATTGATCAACTGACCCTAGGACATGGAGTGGGCGTCCAGTATCTGATTACCTTATCGCTGGATAGAGTAAACAAGACTGGAGATCACCCTTCTCCCAGTACAAAGTCCTCACTCCAGCCAAAAACAAACCACTTTTTCAGCACCTTTTTATTACTGTCACATTTCATTTTCTGTGACCCTATGCAGAATGAATAAACCAAAATACAATTTAAGGACTAATTAATGATATGGTGTATTAGTCCTGTAAGTGCTAACTGCATCGTAAGGAGGTGGCCATAAACAGTCAGATAAAATCTGCCAACAGACCGAGGCGGCAACTTATTGACCCTTGTATGGGGCCCTCAGACGGACCTCCCCAATCGATATCTGGGCGAAAATCAGCCAGATATTAATCGGGCAGGGCTAAAAACCCAGTTAGATCGCAGACCACATCTGTTAGTTGATACAGTCCCACGCTCTTACCCCCCGTACTCCTGCACAAGCCCACAATTGGATCAGTCTGATATCGCTCACCTCAATGTGGGGATATCAGAGAGAGATCCGCTTGTTTGGCAACATCGCTAAATGAGTGAATCTCTCTGTGTATGGCCACCTTTAGCTTTTATTAATAACGATGATATTAGTTGTGGAATGTGTTAGAAAACAATAACACAATAAATGGTAGAATGTGTGAATTAGCTATTTATTGCCAAACTAGAGGGGTTGATAAATACAAGCTGGTTCACATGAAAGAAAGTGATCTGCCCTGAGGACAATACTGTCTTCTATTTGCATGTTTAACTGGATGCATGGTTACCTAACACCTATATTAAAAACCACTGAATTATGGGTGCAGAATAGCACTAATGACATGTCTGCTCTGGAAAAAGTATAAAAACTCACTTGAATGGTTTCTGTATGGAGTTGGAAGATGTCACCCATTGACATGGATTGGCTCGGCTAGTAGTTAAGCATGGCTACCCCAGTGAAATACTCACTTGCATGACTGCTTGTTAAGGACGAACACCCATCTCTTCTAGTGAAAAGGCAACCACTAACTTGTTTTATGATAATTTACTTAAATGGAGTGGACCATGGCGAGTCATTGGAACCATATGTCTAGATAATGTTTGCACTGTATCTGAAAGCTGATCTGGATGGGTGCTGCTTCCACCTGAGCCCAAGCATTTTCTACTTAACGTACCCCATTTAAGTTATGTGGATTGCACTTAAGGACATGCCTTGTGGTGGCCATACACTGACAGATAAAGCTGCCGATATCGGTCCTTTAGACCAATTCGGCTGATTATCTGCCCGTGTATGGGGGTCTGATCGGGTCCGACGGGTCTTCCCGATCGATATCTGGTCACGATATCGATCAGGAAGGTTTAATTTCTCTGCTGACCTTCCTGTCGGAGCCCATTGCTCCTTGTTGTAATCCGATCGCTCAGCCCTAGGGCCAAATGTTCGGATTACCTCAATATAGCCTTGCCATTCCTGGGCATATCGGGGAACGATCTGCTCATTTGGTGATGTCACTCACCATTCAAAAAATTTCTCACAGGGTGATAACCACAATCATCATTAGTAGTCCAAAGAAAGCACTCGTGGCATAGTCCCAAGGCTGTGTAACAAAGTGTATTTAGTCACACATGGTGTATCAACGCATTTCGGCCCACACACATATATATATATATATATATATATATATATATATATATATATATAGATAGATAGATAGATAGATATAGGACCTGTTATCAAGAATGCTTGGGACCTGGGTTTTTCCGGATAATAGATCTTTTGATAATTTGGATCTTCATACCTTAAAGAGAATTCAACACAAACTTTAAAAATCCCCTACACTCCAACCCTACTTAGACCCCCCTGACTCCTCACCCCATCCTACCTGGTACCCGGGGCAAATGCCCCTAACTTTTTACTTACCCCTCGGTGCAAATTCTGTCCTCAAGAGTCCATCTACTTTTCTTCTGTAAACTTCAGAAGCAGACCGTCAGTTTTGGTGCATGCACAGTTGGAGTACTATCCCAGTCCCAAACAACTGCGCATGCAGCGCCAGGCCAGGCCGGCCTGACGCCCTAGGCAACCTGGCTGGCAGTGCCGCCTCGTGTACACTGACACGCATGCACACGAGGTTAGGCGGGAAATTCTTACACTGGGTTAGGCGCGAGAGTGTTTACCCACAGTTAAGCGCAAAAGCATGTACCCGCGGTTAGGAGCGAGAGTGTTTACCCATGGTTAGGAGTGAGAGCGTATATATGCTGATAGGCACGAGAGCGTGTACATGCGTACACACACTTGCATCTAACCGCGTGTACAAGAGCATCAGTGCATATGAGGCGGCACGGCCAGCATAGGGCATCTGGCCAGCCTGTGGCTGCATGCGCAGTTGTTTGGGACTGGAATAGCACTCCAAATGTGCATGCACCAAAAAAGCCGGTCTGCTTCCGAAGTTTACCGAAGAAAAGAAGATGGACTCTCGAGGACAGAATGCGTCGAAAGTCATGAAAATTATCAAAACATTTTCATGACTTTCGGCGCATGTGCAGTTGTTAGGGACTGGAATTTTACTCCAACTGTGCATGCGCCAAAACTCTGCTCTGCTTCCAAAGTTTATCAAAGAAAAGAAGATGGCTGCTGTGAACTGAATCTGGATGGAGGGGTAAGTAAAAAGTTAGAGGCATTTGCCCCGGGTACCAGGTAGGCTGTCGGGGGAGGGAGAAAATCATTGAAATATTAAATAAACCCAATAGGCTGGTTTTGTTTCCAATAAGGATTAATTATATCTTAGTTTGGATCAAGTACAGGTATGGGGCGTGTTATCTAGACTTGTCTGTGACCTGTTATCCAGAATGCTCAGGACCTGTTGTTTTCTTTATAATGGATCTTTAAGTAATTTGGATCTTCATACATTAAGCCTATTAGAAAATCATGTAAACAATAAATAAACCCAATAGGCTGGTTTTGCCTCCACTGAGGTTTGATTATATCTTGGGATCAAGTACAAGGTACTTTTTTATTATTACAGAGAAAAAGGAAATCATTTTTACAAATTTTAATTATTTGGATTACACCCCAGTCTACCGTCCTCTTTCATCCTCCTATGGGGTTCCGCGTAACTTTAGAGGAAGCAAGCCATGTGGTCTAGGCCTCACTGTTGCCTAGGGTTGCCACCTTTTCTTGAAAAAAACTCCGTCCATCCTATATATTTATCTTTTTTTCCTATTAACAACATTGGGATCAACCATAAAAAATACTGGCCAGGCCGATAAAAGACCGGCCAGGTGGCAACCTTACTGTTGCCCAGGTCAACCCCTGTGACCAGTCCACCCCAGCTTCTTCTATAGTTACGCCACTGTTACCCACTGTGTCCCCTCTTTTGTGCAACAACCAATGACACATATTGGTTCATCCCTACTTCTACAGACCATGATATGAGCAAAGAAGGGCCATGTATTGCTACCAGCATTCCAAGGCAGTTGCAATGAGGGAAAAAACCCTCATGTTTAATGTGTCAAGATCAATCAAGTGTTTCAAGGGCACTGCTGTTTCACTCATTCCACCAAGCAACAATTCTATCCAAATCATAGATGGAGCAATATAAACAGGAGACTAATAACATAGGAGGATGTGGATAATGGAAGAAGAACAATATTGTCACTCCCATGTTAGCTGAACGGAACACCAGCCAGCGTTTAGATTCTCATGATATGACTGTATGACTCAGCGAGGGGTACCTTTAAATATACTCTGCAGCCCTCTCTGCGTAAGCTGTATGTGTAGCAACAGTAAGCAGGCTTATTACTATCTGTGCACCCGGCAATTACAGGCAGTAATGTATTCAGTGACATTCTGCAGGAATATTACTTTCTAATATTGTGTGCTGTTCTGCCTGTGTGCATATTAATCTCCCCCGGTGCTGGACGCAGCTGCTGCTGACATTTCATGATGATGGGTAAACGGTATGTTTCATTTCAGAGCTCAGGTCAAACTTTCTCTGCTACTCAGGATAAATAGCCAAAATAAAAAGAAATAAAAGCCTGTACCAAATAAGTTAGCATTTATCACTTATCGCTGACCCTACGGCCAGCAGCTATTATGTTAAAACATATCTGCATTTTTTCTGCATATACTCCCATAGTCCGTCAGCGGCTCTCACAAGTGTACAAAAGGATATAACAAAATATAGGTAAAATGTTTTAAAAAGTGACAGGCACAGGGGCGTATATCTATTATATATATATATATATATATATATATATATATATATATATATAGATAGATAGATAGATATAGATATATCAAACACTTCACTAAATGGTTCTTATTTGTGAATGAACACCATGCATTGCAACCACAAAGAATGTCTATTACAAAGACAAAGATTATTTACAGAGGTGGGTATTTTGTATTTTTAAGCCAGAAAAAAACATAACAAATAAAACCAATGTTTCACACAATTCTAGTTGCCTCCGTTGGAAACTTTGGGTGATTTAGGGATATGTTGGCCATACTGCCAGCAATTTCAATTAATGGAAATGGAGAGGCATTTTCGGGAGAATTGTCGCCTGCAGTCGCTCATAAAAAAATTCATCTCATCTTCCTGTGTGTGGCTACCCTTTCAGAAGGGAAGAATTTCCGGCTGTACAATCCTATGTAAACAAATTGAAAAACAATAGGGCCATGTTTTTATTCAACAATGCATTTTCCCCAAAATTCCAGCATCAGTGCTGTTGCAAGTTGGCAGTTGCGCTGTGCATGATGCAATTGGTTCTAATTTGACGAAGTTAACCAAACCACAAGTGCATTTAGGCAATAGGGCATAATTTCAGCGTTCAGCAAGTGAGTGATATCTGACCCCGATTCTTTAGATGCGAGTGATGTCCATTGACCTTGGCCTTCCCTGCAGCAACAGGCACAGCAGTGCTTGATTCAGAATGGAAGGCAAGAAGGACTGAAGGTACAACTATGCAAAGCGCAAGGAACATATTATGAAGCAAATCAAAGTGGTTATATGCACAACTCACTGCGACGACTGCAGAAAAAGGACAGAGGCATTGCACCACAATCAGGCACACTTGCTCATTGAGAAGCTAAACTGTCACCCCAAATGACCTTAGGAAATGGATTATAAATCTTGGATCTTGCTCTTCTGTGATAAAAATACATAATTGAGCCAACAGATTACAAACAAGCCATGTTTGTTAAAGACTCATATCTATAGTGGGGTAAGGTCACATCTGGTGATTCTGGGAGATTAGTCGCCAGGCGATTAATCGCCTCTTCTTTGGGGCAACAAATCTCCCCGAACTGTCTTGTGCCGGCTATAATGAAAAATCGCCTGTGGCATGACACGCGCGTTGCTTCGTTTTCCAAAGTCGCCTGAAGTGCATAAATAACACAACTTTTACCTTTTAAAAAATATATTGTTTTAGGTGAAAATAAATGAAGGAAACACTCTACTTGCATTTAGATCTGCTCTATTTCCAGAGTATTATTGTAGCAAAGCGTTTGTCTTTAGTGATGTAATTGTTGCCAGCTGTGGGTACACAGGCCCATAAAACTCTAAATTGATGAATATGATTCTTGCTTTGAAATGGCTTTTATGATCAGCACTTGCTCTAGTACATAGTGTGCACCCAATTTAATTACTCCCCGTGGAAGCTCTCCAAATTCTGAGGAGACAATTGCTATGAATTAAACAGCAAGGTTCTAGAAGGGCCTTAAACAGAATTCATGAACAAAAACTGGAGGTTTGGCCCACCAACACCATTGTGTTCTTGCTATAAATATCTAAATGCTGTGTATAGTTTGCTACCATCCATATGCGTTCATAACATAGAGAAGAGGACTTGGACAAAACTATACGTTACAGCCAGTAAGGTAATTAATTTTCTATCATGGTTGAGTTTGCCCAGCAGGAGATACAGTAATTATAGTTTTTTGTGTTTCTCCAGGGTCCAGAAAAAAATGGCGCATGAAACTATAAAAAAAATAAAAATAAATAAAATTTAAGCCACAAAGCATCTACTACACAAAGGAAATAAGTACATAAAGCAAATAAGTTTGTGTATTTAAACAAAAAGGTTTAAAAAGTAAAGTAGAAGTGTAGATGTTAGATGTACAGCCCTCCATAATGAGAAATTAGCACAGGGGGTACAGATGACCTAGAATTGTAGGAGAACAAGGTGAGATCTATAGAGCTGGTTAAAGGAGTGGTTCACCTTTAAAGAGATTAGTTAATAGTGCTGCTCCAGCAGAATTATGCACTGAAATCCATTTCTCAAAAGAGCAAACAGATTTTTGTATATTTCATTTTGAATTCTGACATGGGGATAGACATTTTGTCAGTTTCCCAGCTGCCCCACATCTCGGCTTCAAGAAGAAGGCATGAGAGCGGATCTGGCCAGCAGGGCCCACAAGAGTCAGGGGCCCACTGGGGTTTTTCCTGGTGCCCTGCCGGCCCAGTCTGACCCTGGTTATTGCTATGTTTATTAAGGTAATTTGGACCCTAATTGATGGCTGAAATTGCAGGTGAGCTACTTAATAAAAAGCTAAATAATTCAAAAACCACAAAAAATCAAAAACAATTGGAAAATGTCTCAGGATATCACTGTCTACATTATACTAAGTGCATTTACAGGTGAACAACCCTTTAATATTTTATAACAACTAATTTTTCTAAAAATAGCATTCACATAGGAAGTTTTAAGAAAACTATGCCAATGCTTGTCTACCTATAGCTTAGGGATGGTACCTGTGATTCTAGATAATGTTATTAAACGGCTTGCAGAACGAAGCCAAGTAAAATGCATTAACTTACCGATAATCTAATGTAAATATTCCATAAACATATATGAAGCAATAGTATTTATAAGTATAAACTCTTGGATTTGGAGATCTATTACTGCACAAGAACATAATTCCAACTTGCTTTGTGATGGTATTGTAGTTTCCCTTCAATTACAAGACACATACACAGAATACATTTATATAAATCCATTCAACTGAATGAAGGGCTTTTTAGGTTCCTAGAATGCCCAAGAGCTTCCTGGGTTTATTTGAGCGAGATCATCATTTTAATATGATTTGGCCTGCAAATATTTGATATAATGGATATTCATTAGGGATCATTTGTGTTGCTTTAGTAACAGTTGCAGAAAGATTATGTTATATATGGCTAGATTTTGCAGCATGATCATGTTAAGAGTCATCTGCTCTTGTTTGCTGCTTTAAGTCATCTGTCACCTCCTGTGCCCTGGAAAGATTATGTCACACCCAGTCTGAAGGTGCACAGAGCCAGCCAGGCTTATGAGTAGCCCTCAGTTTTGCCTCTCTTTGCTTAGAGATGTGATTCAGGGAGACAGAGTGGAAATCCATGCCAGATTGGATATTGATGGCTTGGTCATAGTGTCACTCTGTGTTCTGTCTAATTAAATGTAAACACTGTGCTGGGTTTCAAAGTCCAGCAATCTGACAGGGCTACTAAACACTAGAGCCTACACGTGCCCCACCTCTTTTATCACTCCCTCCCAAAACTTCCTCGCTTGCTTAATCAGGTCCTGGTTTTACTATCTGTTTGTCACTCTCGTAACAGTGCATATCTATAACCAGTCCTACCTTTCCATAACATACTGTATCTTCTATTCTGTCACTATGGGATAGTAAATATATTAGGGAGAGGGACTGTGGCTGTGGAATAGCAGGTATAGTAGGGAGAAATAGTGTCTATAGTAACAGTGGGATAATAGTCTCTGGGAAGGGACTTGTGCTGTGGCATAGCAGCTATAGTAGAGAGAGAGATAGTGTCTATAGTAACAGTGGGATAATAGTCTCTGGGAAGGGACTTGTGCTGTGGCATAGCAGCTATAGTAGAGAGAGAGATAGTGTCTATAGTAACAGTGGGATAATAGTCTCTGGGAAGGGACTTGTGCTGTGGCATAGCAGCTATAGTAGAGAGAGAGATAGTGTCTATAGTAACAGTGGGATAATAGTCTCTGGGAAGGGACTTGGGCTGTGGGATAGCAGGTATAGCAGGGAGAGATGGTGCCTATAGTAGCAGTGGGGATAATAGTCTCTGGGAAGGGACTGTGACTGTGGGATAGCAGGTATAGTAGGGAGAGATGGTGTCTATAGTAGCAGTGGGGATAATAGTCTCTGGGAAGGGACTGTGACTGTGGGATAGCAGGTATAGTAGGGAGAGATGGTGCCTATAGTAGCAGTGGGATAATAGTCTCTGGGAAGGGACTGTGACTGTGGGATAGCAAGTATAGTAGGGAAAGATGGTGCCTATAGTAGCAGTGGGGATAATAGTCTCTGGGAAGGGACTGTGGGATAGCAGGTATAGTAGGGAGAGATGGTGCCTATAGTAGCAGTGGGGATAATAGTCTCTGGGAAGGGACTATGACTGTGGGATAGCAGGTATAGTATGGATAGATGGTGCCTATGGTAGCATTAGAGATAACTCCCAGGGGCTATGACAGGTAAGACAATGGGTAGAGCAAATTTATCATGGTAAATCAGTCAGTGTTACCTTACATTTAGCCTGTGTAATTCAACAGCAACAACAGCTAAAAAGCTATTGGATGGTCAAGTTTACTTCATATAAAATGGGCCCATAGTCTCTTTTGTCTCTGAACCCTCACCAGAAAAGACAGTTTAGCCCATCACTTCAAGAACATTCATTCTCATCCTTCCAATCAACAATTTTGTTCTCAATTATCCCTAGCTACCAGTTCCTCAGCTCCCTAATCCTGCCTAATTTAACTTTTTGTTTAATCCACTATCCAAATATTTAGCCATTCATAAGTCATGCCATTACTCATTGCTCATGTACTTGTTGCCCATCACTCTTCAGAATGTCTGCCCTTTCTTATCTTATTTCAAGCCACTCTCAATCTTCCCTGCCAATACAATCAGTTCCATCATCCCTACCCACTCAAAAGGTAAAACTATAGCAATAGCAGAATGTCACATGACTGCATCAGACCAGGCCAAATCAATATACCTTGGAATAACATTTCTAGATGTACATTTGTTTTTCAGTTGCTGGAGTAACAAATGTGTCCCCTTGATTTTTTTCATGAACATCTTCAAATGGATTATTAAAAAAAAAAATAGAAATTATTGTGTAAATGTTACATAGTAACACAGTAAATTATGTTGAAAAAAGACACACGTTGATCCAGAGGAAGGCAAAAAACCCATTTGAAGCCTCTCCAATTTGCCTCAGAGGGGGAAAACATTTCTTCTTGACTCCAAAATGGCAATCGGACCAGTCCCTGGATCAACTTGTATAATGAGCTATCTTCCATAACCCTGTATTCCCTCACTTGCTAAAAAGCCATCCAACCCCTTCTTTAAGTTATCTAATGTATCAGCCTGTACAACTGATTCAGGGAGAGAATTCCACATCTTAAAAGCTCTCATAGTACAAAAACCCCTTCCGAATATTTAGGTGGAACCTCATTTCTTATAATCAGAATGGTGTCAACTGGAAAGACCTACTGGTGAATAAGGCATTATAGAGATTATTATATTATCCCCTTATATATTTATACATAGTTATTATATCACCCCTTAAGCATCTTTTCTCCAGCGTGAACAACCCCAATTCGGCCAGTCTTTCCTCAGATTTTCCATACCTTTTACCAGCTTAGTTGCCCTTCTCTGAACCCTCTCTAATACGATAACATCCTGTTTTAGTGATGGAGACCAAAACTGTACAGCATATTCTAGATGTGGCCTTACAAGTGCTCTATAAAGTGGAAGAATGACCCCCTCCTCCCACGCCCCTTTTAATAAAGCTCAAGACCTTATTTGCCATTGATGCTGCTGACTGGTATTGCTTGCTACAACCAAGTTTATCCTCTACAAGGACTCCAGGTCCTTTTCCATAATGGATGTGCCTAGTGCAGTCCCATTAAGGGTCAGTCCACACGAAAAGTTTCAGGGAGATTTAGTCGACTGTTGGGTAATCGCCTCTTCTTTGAGGTGACAAATCTCCCCGAACCGTTTCCCCCTGTATTGCACTCGCTATAATGAAAAGTCGCCTGCGGCATGACACACACACAGAGCTTACGTTTCCAAAGTCACCCAAAGTTTCCTCATGAAGGAACTTCAGAAAACGAAGCACCGCTATGTGTCATGCCACAGGAGACCTTTCATTATAACTGGCGCAAGACAGTGGGAAGCGGTTCGGAGAGATTAGTCGCCCCAAAGATGAAGCGATTAGTTGCCCGATTAGTTGCCAGGTGAATAAATCCTTAGTTTAGAAAGCAGTAGTTTGTGGGGCACGGTATCAAAAGCTTTGGCAAAATACAAATAGATTACAACTACTGCCCCCCCACAGTCCAGCAGCTTACTTATCTCATCATAACAAGCAATAAAATTTGAATGTGAACTCTTAACAAGCCTTCAAATTATTTGCCCATCACAGATGTCAAACTTACTGGCCTATAATTGCCAGGCTGAGATTGGAATTCCTTTTTAAATATTGGAACCAGATAAAAGCCAATCTAAGAAAATCGGAAATGGGGGCTGGTCTAAAACTGAACTAAGCTCTCTTAGAACTGGGGGGTGTATGCCATCAGGCCCTGGAACCTTGTTTACATAAACTTTTATTAAAGATTTTTGAGTCAGCCACTGACTGGGCTGAGCCATAAGTGCAGCTTTGAAGCAAGCCTGGGACTCTTCTATTGTATACACTGAAGAAAAGAACTGATTTAGCACATTTGTCTTTACTGTATCTGTTACCATACTGGTACCATTATTTAATGGAGTAACACTCTCAACCTGCATCTTTTTACTATAAATATATTTAACAAACTTTTTAGGGTTAGTTTTCGCCTCCACCACAATTAATGCATTTCCTTTCTTTGCCATCCATACTGCTGATTTACAACATTTATTATAGTGTTTATATTCATGAAGTGCAGCTTCTGTCCCAACAGCCTTTCACTTATTTCCTATTAACTTCTTTACTTCTGTATTAAGTCCCATAGGGTGATTCTTAGAGCTTCTACATTTACTTACTTTATTAAGGGAATAAATTAAATGAATTAAATGACAACCATTTCTGTTCTGTGTTTTTATCTGCAAACTTAATGCCCCAATCAATATTCTGAAGGGCAGCCATCAAGGCACTAAAATTAATTTTTCTGAAATTCCCCAGTATATATTTGTTTTTTGCACCAGACATTAAATGATATAACATTATGGTCACTATTACCCAGGGCTTCAATGACTTGCACATATGCTATAAGTTCTGGGTCATTTGCAATCACTAGATCCAGAATAGCATTTTTTCTGGTCAACAACCTGTGCTATAAAATTGTCATGCAACACGTTTATAAACGTGTTCCTATTAACTGATCTGGCATTACGGTTACTCCAATCAATATCTGGGTAATTAAAATCCCCCATTATCATTACTTTACCCAAACTAGCAGCCTTTTCTATTTGCATCAGGAGCTTAGCCTCCTCCTCCTCCTCACTTACATTAGGGGGTTTATAGCATACCCCTACAATTAATTTGCTGGACTCTCTACAATTGGTTAAGAACTCCACCAATAAGACTTCTGAACCTCATTTTGCTTTTAAATCCAGCCTAACAAACAGACATACCCCTCCTCCTTTTCTATTGCCTCTGTCCCTCTGAAACAAAGTATAGCCCCTGATATTAACTGCCCAGTCATGCGACTCATTCAGCCATGTTTCGGCCACACCAATCACATCATATTTTCCCTATAGCACCAGCACCTCCAGCTCTCCCATTTTACCAGTCAGACTCCTTGCTTTTGCAAACATGCATTTAATACTGGTACCATATTGAAGAAATGCCATGTGGTCCTCCCTATCCTTAACAGTTCCCCCAGCCAAATCACCTCCCCCATTTTCCCTTCTTTTGTCCACTATCTCATCTAACCTATCTTCCACGGAATCTTTTACTGAACCCTCCCCATCCATGCCTAGTTTAAAGGAGAAGAAAAGGCAAAAATCCATACCTTTTTCCCTGTTTTATAGTCCACAAGACCTCCCGACACGCGATGGTAGCAACTGACATAAGCCAGTTAAATCATGTAAAATCCATGACCTTTTTCAGATTGCATATGTAGTCAGGCAGGCACCATGTTAGTAAGGTAGTGAAGGCTTCTCATTTCTTATTGCGCATATGCAAAAAAAAAAAGTAAATGGTTGACACGCGCATAGCCTCATTTGCATGTGCATCATCATCATTACTGGGAGAAAAGCAGCGCCCCGAGGACATGCACACGACAGCTAAATTATGCCTAATGCGCCTCAAGGGTGCCTCTGGCAGCAGAGAGGAAGATGCCTGTAAAAAGCATGATGTCACCCGAGTCGCACGCTGCAGTCTTCGGAGAGCATAGCTGCTTACACATCAGACCAGGGAGTAAGTTCTATGTGCAAGAGACTTTAGTTAGAAAGCTATTTATGGTTTGCCTTTCCTTCTCCTTTAAAGTCCCCTCCAACCTTCTAGCCATCTTCTCCCCCAAAACAGCTGCACCATCATCATTGAGGTGCAGCCCATCCCTAGCAAAAACCATGTAGCTGACTGAGAAATCAGCCCAGTTCTGCAAAAACCCAAAACCCTCCTCCCTACACCAATCTCTCAGCCATGCATTAATCTCCCTAAGATTCCTCTGTCGATTTAGCGTTGCTCATGGCACAAGTAATATCTCTGAGAAATTACCTTGGAATTCCTTGCCCTCAACTTTACACTCAATTTTTTAAAATCGTTCTTGAGGACTTCACCACCTCCTCTAACTTTGTCATTGGTACCTACAGTATTTGTTTCAAGACCGCTGGGTCTTCCCCAACCCTCCCAATAATCTGTCCACTTGTTCCACCAAATGCTGAACCCTAGCACCAGCAGACTGTTCGGCATGTCCCCTATCCACCTTTCTAATAATGTTCAGTTTTTTTATTGCTTTTAGAAAAAGTTTTTCACTTATTCTGATGGTTTTATTTTTCTGGAAGAAACAATTGCTTTGTACTTTGTCATATTAAATACAGATGTATTTTAGAAGTGTACAAATATATATATTATTATTTTTATTATTATTAACGTATTTATAGAGCGCCAGCATATTTCGCAGCACTGATATATATATATATATATAATATATATATATGTGTGTGTGTGTGTGTGTACAACATTTACACTATATAGTTGCACAAAGTAAATTTTTCTGCACATGATGGCCAGCGCAACTCCAATCAATCAACATTCCCCATGATAAGAGAAAGTATATGAGAATATGGAGAACAAACACACCCACACTCTCCTAATGCACTTCGTAGCCATAGTTTTCATTTAAATGGCTAATAACTGACTACAAAAAAGCTATTTTGTGACTCAGCTCATTCACAGATATCTGCATTAGATAAACCTTTGTTATTCATGGAAGGGCTTTGCCTTTTTATTGCTCACTTCCTGGTTAGAAAGTTGGCAATTCCTTATACAACCAAACAGCAGGAAGTGAAACTGGCACAAGCTCTGTCTCCTGAATTATTTACTCTTATATTTAGACACAATATATTCTGTGGGGAGGTTTGGAGATAACCATGGTGGCATTAGGGTTGCCACCTGGCCGGTAAAAATGATGGTTGTTCCCAATCTTATTAATAGGGAAAAAAACATAAATATATTTTTTTCCAGAAAAGGTGGCAACACTAGGTGGCATACAGTTTGGGACTTAATGGCCCTTACAAAGCCCCCACCGATTTTCCTAACCCACTAATGAGCAAGGCAGCAGATATACAGAATCTGTGTACCTTAATTTCAGGTCATCTTCAGGGGAGATGTGAGTTAAAAGGAATGTGCGCCCAGGCAGGTTATATATTAACTCACTCCCTCTCTGATACCTTATCAATGGCTCCACACTCAGAACCGAGCAGCACCCGCCCTACAGCTAAGACTTGGTAAATATTTAATGGCAGTAAAGGTGTTTTACCTGTTATCAAACTGATATGCTAAAGAACTTTTTTTTTAAGTGGCCTTATCTCTATTCTCTCCTTGTGCGCCTGTTACCAAAAGATTCCAACTGCAAATCCACCAACTGTTGCGGCTACCCAAGTCATAATCGAGCCACGCATGTAAAATGATATAGTGGTGGTATCTCATATCTTTATGGATAACTGTGAGTAATGCAAACTGCAGCCGCTGGGGTGAATAATCTCCCCGAATCTGCTCATGTGGATGAAGCCTAAGTATCAGATTGAGTGAATTTCGAGATGCCTTCATCTCAGACTTTTTAGCTCTGTTTTTTTTTAATGAGAAGCAACTGTAGGCAAGAGAGGCCAAAATGACCCACTGTGGGTCCTCAATGAGAGAGAACTGTGTCATAAAACAGATGTCCTAAGGCTCAGGACTTTTGTCCAAGATCTCAGGGTTAGGCAGCCAACTACAGTGTTCTCCATGTTATTTATTAATATATAGTTTGTAGTTCAGGGTGGTAGGTTGGGACGGTTCTCTGTAGGTTCTGGCAAATGCCAGAGGTTTGCCAAATAAGGGCTGTGATTGGTTATTTGGTAGCACCATGAGGACTGGAAGCCTTCAAGGGGCTCTGTTTGGCAATACACCTGGTTTTTAAGCAACCAAAACTTGCCTCCAAAGAGGAATTCAAAAATAAGCACCTGCTTTGAGGCCACTGGGAGCAACATCCAAGGGGTCAGAGAGCAACATGTTACTCACAAACCACTGGTTGGAGATAACTGCCATAGGCAGTCACTATTTATTGGGTCTATGGGAGGCTGTTTGGGCCTTTGTGTACTTGAAATGCCTGAGTATATTTTTAATCCCAGTCTGGACACTGGTACAGTAACCAAGAAGTACCTGGTGCTCTGATAAACTTCAGTCACTCTTTACTGCTGTACTGCAAATTGGAATGATATCTCCCCCTCCCTTCCCCCCCAGCAGCCTAACAACAGAACAATGGGAAGGTAACCAGATAGCAGCTCCCTAAAACAAGATAACAGCTCCCTGGTAGATCAAGAACAACACTCAATACTGAAATCCAGGTCCCACTGAGACACATTCCGTTACATTGAGTAGAAGAAATAGCCTGCCAGAAAGCAGTTCCATCCTAAAGTCCTGGCTCTTTCTGAAAGCACATGACCAGGTAAAATGACCTGAAATGGCTGCTTACACACCAATATTACAACTTTAAAAAAATTTGCTGGTTCAGAAATTACATTTTGTAGAATAAATTATTTGCAATGTAAACAGTGTAATTTAGAAATAAAAACCACATCATAAAAATCATGACAGAATCCCTTTAAAGAATAACAGACTAAAGCAAAATGTGACAATAGCAGTGATAAAAAAATTCAGTTAACAGTATGCACATATTGGGGCTCGTTCATCACTTGGGGAAAAAGTGACAATATTTACCCACAATGCTTCCCTATGAATTCACCAGCTGCCGAGAGAAGCAACTATTGGTTCCCCACGATGGAAGTGCATAGTGTTGTTATTGGTGTTTGCAACATTGTGTACCAGAGTGTTGTTGCACAGGCAGGAGATTGGGAGGCAGGCCTCTATTGTGCAAGCAACCGTGCCTTGATTGGAGTAAGAGACCAGAATATGCATAGGAGAGGACCTGAATAGAAAGATGAGTAATAAAAAGTAGCAATAACGATACGTTTGTTGCCTTACAGACCATTTGTTTTTAGATGGGGTCAGTGACCCCCTTTTGAGAGCTGGAAAGTGTCAGAAGAAGACAAATAATTCATAATGAAAAAGTGAAGGCCAACTGAAAAGTTGCTTAGAATTATCCATTCTATGACATACTAAAAGTTAACTTAAAGGCAAAACACCCCTTTAATGTCTGTCCTAAGCAATTTGCACCCAATAGTGTACATTGTGCCTGGCAATTGAAAATACGCCCAGCTCTGTTTTAACTTAGCGAAGGGTGATTTGCTTTGCATTAATAAGCATCTTGTGACATGACTACTTTATAAGGGGTTTCCATAGGTAAACTGGAGTGCAGCTGGAAAGCAGGTAACAGCTGCTCTATGGAGGCTCCTCTGATCCTGTCATATAATAGCAGGAAGCAGGTTTAGCAGTGACGTCTCTCCCCGCGCAGTGCCCTTTCTGCCCGAAACCGCTCTCAAAAGCAGATTATAAACCGGCCTTTATCTCAGAGTTGGGAAACCAATTTGTTAACCCTTTGTAGAATGCACGCTTGCAACATGCGGCTCAGAGTACTTCAGTGGAAAAATGCTACGTTACCAAGAATGCGGCATTACTGGATTTGTCTGATGCCAGCTATTCAAATGTTTAAAGTCCATTGAGAAAATATTTCTATGCAACAGGGTTAACACGGCTTTCTTCTCTCAGACAACTGCACACTTGAAAGCAAGGCAACAGACAAGACAAATGTTCTATGAAGTGGCATGTTATGCATCACATCCAACTGCAAAATAAATAAGGGACTAGTGCCATTATAACTGCACTTAAGTGCCAAACTGGGTTGTCATTGGATTGGTTTCTCTTTGCTGCTCTTTGACAACAAATCTAAATACTAAATAAACTTAACCACTGGTGTAAAATAAAAGTTACTGTGCCCTCAGCTAAATCTTCTTAACCCTAACCTTGGGGATGATTAACTGCTTTGCACACAGGAAACTAGGCATTGGTTGGTTTCTCCTACTCTCTCCAATATCCTATTAGGTTTGACACAGCCCCTTTTAGTATATTCGACTATAACATGGGCTGATTAAAGGGCTTGCTCAACTTTAAATACACTTTTAGTATGATGCAGAGTGGTGGAGGGATACGGGCTGGAAGTTGCACCTCTTGTGTAGCCCCCAAAAAACACAGAAGCACGACATGTTTCGAGCTTACGCTCTTTATCAAGTGTCACACTTGATAAAGAGCGTAAGCTCGAAACATGTCGTGTTTATGAATAAAAAGGCACCTTTTGTAGCAGATTTGTCTGAGCTAAGTTGTATCCACACCTATCCTTGAATTCTATAAGGCCCTGGCTATTTGGCTATTTGCAGCATTTTCGGCGCAGTACACACCGGGTTTAAATACTCTAACGGTTTAAACCATCAGCAATGGCACACTACTGTAGCATATTTTCCTATTGCATTCTGCCTGTCCTTTGCTCCCTGTGTGAGTCGTAATCTGCCTGACCTATGCTCCCTGTGTGTTCCGCACTCTGCCTGCCCTATGCTCCGTGTGTGTGCCATACTCTGCCTGCCCTATGCTATGTGTGTGTGTCATACTCTGCCTGTCCTATGCTCCCTGTGTGTTCCACACTCTGCCTGCCCTATGCTCTGTGTGTGTGCCATACTCTGCCTGCCATATGCTCCCTGTGTGTTCCACACTCTACCTGCCCTATGCTCCCTGTGTGGTCCATACTCTGCCTGCCCTATGCTCCATGTGTGTGCCATACTGTGCCTGCCCTATGCTCCATGTGTGCCCTACTCTGCTTGCCCTATGCTATCTGTGGGACATGAACTTGGCAGGGTTTGTTCTGGGGGGTTTGTTAGCTTATGGAAATTGTTGTTAGGGGGCCACTAAGTTGTTTAATCATATTCTGGGGGGTGATGTATTTTCCACAGGGGAGGAGGTGGCTGCATTTGGATTTAAGGGTATGTTTTAAAATGACAACTTTTTCTTATACTAGTGATAAGTGATATCCCTGCAGTGAGCACCAACCATTTGCTTTTTTTGGTGTGCTACAACCATTAATGTGGTAACATGAGTGTGGTTTAAAGTGTGTGTGGTTTTAAAACAGGGAGTGGTCAACACAGGTTTTCATTATTGTCCCTCCACTATGTAGGACAGAAAAATTGCGGCCCTTTTTACCACAGAAGTTGGACAGCACAAATGTAGAGAATCATATTTCCAATTTGCAACTGTTTTTTTTATTTTCTATTTTTTTTTTTTTATTCATCAGTTCGCCAGCTTGCGATTTCAGCAGTCTGGTTTCTATGGTGAAAAGATAAGATCATTCAGCCTGCGTGTATATCATACATTGGCCGTATGATGTTGCAGGTTGGCCAATAATCCCAAGACTGAAAAGCACCTAAATAAAACTAGGCATCAATTCTATAAATAATCTGCACCATAGAAAGATTAAAAAAAATAAAAGGTGACGCCAATGGTGACAATACTCTATACATCTCCTTTAAGAAGACAAACGACTAATCTGTTTAAATGAAGAGGAGATGCCCAGCATAATTCACGTACAAGATAGAGACAGACAAATACAAACAAATACAATGAACACTATTGCTGCCTGCAATCCAAATCAACTCTGAAATCCTTGCTATGTAATTATTCACTCAAAAAGACAGGGCTATTTGACATGGAGAAAAGCTTCCTTGTTCTTGTATTTGCAGCAACAAATACTCTTCTGCACCTGTCATCAAACGCCTGCTACGCAATAGGGAGTAACTATAGTCACAGGGCTATACATAGGGGATGATTATCAGAGACAGGGGTGATCCACAACACATTGCATTGATGGCAGCGACACGAAACCTAAGTACAGGTTTGGGGCCTATTATCCAGAATGCTTGAGACCTGGGCTTTTCCAGAGAAGTAATTTGGATCTACTAAGAAATTATTTAAACTTTAAGTAAACCTAATAGGTTTGTTTTATATCCAATGAGGATTAATTACATCAAGGTACTGTTTTATTCTTACAGAGACAAAGGAAATAGTTTTTTTAAAATTTGGATTATTTGCATAATAATATGGGAGATGGCCACGCTCTTTGAATGTTCACTAGTGATGTGCGAATTTGTTCACCTGCGGCGAATTCACTGGAAATTCCCGCAATTCGCCGCAAGTGAATAAATTTGCAAAACACCAGAAAAATTTCACCTGGTGAAAATTCGTCGGCACCTCGTTTTGGACGCTGGCGCCCATTGTCAGCATCCATTTTTTTCCATGCTGGTAAATGGCGCCGGCGGGCAAAATCGGGCGCCCACATCCAAAACGAGATGCGGCGGTGTTTCGTGAATTTTTCGTTGTTTCGGGAATTGCTACTACAAATTCGCAAAATTTCAGCGTAGCGAAACGCCACCGATTCGCCGATCACTAATGGTCACAGAACAGTCCTAGTAACCATGAATGACCCCAAGAATACGGCATATGCGTGTCACAGAAAAATTCACCCATTAGCATTTTCCAGATGACAACCCTACACGTCATATTGTCAACAAATCATAAAGATTTGTCACTATGACTTTCCAAACAGAAGTTGCAGGACCTGGGGATTTTCCGGATTATGGATCTTTTCGTAATTTTTTTCAAGAAAAGTTGGCAACCCTAACTGGGGATAAAGCATCTACCCAAGTCTACTAAACAGGAGAAAACTAGTGACAACCTCTGCAAACGCCTCATCTGCAGCTTAAATAAAAGGGGGGAAAAACTATATGAATGGTCCCACAACATCTGTGTGTAATCTGCATTTGCTCACCCTAAAAGAAATCACCAAAGGCTCCTTTAATTTCCTGCCAAGACAAATGTCACATCCAAGTGGTGAAAGAGTGAGAGTGAAGAGTAAAGAATATACATTATGATAAGTCACATTGTGCAATGCAGGGAGCAGAAACAGGACAAACCTGATCTCCGGGTTACAGTTATAAAGCAAAAACAAAAAAGATATAGACACATTCACTGGCTCGTGAGTAATAAACAGATGTTAATAAGAAGCTGTGCCTATTGCTGAACTCTTTCTGACCCGGCCCCATACATGCACCGCTTCTGACTTTCTGAAACTTGAACTTGAAGCTCTCAGGCACCGACAGTTGGATTTATATAGGTTACAAGGTGTAGGCATGAATGTGTGTGGCATCTGTGAAACAGGATCACAAACCTACATCGACATTTGATTCATCAGGGCCAATCAGGAAATAAGTAGCTGAAATAATGTGTTATTCATATAACTAGGAAAACATTCAAAGTGTGCAACACTGAGAGTAATCCAACCTTTTCATTATAATCCCAACAGCCATTATTATTACTACACTTCACCTCAAATGACCACTTCCATCTCAAGCCTGCCCTAACCGTGTAACCATCATTAAGTGCTGGGATTAATAACTCTATACACTTAAGTGCCTGCACATCTGTATGGGGCAAAACATGCACTGCAGTTAGGGTTGCCACCTGGCTGGTATTTTTGATGGTTGATCCCAATGTTATTAATAGGAAAAAAAGATAAATATGTAGGAAGGCCGGGATTTATTTTTCAAGAAACGGTGGCAACCCTAACTGCAGTGTTTCTTAACCTATTCTTAGGCTAGGGCCACACGGGCGGGGGTTAATCTGCTGGCTGTGGGAAGAAGCCTCCTCTCTCGTCTGCATTAAATCGGCCCTGCATCTGTTTGCGAAAATCAATCAGGGATGTATTTAGGTCTGAAACCGCCCTAGGCACCTGCCCTAAAAACACCCCTTACATCGTGCTCGTGACATCCCTTCCGCTTGAATCCCCTGGTCCCCACCAGTTCCATCACTATGGAAATTTGTGGCAGATGGTGGGGAGATTTTTTAAAAAAAATACGCCGCTGGATTCAATGCGGAAGAAAGTGAAGACTACTCTCTGTGGCAGAGCTGAAATCAGCCAATGTATTTCAGCTAGCCCCACGTAGTCCAACAAGCCTTAAAGGCTAACAGTACAGGGACCTGTGATTGAGCCCTAATCCATAAAGTAAAGGGATACTGTCATGGGAATTTTTTTTTTTTTCAAAATGTATCAGTTAAAAGTGCTGCTCCAGCAGAATCCTGCATTAAAACCCATGTCTCAAAAGAGCAAACAGATTTTTTTTATATTTCATTTTGAAATCTGACATGGGGCTAGACATTTTCTTAATTTCCCAGCTGCCCCAAGTCACTCCTTCAGCATTCAGCTCAGATTCAAAAGCAACAGTTATGACTAGGGTTGCCACCTTTTGGAAATTTCTTTACCGGCCGGCGGGGGCGGGACCAAAAGGGGGCGGGACGTGACGTCGAAAGGGGCGGGTCGTGACTTCAAAGGGGGCGGAGCCACGCGAGCGATCGGCTGAAGACGCTAGAAAGGTAAGTTTTCCACTGGATTTTAGGCAAGGCAAGGGCCATTTTTAAGGGGTATTACAAATTTACCGGTAGCTACATTGCCGGTAAATTTATAATCCCGGCCTTGGCTGGTGTTTTACCGGCTAAGCCGGTAAAATGCCGGCCGGGTGGTAACCTTAGTTATGACCCATGTGCCTCCCTCAAGTCACTGATTGGTGATCTATTTGCCCAGTTTTTATTTGTACACTGAACAATCACTTTAACACAAATAACACAAGTATATATTACTAAAAAATTAAATGAAACTGCTGCTTCCTTTCTTTGTCCATTATGACCCTCCTTTGCATGTTGTATGCTACTCTTCCAAAGACATATTTTGACCCTTATAAAATGTAACCAGTAAAACGGTGTCATTTATTACTATACAGGTATATCATACTTCCCAACTGTCCTGTTTTTCATGGAACAGTCCAGATTTTGACAGCTCAACATGCAGTCCTGGGTTTGTTACTGAAATGTCATTTCTCTTTGATTTACTGCACAGAACAGCCAGAAAAATATACAAAGTTTCTAAATGAATTGGCTTTTGGCAGAGAACCCAGAATATGTGACAGGTGCACTTAGATTCTTTTGTAACAAGTTGAGATATGCAAAGAAACAATTACAACAATTTAAGATAAGAAAAGAAACAATCGTAACAATTTAAGATAAGCAGGTCTATTGGGCACTTGTGACTTGCAGCTTAAAGGGCAATAAATAAAAAACAAATACCAATGAGCTCAGCCAGCTCAATCTCTATAAACATTGGAAACATTTTTCAGAGACAGTAAGTAGAACTGCAGTCCCATGGTATGGGTGTTCTAGACCTGGCACTGCGGAGAAAAGCAACAACATTTTCTACTCATTTCCTGTATGTATGCAGTTCCAAAACAAACACCAAATGAGCAGTTCATTACGGACCTGTAAAGAAGCTAAAGACTCATATGATCTATATTCTAACACTGATGTCACTGATTCACTTGGATGTCACTCATTGTGCCTTGCCCATTTAGAAGACAACTGCTGTGTGACCTCACAAATGTTGACATCAGTCTGACAATGCTTTTTTTCTGACCAGCTTAGATCAATGCAAACTAATGGTCACACCATCATAAATTGCTTCATCATTAAACCTTTAGGGCGGAGATGCACGGTAAGATTCGGGGAGATTTTGTCGCCTGGCGACAAATCGCCACTTCTACGGGCGAATAATCTCCCCAAATTGCCTTCCCGCTGGCTAGAATGTGAATCGGCAGCAAGATGACACTCAGATTGCTTCGACTTTCCGAAGTCGCCGGTAGTGAGGCAACTAAAAACTAATTGCTCTGAGTGCCATCCCTCCAGGTTACAGTCCCCTTTTATGTTAACTTTTAGTGTTATACTACGCAATTTTTCAACTGGACTTTATTTTTTTTTACAGTTTCTGAAATTATTTGCTTTCCTCTGCTTCTCTTTCTACTCTCAAATGGGGGTCACTGAACCGGCAGCCAGAAAAAGAAAACAAAACGGTTGCTACAGGATGCTACAATTGCATTGCTACTTTTTATTACTTAGCTATCTGTTGTTAGGGTAAATTGGACCCTAGCAAACAGATAGTTGCTGGATTTACAAACTGGATAGCTGCTAGAAAAAAAAGATAAATAATTACAAAACTCCAACTAATTAAACGAAGACTAACTGCAAATACTTTCAGAAATATCACTGTCTGCATCATACTAGAAGGAGAGTTAAAGGGCAAGGAAACCCCAAAATAAATATGTGCCTAATACAGTAAAAGAAAACATAATTCTAAGCATTATACATTTATTAAAAATGTTCCTTGTAAAAACAATTGCTATTGAAAGCAGCATTTGCTTAAAGGAACAGTATCATCAAAAAATAAAAGTGTTTTAAAATAATAAAAATATAATGTAGTGTTGCCCTGGTAAAACTGCAGTGTTTGCTTCAGAAACACTACTATTATATAAATAAGCTGTTGTGTAGAAATGGGGTCAGCCGTTCAAATGAAAAAAGGCTCAAGTTACACAGCAGATAGCAGATAAGCTCCATAGAACATAATGGTGTTATCTGTTATCCACTATTTAACCTGTGCCACATAGACTTTTTCCCAATTTCCGCCATTGCTACACAGCAGCCTGTTCATATGAACTATAGTAGTGTTTCTGAAGCAAACCGATCAGTTTAACCATTGCAGGGCAACACTACATGAGATTTTCATTACTTTAAAACACTTATTTTTTTTTTTTTTTCAAATAAAAGTTTTTTATTGGTTTTATGCGCATCATAACAGTAAATAATCTCATGCATGTATCATTGAGTTATGTCAGTCTCAAGACAAAATGAAAACAGTTTGTATTGGCATGAATTGTGGCAGTAAAACCAAATGTTTTAAGAACTTTATGCTTAAAATATGCATTCGATATAAACATAGTAGGAGGTATAGGAAAGATTTGAGAGAGAAATAGGGGTTAGTGGGGATGGGTGGATACGTAAAGTTGTCAAGTGATCTTCTTGTATAAGTCGGAGATTCTTTTGCTTGCCCTTAATCTTGGTTTGTGGAG